>BPLQ01015128.1:0-440000 GCA_021605075.1 Caerostris darwini | reverse complement strand
CAAGACATACTTACTCTTAAAGTACTATAAGCCTTCCATATCCCAGGTACAAATTTCTCGAGAAAGCTATGCTTAAGATTATACTATTTCTTCTTTAATAAGTACTGCTCGTACTTTAAGGGGTATAGAAGGCTTATAGTACTTTGAAAGTAAGTATTTCTTCATAAAGCTTAAGATATACAAGTAATTCTAATTCCTGGTGGGTTTTGCTAGTTTCTTAAATGTCTTTTTTTTCTCTGAAAGTGCTTTATCTCTATCTTTCTCTTTAGAATTAGTAGAATTTCATACAGAGGATACAGAAGGCTTATAGTACTTTAAAAGTACACATTTCTTGATGATGCTAAACTTAAGGTATCATAAGTAATTCCAATTCCTAGTGGTTTTTACTAGTTTCTTAAATGTCTTTTTCTCTCCCGATTAGCCCTCTCTTTATACATATTATATATATATATATATATCGGAAAGACTGGCTAACATTTAAGATAGTACTGCTCCCAGTACAAAGTGTTAATTAATTGGCATATTATCTGATTTTTTCTTCACTTAAGGAATAATCTATACTTTTCTATCAATAGTGTCATTTATAGAATAGAATATGCAGATTTGTGTTGTGATTTGCATTGGTCAATTATCTCTGGATGACAGACTTTCTGAATTAAACTAATTGCTCCTGAATAATGCAATAGTGTCGGTTTTGAACACCCCTCAATAAGTGCTACGTGCTTCATTTTTCTGCTGTAAACAAAGTTTTAAGTGTTCTTTGGGTGGTTTAATGAATAACTGCCAGCGGGCGCCAAGAGCTGTCAAGTCTTTCTAACAAAGTCAGTTGAAAAGGCTAGAAGCTAATGAACCATAAAGGCGCATGATCTATTAGCAAGAATGTGTTATCTGCGTATGGTTTCAGTTCTCTTGTAATTGCATTAATTGCTAGTAAATGGAGAGAATACAGAAAATCTTTTTTTAAGAAAGGTAGGGAAGATTTATTTGGATATTTCCTTCGCACACTAACATTTAAAGAATTCAAAATGAAATGGTCGATTTTTCAATTGTTGATAAGGTTATGAAAAGATCCTTTTTTTAAATAATAAAAGTGATGAAATGTGCTGATACTTTAATGAATATATTTATTATTAAAATATCATTTCTATTCCGAAATTATAAGCAAAATTATTGAGCTAAAAAGTTACTTAATATAATGTTTGATCCATATAATATATCTTTAAACATGTAATATGGTCTGGCAATAATAAATTGAATCCCAAGCCTCAACAGACAGCAAACAGTTTTTTTTTTCACCAAGAGAACAATAAATTTTTCTAAAAAACGAAAAGCAAATCATTAAAAAATTATATCCATTATGATGCTTATAAAATGTATTATTTTCACTCAATAAGATGATTGTTTAAATCTTTGATAATATTGCTATTGTAGGACTTGTAATGCATATGCATAAAATTTATTTTTCTAGATTGTTGAAAGAATACTGTAAATTCAGGTAAGATTTCTAATATATATATGTAATTTTTTTTTGCTTTAGTTTGTTGGAAGCTTACTATAAATTCACTTATGACATAAATTAGCTCGACAAGATTGAAGTTATGATACTTGGCGTAAAAGTTTGTGCCAAGATGTATAAATGATTAAATTAGCATCATGATTATTTATTTTGCAAAGCCAGCAGAGAGTGTAGATAAGGCATACAACATTTTTTATTTCCAAAGGCAGATTATGAACAGTTACAGCAAAAAAAGAACAACGAAAAAAAAAAACATACAACATACAACAACAAAATAATATAACAAAACATGGTGAAATAGAGTTCATTAATCTAACAAAAACGCCAAGTTGCAGATCTTTTAGCGACTAAAAAGTGTTACCAGGTGCACCACGGGGAGGTAGATCTGCGCACCCGCATACAACATAGATCATTAATAATAGCCCTGAAGTAGATTTTTTACGTTTTAAGGGAAAGGCGTTTATAATTGAAGATGCTCTTGGCCTAGTCGAAGGAAGGCGACACGCTACATCCTCAACTGGCGTGTTGATGTGAGTAAAAAGATATTGCCTACAAAATTCGTTGATTCTTTGTACAGTACCATGACAGTTCAGTGACATCCTTCAGCCACATGTGTGGTCTGGCAAGAGGAGTTGTTGCAAAGTGTCTAGGACTCCTTCTCGATAGTAATACACTTCCTTGGCCCTCATGATCACCAGATTTCTCATCAACAGGAAATTTGTGATATAACCTGGGCCATTTCCTAAAGGGAGCAGTATTATAAAACTCAAAACTTTACTCAGTATGAGTAAAGTTTTCAGTTTTATAATACTGTATGAGTTTAATGGACTTAGGGGCACTCTTGCAGTAATTGTGAAGGGAGGTATTGCGGAAGTGCATTAGAAATTTGTATGCTTCAATGTCCCTCCCTATTACATTATGTATTCAAATTAGATGTAAACCAACGAGGGGTATTTCATGGGCGTTTTCTGCAATAAATTATCTTTTTTTATTTCATTTTATAATCCCTTATTTATATTAATGTAGCATTATTTCTAGAGCAGAGGAACAAAAGGGTAGTTCTCCAGTGGATACTTAGACACTGTGGTATCTACGTAACGAGCAGGCTGATTTCCTTGCTCGAAAGGGCACTCAATTGTTTCTATCAAATTTTTCTAAAATGTCGTACTATTATGTAAAACAATATATAAAAAATGTTATGAAAACCTTTTCTGAACTACGGGAGAGAATAAAGAGTAAGAATTGGAGTGAAGGCAGTAGCAGAAATACAGTACTTAGAAATGCAATTGCTTTTTTCAGACTAATAACAGGACATGACTGCCTGAGTGAACACATATATCGTATAGATGTATATGACAATTCCTACTGCCGTCTTTGTGGCTTGAAAGATCCTGTGAATAGAAAACACCTGCAATATTGCAAGACACTCTGTGGAACTGACTTCGAGATTGCAAGATATTGGCGCGCCAGAGAGCTCTTGAGACGATGACTTCGGTTTTTACTTCTCCTACTATGTTTTGATTTGTGTTTTTGTTTGTTCTTCCTTTGTTACATTTGTTTATATGTATGTACTCCCAGTCAATAGAAATAAAAAAATTATATATTGCAAAAGCACATGTTAATATCACTCAATTCTGACAATTCTTTTTTAAGCGAAAATTTATAGCAGGGAGTGTATTATTTCTGCATGTTTCAGTAAGATTTTATCAAAAAAAATCAAATGTCTGCTAAATCATAACGAAATTAATAGATATTAGAGAGTTTTTGCATACCGAATTTTTATAATACGGTATTTTTTTCTCCCTAGCGCGTATGCTCATAGGAAACATTATTACACATACGCATGCGCATTTTACTATGAGCATGCGCGCTAGGGAGAAAAGAATACCGTATTATAAAAATATCACAGTATATTATCACAATAATCATGCATACTTCCTCTTTAAACTAAGAATAAATGGTAAAATTGTGGTAATTTCTTCATACCAGTACTACTAGAAAGAATATAAGTTTACGAGTGTATAGAGAAAAAACTATGAGCACGAGTTTTACTAAAATGCATATTTACAAGAGTACGAACTTTACAAAAACAGGTAATATCTATATTATAATCCTTATATAATAAAGTTAATAAAATAATCACAAATGTAATCATTACAAACAAAATTTAAAATAGTAGATTGAGAGAAATTAAAAAAATGGAGACGGTAAAAATAATAGCAAGAAATGAGCATATGAAATTTTATGAAGATAAAAATAAAAATAGAGAAAAATTGTAAATACAGAAGAAAACAGACAGTTATGATGCATTATAGTAGATTGGCAAGAAAGTAATTTCGGTTTTCACCATTTAAGTACATTGTAAACACCAAACGTACTTCCTCGCCAACCTAATACAAGGAACAAGATGAGTAGCAGCTCAATGTTTCGCCAAAATTCTAAAATTTTATAGAACAGTACTTCTAATGTTTTCAACCTGCGACAGTATGATATGTTCATCATACTGCATCTCTACAACAGTACAATTAGGGATTGCAATACCGGGATACCGGATACCGGTTTTTTGAGCCATTTGTACAATTTTGTAATACCGGTATTCACAAATTTAAATACCGTTTCTTCGGTGTTTACTAGAAATTTAGAATTCTTATCTGTAAAATTCTTATTTTTATCTGTGAATTCTTATTCAGAATTCTTATCTGAAAACTAGAAATTCTCGTCTGTGAAAACAAGGTTGTAGTTGTGAAGAAAGTCTGTAATATTTCGATATTTTTTAAATCGGCGAGTTCGTTATTCACATTGTATTTGCATATCATACTTTAGAGTTCAAAATATTTTTCAGATTTAATATATATATATTGATAATACAATTGATACATTATGCTCTTTTAAGGCCACAATTCAAAAATTTGTAATAGTACCACAGACTGAATAGTGATATTATTTAAATTTTTTTGTGATTTAAATAAATAGGATGCTACTTAATATTTTTTATTCTTTATATACTGTTATAATTTATAAGTTACACATTTTTTTGTGATATTTACATTCTTTAATAAAACTGGCAAATAAAACAAAAAACAAAAAACATCTGCGTTTTCTTTCTTTTTCTAAAATTTCTACTACCGGTATTAAACCGGTATTCCGGTATATAGATCTAAAAAATACCGAATGCCGGTATTGAACTTTTGGTCCTATATTGCAGTCCCTAAGTACAATGTTGCAAATTATTTGGTTTACAACTGAAAAATATTCTTGGAATTACCTTTCCTTGTTTAGTACTTACAATATCGTGATAGAATATACATTTTAAATTTTTTTTAATGAATGGAAAATAAGGCAGGCTTCTCTTAACCTTTGATGAGGTGTGGCATTCTTTACCACATTCGAAGAAGCATTCTTTACCAAGAAGCATTCTTTACCACATTCGAAGAAGCATTCTTTACCACATTCGAAGAAGAATTCTTTACCATACTCAAAGCAGAGAAGAATATACGCATAAAGGTTAAACGCATAAAGGTTTTTTCTGGTTAATATTAATAATAATATATGAATTATTCTCGAATATATACTGAACAATACACTCCAACGTAATTACAATATAATTACTACATAGAGCCTAAAGACTTTTTTTCATTTAAAAGGGTATTTTAAAAGGGACAAAGTTTTTTTTTGGTTAATATTAGATATTAATAATAATATATGCATTATGATCCTAATACTAACTAACACAACCCATCCTATTAATATATACTAAACAACACAACCTTGAACAACATACTACAATGAAATTATCACACAGTTACTAAATAGAGCCCAAATACGTTTTCTTCATTTAAAAAGTATAGGACGAATTTTTTCATATTAATAATAATATATGAATTATAATCCTTGAAAATATACGATGATAATATTAATTTTTACTAAAAATAAAATACTTTATATCGAATTGTAAAAATATTGCGCATGCAATATTTAGAGCTCACTTATAGTAAAAAAATAACTTAAGCTAATTATTATACATTAGTTGCGTAAATTACATTACATTACATTACTGAAAAAAACTATTATTATTAAATTACATTACATTACATTATTATCGTTCATTTTACATTATTATTATTAAATTAATTACATTATATGATGTTAAATATGTTTATGATTAAAATTTTAAAAAATTAATTTTTAAGTAAGAAAAAAAATTTAAAATATGTTTATGACGACTGATTAAAATTTTGAATCATTCAGAATTTCAATGTCAGAATGGTTTGAATTTAAACCCAAAGAATGCTTGAAGCAATAGAATAAAATGAATGTGTTATAAAATGCTCTTTAATTAAACCTAACAAACTCTTATAATAGTAAAGAATCAATCACATTAAATTACATTTCATTACACGATGTTAAATATATTTATGATTTAAAAATAGAAAATTTAATTTTTAATTAAGAAAAAAAATTTCAAATATGTTTATGACGAATGATTAAAATTTTGAATCATTCAGAATTTCAATGTCAGAATGGTTTGAATTTAAACCCAAAGAATGCTTGAAGCAATAGAATAAAATGAATGTGTTATAAAATGCTCTTTAATTAAACCTAACAAACTCTTATAATAGTAAAGAATCAATCACATTAAATTACATTTTATTACACGATGTTAAATATATTTATGATTAAAAATAGAAAATTTAATTTTTAATTAAGAAAAAAATTTCAAATATGTTTATGACGACTGATTAAAATTTTGAATCATTCAGAATTTCAATGTCAGAATGGTTTGAATTTAAACCCAAAGTATGCTTGAAGAATAGAATAAAATGAATGTGTTATAAAATGCTCTTCAATTAAACCTAACAAACTCTTATAATTGTAAAGAATCAATCACATTAAATTACATTTCATTACACGATGTTAAATATATTTATGATTAAAAATAGAAAATTTAATTTTTAATTAAGAAAAAAAATTTCAAATATGTTTATGACGACTGATTAAAATTTTGAATCATTCAGAATTTCAATGTCAGAATGGTTTGAATTTAAACCCAAAGAATGCTTGAAGCAATAAAATAAAATGAATGTGTTATAAAATGCTCTTTAATTAAACCTAACAAACTCTTATAATTGTAAAGAATCAATCACATTAAATTACATTTCATTACACGATGTTAAATATATTTATGATTAAAAAATAGAAAATTTAATTTTTAATTAAGAAAAAAAATTTCAAATATGTTTATGACGAATGATTAAAATTTTGAATCATTCAGAATTTCAATGTCAGAATGGTTTGAATTTAAACCCAAAGAATGCTTGAAGCAATAGAATAAAATGAATGTGTTATAAAATGCTCTTTAATTAAACCTAACAAACTCTTATAATTGTAAAGAATCAATCACATTAAATTACATTTCATTACACGATGTTAAATATATTTATGATTTAAAAATAGAAAATTTAATTTTTAATTAAGAAAAAAATTTCAAATATGTTTATGACGACTGATTAAAATTTTGAATCATTCAGAATTTCAATGTCAGAATGGTTTGAATTTAAACCCAAAGAATGCTTGAAGCAATAGAATAAAATGAATGTGTTATAAAATGCTCTTTAATTAAACCTAACAAACTCTTATAATAGTAAAGAATCAATCACATTAAATTACATTTTATTACACGATGTTAAATATATTTATGATTAAAAAATAGAAAATTTAATTTTTAATTAAGAAAAAAAATTTCAAATATGTTTATGACGACTGATTAAAATTTTGAATCATTCAGAATTTCAATGTCAGAATGGTTTGAATTTAAACCCAAAGTATGCTTGAAGAAATAGAATAAAATGAATGTGTTATAAAATGCTCTTTAATTAAACCTAACAAACTCTTATAATTGTAAAGAATCAATCACATTAAATTACATTTCATTACACGATGTTAAATATATTTATGATTTAAAAATAGAAAATTTAATTTTTAATTAAGAAAAAAAATTTCAAATATGTTTATGACGACTGATTAAAATTTTGAATCATTCAGAATTTCAATGTCAGAATGGTTTGAATTTAAACCCAAAGAATGCTTGAAGCAATAGAATAAAATGAATGTGTTATAAAATGCTCTTTAATTAAACCTAACAAACTCTTATAATAGTAAAGAATCAATCACATTAAATTACATTTCATTACACGATGTTAAATATATTTATGATTAAAAAATAGAAAATTTAATTTTTAATTAAGAAAAAAAATTTCAAATATGTTTATGACGACTGATTAAAATTTTGAATCATTCAGAATTTCAATGTCAGAATGGTTTGAATTTAAACCCAAAGAATGCTTGAAGCAATAGAATAAAATGAATGTGTTATAAAATGCTCTTTAATTAAACCTAACAAACTCTTATAATAGTAAAGAATCAATCACATTAAATTACATTTCATTACACGATGTTAAATATATTTATGATTTAAAAATAGAAAATTTAATTTTTAATTAAGAAAAAAATTTCAAATATGTTTATGACGACTGATTAAAATTTTGAATCATTCAGAATTTCAATGTCAGAATGGTTTGAATTTAAACCCAAAGAATGCTTGAAGCAATAGAATAAAATGAATGTGTTATAAAATGCTCTTTAATTAAACCTAACAAACTCTTATAATAGTAAAGAATCAATCACATTAAATTACATTTTATTACACGATGTTAAATATATTTATGATTAAAAAATAGAAAATTTAATTTTTAATTAAGAAAAAAATTTCAAATATGTTTATGACGACTGATTAAAATTTTGAATCATTCAGAATTTCAATGTCAGAATGGTTTGAATTTAAACCCAAAGTAATGCTTGAAGAAATAGAATAAAATGAATGTGTTATAAAATGCTCTTTAATTAAACCTAACAAACTCTTATAATAGTAAAGAATCAATCACATTAAATTACATTTCATTACACGATGTTAAATATATTTATGATTTAAAAATAGAAAATTTAATTTTTAATTAAGAAAAAAAAAATTTCAAATATGTTTATGACGACTGATTAAAATTTTGAATCATTCAGAATTTCAATGTCAGAATGGTTTGAATTTAAACCCAAAGAATGCTTGAAGCAATAGAATAAAATGAATGTGTTATAAAATGCTCTTTAATTAAACCTAACAAACTCTTATAATTGTAAAGAATCAATCACATTAAATTACATTTCATTACACGATGTTAAATATATTTATGATTAAAAAATAGAAAATTTAATTTTTAATTAAGAAAAAAATTTCAAATATGTTTATGACGAATGATTAAAATTTTGAATCATTCAGAATTTCAATGTCAGAATGGTTTGAATTTAAACCCAAAGAATGCTTGAAGCAATAGAATAAAATGAATGTGTTATAAAATGCTCTTTAATTAAACCTAACAAACTCTTATAATTGTAAAGAATCAATCACATTAAATTACATTTCATTACACGATGTTAAATATATTTATGATTAAAAATAGAAAATTTAATTTTTAATTAAGAAAAAAAATTTCAAATATGTTTATGACGACTGATTAAAATTTTGAATCATTCAGAATTTCAATGTCAGAATGGTTTGAATTTAAACCCAAAGAATGCTTGAAGCAATAGAATAAAATGAATGTGTTATAAAATGCTCTTTAATTAAACCTAACAAACTCTTATAATTGTAAAGAATCAATCACATTAAATTACATTTCATTACACGATGTTAAATATATTTATGATTAAAAAATAGAAAATTTAATTTTTAATTAAGAAAAAAATTTCAAATATGTTTATGACGAATGATTAAAATTTTGAATCATTCAGAATTTCAATGTCAGAATGGTTTGAATTTAAACCCAAAGAATGCTTGAAGCAATAGAATAAAATGAATGTGTTATAAAATGCTCTTTAATTAAACCTAACAAACTCTTATAATTGTAAAGAATCAATCACATTAAATTACATTTCATTACACGATGTTAAATATATTTATGATTTAAAAATAGAAAATTTAATTTTTAATTAAGAAAAAAATTTCAAATATGTTTATGACGACTGATTAAAATTTTGAATCATTCAGAATTTCAATGTCAGAATGGTTTGAATTTAAACCCAAAGAATGCTTGAAGAAATAGAATAAAATGAATGTGTTATAAAATGCTCTTTAATTAAACCTAACAAACTCTTATAATTGTAAAGAATCAATCACATTAAATTACATTTCATTACACGATGTTAAATATATTTATGATTAAAAAATAGAAAATTTAATTTTTAATTAAGAAAAAAATTTCAAATATGTTTATGACGACTGATTAAAATTTTGAATCATTCAGAATTTCAATGTCAGAATGGTTTGAATTTAAACCCAAAGAATGCTTGAAGCAATAGAATAAAATGAATGTGTTATAAAATGCTCTTTAATTAAACCTAACAAACTCTTATAATAGTAAAGAATCAATCACATTAAATTACATTTCATTACACGATGTTAAATATATTTATGATTAAAAATAGAAAATTTAATTTTTAATTAAGAAAAAAAATTTCAAATATGTTTATGACGACTGATTAAAATTTTGAATCATTCAGAATTTCAATGTCAGAATGGTTTGAATTTAAACCCAAAGAATGCTTGAAGCAATAGAATAAAATGATTGTGTTATAAAATGCTCTTTAATTAAACCTAACAAACTCTTATAATAGTAAAGAATCAATCACATTAAATTACATTTCATTATACGATGTTAAATATATTTATGATTAAAAATAGAAAATTTAATTTTTAATTAAGAAAAAAATTTCAAATATGTTTATGACGACTGATTAAAATTTTGAATCATTCAGAATTTCAATGTCAGAATGGTTTGAATTTAAACCCAAAGAATGCTTGAAGCAATAGAATAAAATGATTGTGTTATAAAATGCTCTTTAATTAAACCTAACAAACTCTTATAATAGTAAAGAATCAATCACATTAAATTACATTACATTATACGATGTTAAATATATTTATGATTAAAAAATAGAAAATTTAATTTTTAATTAAGAAAAAAATTTCAAATATGTTTATGACGACTGATTAAAATTTTGAATCATTCAGAATTTCAATGTCAGAATGGTTTGAATTTAAACCCAAAGAATGCTTGAAGCAATAGAATAAAATGATTGTGTTATAAAATGCTCTTTAATTAAACCTAACAAACTCTTATAATTGTAAAGAATCAATCACATTAAATTACATTACATTATACGATGTTAAATATATTTATGATTAAAAAATAGAAAATTTAATTTTTAATTAAGAAAAAAAATTTCAAATATGTTTATGACGACTGATTAAAATTTTGAATCATTCAGAATTTCAATGTCAGAATGGTTTGAATTTAAACCCAAAGAATGCTTGAAGCAATAGAATAAAATGATTGTGTTATAAAATGCTCTTTAATTAAACCTAACAAACTCTTATAATAGTAAAGAATCAATCACATTAAATTACATTACATTATACGATGTTAAATATATTTATGATTAAAAAATAGAAAATTTAATTTTTAATTAAGAAAAAAAAAAAATTTCAAATATGTTTATGACGACTGATTAAAATTTTGAATCATTCAGAATTTCAATGTCAGAATGGTTTGAATTTAAACCCAAAGAATGCTTGAAGCAATAGAATAAAATGATTGTGTTATAAAATGCTCTTTAATTAAACCTAACAAACTCTTATAATAGTAAAGAATCAATCACATTAAATTACATTTCATTATACGATGTTAAATATATTTATGATTAAAAAATAGAAAATTTAATTTTTAATTAAGAAAAAAATTTCAAATATGTTTATGACGACTGATTAAAATTTTGAATCATTCAGAATTTCAATGTCAGAATGGTTTGAATTTAAACCCAAAGAATGCTTGAAGCAATAGAATAAAATGATTGTGTTATAAAATGCTCTTTAATTAAACCTAACAAACTCTTATAATAGTAAAGAATCAATCACATTAAATTACATTTCATTATACGATGTTAAATATATTTATGATTAAAAAATAGAAAATTTAATTTTTAATTAAGAAAAAAAATTTCAAATATGTTTATGACGAATGATTAAAATTTTGAATCATTCAGAATTTCAATGTCAGAATGATTCGAGTTTAAACCAAAATAATGCATAAAGCAATAGAATAAAATGAAACGAATATAAAATGCTCTTTAATTAAACCTTACGAACTCTTACAATAGTAGAGAATCAATCAAAAAAGTTACCTTTGAGAAGTAAATAAGGAAATGACGAATGAGGAAAGCGAGCTCAACAGTTCTTGGCGATGAACAATGAGTTCCCGCGGCGAGGCAAGAGGAAAATCAACAGTTGCTCCTCACTCCTCCAAAGCGGGAGAAATCTGGAATTCCTCGGATGCGGAGAATGCGCACTCTGCACCTCAAATACCAGTAGCTGCGGGGGTGGAGAAGAAGACTTCACGACGAAGAGAGGGAGAATAAATTGATCATTTTATTTCGAAATTTAATCCTTCATCTTTGCGCCAACATTTTTGTTTCTTCAAAAAAAATTTTCTTTGCTTTCCTTTAAAAAAAAATATTTCGGGGTTTTTAATTGAAAATTAATTACATTTTTCATTTAATAAAAGCTATTCGGAATTATATTTTGGAAATTATATATATATATATTTTTTTTTAGAAGAAGATAATTTTTCTGTGAGGTAAATGTTTACAAAAGAATTCTGCCGTAGTTTTATCTTCAAGTTCATCTTATAGTTATTTTTATGAGGTTTTTGTCAAAAAATTAAATGCATATATTTTTTTATTTTTTTATTTATTTATTATTTTTTTTTTTTGGCTTTTAGAAGTTTAAAAAATTATATCATCCTAATCAATAAAGAACAAATGATAATTTCATCAAATTAGTCTCATCATCATCATCATCATCATCATTGGCTTTTCCATTTAAAATAATTAATTTTCATGTCAATCAACAAAAATTCCTTTTCTTCTTAATATTTAAATAATAATCTTCTTTTGCTTGTATTTCAATTTACTAAACTATATTAGGGCCTGATGGCCGAGTGTCTGGTTGTCGGTGCCACAGGTTTCGGATTCGAGTGCCAAGTTATACATTTGTAAGTGATCGTAATATATATATATATATATATATATGCATATATTATTTTTGTTATACATATATGCTATTATATTTATTTTATTGCATATATATTAACGAATTATATATATACATCATCTTCCCCATGAGGTATCCCCATCCTCACAACAGCCCCAAGGAGGACCAAGGCAACCTGCCTACTTGTCGATTCCGAAGCATGAGAAGTTTTTATTTTTACGATGTAGGGTTATCAGCCCTACGCCCAACGTTCTACAGTCATATTAGACCGGGGCCGACGGTTTATAATGGTTTCCGAACCCCTGATCTAGAATTAAAATCTGTTTGGTTTTGTATGTCGCTCTACTGTCACTTTTTGCATTCTTTAGGCTAATTAGACCGGACTTACAGTTGAAGAGGGTTTCTGAACCACTCTCAAACATCCATGCCACGCCATCCCTGCCACGAGAATTCGAACCTGAATCCTGTGGTACCAAATGCCAGAACGCTAGCCAATTGTCCATCATGCCGTGATTTATAGTAAAATCGGAGAATCTTTCCGAAATAGAGTAAGTCTCTAAATTACTACAAGTAACCAAGATCTTTTCTAGGGCAATATGAATATGACCCGTGGCCATAGTCCAGATATCTCTAGAATTTCTAGAAATATCTAAATATTTTAATAACGGTAATTTTTTAAGATTTCAAAATAACTAAATGTTTTATGTCACTCATTAAAGAACTTAAAACTGCAAATAAAAAAAAATCACTTTGTCTAAACTGACTTTTGTTTTAAGACTAAATTGTCTGAAATTTTTATATTATTTCTGAATGTCATCATCGTCATCAGTAGCGCAACAGCCACATGGGACCAAGGCAGTCTGCCTATTGACAGATTACGAGACGTTTTCTTTTTACGGGGTAGGGTGTTCAACCCTACGCCCAACGCTCAACAGCCATATTAGACGGGACCTACCGTTAAAAGTGAATTTCGAATAGAGATAGTTGTATAGAGTTGTTGTTCTAATGCAGCTAGCAATACAGAGACAGTTAATCTTTATGCCATACGCAAAGGCTTCACTGCTGTTACTCAATTAGCAGTACACAGGGGCACGTGCAGCTTGAAGATATGCCCCGGATGCTAGTAATACTACCCCCACAACGCTCTACGAGAGTATTAGGCTGGGACCTACGGTTTAAAATAGATTCCAAACCACTACAAACATCCACATCACCGCCGGGACTCGAACCCGAAACCTATGCATCGAGCGCCAGAGCGGTAGTCACTCCTCCACTAGGCCCCAAATTAGTATCTCTATTTTTAAATACGCATGTATACATTTTTTAATCTAATTTCAACATCATGTACATTCCATTGTCATTTAAGGTCATTATTGTCATTATTGTCAAATCATTCTTAATTTTTTTTTCGATGCAAATCCGCAATATTTGGCCATTATGCCATTAAATAAATCAATGATGTATATATTCAAAATTTTTTGAACTCGACTCGTGAACTGATAGTAGCCAAATCGTATAAGCTATTCTAAGTGGAATATTTAACGGTCTAGGTTTAAAATCGATGAATCTTTGCGAACAAAGTCTTAAAATAGAATAGCGAGTGAGTCTCTAAATTACGGCAAGCGAATCGAGATCTTCTCAGAGCACTACGAATGCGGCCCGGGGCTACGGTCCAGATATTTCTACAAACAGGCTGAAAAGTTTTAATATTTTCAAGATCGCGAAATATTTAAATATTTTATGGGATTCATAACAGAATTTAAAATTGCAAACAAAAAAGCACTTGGACTAAACTGATTTTTCTTTAAAGATTAAATTGTCTTGAATTTTTATATTATATCTGAATGTAGAATATATTTCATTTTAAACAAAATCAATATTTATTTAATTCACATTTTAATGCCCATTTAGTTCCTTATGGTAGCGTGAAAGTAAGTTCATATTGATTTTATAAAAACATGTTTTCTACTATAAAATAAAAAAATATTTACTTACTTATCATGTTTGAAGGAAACTAATTTTGTTGTTTTGTTTTACAAAGTTGGAGCATTACGATTTGTTTATTAATAATAATTAAGGCATTTACCTTTATAGAACATTAACCTCTTATATTACATAGAATATTATTTTTATATAACAGGCACTTACACATTCTTTTCTTTTCTACCTAGAGCTTTGTAGCCCCCCCCACCAGTTAAATAAGTGGGGGAGGAACATCGGTGAGCCCTTATATACCACGAACAGTCCACCGACAGGAATGGGGAAGATAATGCCTTCCTGCAGAACTTTTAAGGGAAACTGCCCCACATTTGCATATCGCGTGGGAGAAAACTAGGAAAACTCTCATCAGACAGCTCGACTATCGCTACGAGATGGATTTATAAACTAAAATATTGAAACGCACTAAACTAAAATATTGGATAACTCAGAATTATAATAATAATTTTATTTTTTTGATGAAAATCGGTTTAATGACGAACTGATTTTTTGACTGATGAATTTTTTTTTTTTTTGATGACCACTGAAATGTTCGAAAAGAAGATTCGCGAGGGACGTTCACAGCTTAAGCATTCAAATAAGGACGTGGTTTAATACTTAAGTTTTATTGAATAATCCCAGATAATTGCGTGCTATTATGGAAATAATTTTTTATTCACCGACAACTGTAAGGCAGTATAAAGATTAAATCCTCTTTTTAATTTAATATTGTAGTTTAATCATATAATTCATGTGCAAATATAAGTCAAACACGTATTTTTTTTTTTTATTTCTCAGCGGATCTTTAAAACGCTTGATTAACCTCGAACGCTAACGCTACCTTTTTTACCGAATTAAATTCATCTTATTTCTACCAAACACATTTTTTCTTTTTCGGCCTACGGTGACTAAGGCTACAGCCCCATGGTGGATTTAGGCCGTCTGCCTACTGGCAGATTTCGAGACAGGAGATGTTTTCGTTTTACGGGGTAGGGTTGTCTGCCCTACGCCCAACGCTCTACGGTCCTATTATTCTAGGATTTAAAGTGAATTACGAATCACTATAAGTATTCATGGCACCACCGGGACTCGAACACAAAACATGTGGCAAACGAAACACATATATTCACTTAATATAGAATCTTGCTTTTCATTATATGTTTTATATCGAGATTATATGTTTTATATTATTATATATATGTTTTATATGATTATATGTTTTATATTATATGTTTTATATCATATATCGAGAAATCCACGAAACAGAGAACAGGTAAGCAGTTTTTTATACTTTAAAACTAAATTAAATTTGTTGATTTACAAAATTTCTTGCTTTTTATTCATATCTGTATTTATTTTGATAGAGTCTTAGATTGGTTTTTAATTACTTACTATAATAATACAGTTTTAATTAATCTACATATGGAAAAAAGATGAGGAAAAGCCTCCTCTCCATTTTTTATAATAGAGAATTATAGGAAATAGTTATGCAGTTCACAAATAAATTAAAATGCCACAAACCTCAATTCAAGAAAGAAGTAGTTTAAGATAAAAAAAACTGTAGTTTTTATATAAGAAAATGTTACCTCAAAAAGTTAAATTATTAAATTTTTTTTAAACTTTTCTCCCTATTTTCTATTAAATAGTCCTTACGTTGTATATCATAGGTTTTGAAATAATTACAAAAATAAGAACGATACTACCGATGACTTGATTTATTTTTTACAGCTAGTTAAATTTTAACTGTGACGATTTGGAATTTATAAAGAATGTAACCGTGCTTCCTCCTACGCTCTGCAAGAGCGCCCCTCTGTGGCGTTCAGGAGAAATAGTCAATAGGCTTCCAGACTCTCACCCGAGAGGAAGTTGAGAAACATTTAGTTTACTGTTCATCAAGTAAATTTAACGCAACCCGTAGTAGTAGGCCTGCAGACTCTCACCTGGGGAGAAAGTATATTTCACAACCCTGCGCGTACGTATCGGATATTCGGCTTAGAAGTGGAATCCTTCCACGAATCTATATTTATATCTCTTTACATAGTAAGTTTTGTAATTTTATACGTATGGTGTTTGTGCGTGTGTAAATAAAGCCGTGCGTTCTCCAACATACCTCAAATCTCAATCCAACCAGACTAGTTACAATCCAGTTGCTCAATATGCACACTAGGGCCTGAATGGCCGAGTGGCTAGCGCTCGGTACCACAGGTTTCGGGTTCGAGTCCCGGCGGTGCCATGGATGTGTGTAGTGGTTACGAATCCACTTTAAACCGTAGGCCCGGTCCTAACAGGATTGTAGAGCGTTGCGGGGGCCTTGTTACTCAGCGTCCATGGCTTATCTTCAAGTTACACGCGCCCCTGGGTAATACAAAGTGAGTAACGTCTGTGCAGAGCTTGCCTTAAGGCATCCAAGGCTAAGTGTTTGCCAGCTGCATTAGAAAAAATATATATGTATATACACCACAATGTTAAAAATAAAAGAATGTGATACAATTTTAGCTAACACAATTACAAACGTTGTGCATAATTTTCTAGTCATTTTATTCATTAAAACAAAATTTTTAAACTCCTGTTTGTCTGAAAAAAAATCTTAAAAAGTTTTTGCTATAGTTTTTTCTAATACAACCTTACATTAACTTTTAATTAAGACTTTATCATTGTGTTTCAGCTATTAACTACAGATTTTATATTGTTTGGAATTTTTCTTATTTCTATGTGAAATTTTTTTTCTAGAAAAAAAAAGTCGAAATATTCATACACACATTATAAAAAGCTGCTCTATAACAAAGTGTTGCTGAAGTTGTTGTTGTGTGAAGTGTTGTTGTTGTTGGAGTTTTGTATCAATTTCTACCTTTTGCTGCTATTTTAATACGTTGCTATGGAAACAAATCGAATTCTTCTTTTAGCTTAATTCAATTAATTCTCCCTATATTGATCTTCTTTTGCTGATGAATAACTGTCAATCGGAAGTTATTTTTCAAATATATATATATATATATATATATTTTGATCTTGGGGAAGCATTGTTACTCCACGTCCGTATCTTCAAGTTACACGCGCCCCCTGGGTAATTCAAAGTGAGTAACGTCTTTGCAGCGCTTGCCTTAAGGCATCCAAGACCAAACTGTCTAAGTGTTTGCCAGCTGCATTAGAACAAAAAAAAATATTTTGATCTTTGAAAACAATTTTACATCTTTCTTAATAATATTAACTGATAATTTTATTTTATTTAAATTATTAAATTTTGCATTTAAGTAATAATATTGTCATTTAAATAATAATCTAATATTTATTCATGGAAGAGATTAAATTAGAAATTAGATGTCTTAAAAATAATAAATTAAATTACACTCATGTCCATAAATTAAGGATAATTCAGAATGACACAGAAATTGAACTCTACGGTACGACAGTTTCAAGGCAGACCGTGTACAGACGCTTAGGGCACATTGGTCTATATGCTCGTAGACCTGTCAGATGTGTTCCACTTATCGCAACGCACTCTCGCCTGCGATTAACCTGGAGTAGAGAGCATGCATTGTGGAAACCGCAACAGTGGTCTTGTGTGATGTTTTCCGACGAGTCCAGGTTTAGTTTGCAGTCTGATTCTCGCCGGACTTTCATATGGAGAGCGCCAGGTACCCGTTACCACCAAGAGAACACCATTGAACGACACCGTTACGGTGGTGCAGGATGGCTCGTTTGGGGAGGAATTATTCTTGGTTCCAGAACTGACCTGCATATTCAGAGTGTAACGATGACAGGCCACATCTATCGGGATGTCATTCTGGAACAACATGTACGTTTGTTTCGGGGCGCCATGGGTGCTGAATTTCTGTTTATGGATGACAACGCCCGTCCTCACCGTGCAAACATTGTAGACGAATGCCTTCAATTGGAGGATATCACCCGTATGGATTGGCCAGCATACTCACCAGACTTGAATCCAATAGAGCATGTGTGGGATATGCTTGGCCGACGAATTGCAGCCCGTCAACCCCCTTCCACTTGTCAACCGGAACTTCGGAGGGCCTTGCTTGAAGAGTGGTGTAATATTCCCCAAGATCAGATTGATAATTTGATACACATCATGCCTAGGCGTTGTAAGGCCTGTATTGCATCTTCCGGGAAACATACTCCATAATAACCATCATACTAACCATGTTATACTGTTTTTTGTAAATAGGTTTTTTTTTGAAATTTGCTCCAGGGAGTAAAAATCGCAATTTTTATTAATTATGTCAAACATATAGCATCTTTTTTGCTCTTTACCTTTTGTTTCATAAATAGATTTTACAAATAAGTCAAATTTGATTTGCTTCTGTCTCTTTCTTTGTCTGAACTTCATTATCCTTAATTTATGGACATGAGTGTAGAAAATAATGCAAAAGTATTTTTATACCAGATAAATATGATATACAATAAAACGAAAAGTTATTCATTTTTTTATTAATTTATTAAACTTTAATTAATTACTTCGAAATTTTTCTGAAGCTTCTACGAACTGCTGCATTTATTAAAATTTATAATTGGAAAGCAATGCAGAAAATTATTGCAAAAGGATCATTAATTTAAAAGCATTACATTAAAAAATTTAATCATGAAAATGCTTTAATTAATTTTAACGGCAATTCTTCTTGTCTATTTTCGGAATTTTAAATTCAAAAAACGTTAAATAAACGAAATTTGATACGGTAATTGAAAAAAATATAAATAATTTCCGCCGAAAAATATCAGATTGTTAAGTTAATTACAAATTGCAGCCAGGATTTGTTTGTTATTCTTCTACCACATCTTTTAGAACAAAAGAGAAAAAAATATTGTAAAACATTTATTTTTAAACTACTTATTTTAAAATGTTTTCTTGTTATTAAGTTCTGTGAATAGATATTTGCTCAACATCAAATAATTTCTCATTAAATAAAAACATTCAGTTACCAATTTAGCTATTCAGTTTAATTATTTTCGTCGTTTCGCTCATTAGTATAATGGAAGAATATGATTGGATAAAAAAAGTTTTTAAGAAATCATGAAATTTAATTATTTTCACTTATTTTAAACAAATTTTATTTAAAAAAAATGAAACTTTACACCATCTTTCTTACTTTTTTTTAAACTGGTTTTAAAATAATAATTTAAACAAGAAGAATACTTAGCTTCAAAACTGGAAATAAATCAGTTCCTAGGCCAGGGGTCGGCAACCTTTTGAGTCGGAAGAGCCAAAATTACAATTTACAAAATTTCAAAGTTTTTAAAGAGCCACAAAATTTTTTCTTGCCAACAATAAATAGTACTCGCATAAATAAAGTTTTTTAATAAAAAAAAAAACTAATCTATTTATTCATGAGAAAAAATATCTATTTATTCATATATAAGTAGTGTTTTTCACAACAAATTAGATAATATATATATGGCATTATTAAATAATTACTTATTATTTAAGTAAAAAATTAAACATTTACTTACAACACTAACTTGTACTTCAATAACAAACAATTGAGCAAACAAATTCAATGGGAGTGATGGCTTTGCATGGTTATTTAAGTAGAAAATTTAAACTTTACTAAACAGTGCAACTTGTATTTAAAATAAAAAAAAACAATAACATACATTTGAGCAAACAAATTCAATGGGAGCGTTGAGTTTACATGGTTTTAGAAAGTTTGGATAAATTTGACCCATAACTTGTTGCTTTAAATTTCAAACACGACTCTAAATTTTCATTTGTTAGTTGGCTTCTTACTTTACTTTTAATTATATGCATGAAAGTGAACGCTTGCTCGCACGAATATGTCGATCCGGAGATAGTCAGCACTCCAAATGCCAACTTCTTCACCTCACTGTAGCAATCTGGAAGACTATTCCATGCACCGAATACATTCTTTCATACGCGGCATTTCTTTTAAAGCTGTCCACTTTTGTTGCGTTACGTACATACATTTCTGGACCTCCAACTCTTCCAACTTGCTTTTCAACTCTGTAAATTTTCCACTCCACAAAGCTTTACTTTTTAAATCGATCAATTGCATTTCAAGAGATCCAGTATCAATTCCAAATGGCTCAATGTGGATCTCGTTACTATTTGTGTTGAGAGGATTTACTACGAATGCTAGAGTGGTTGTGTTGGTTTTGAATTTCTCAAATCTGTCAGCAAATTCATCTTTAATTTTTTTTATAACTGTTCTGAAGTACCTCGTGTCAACAGTTGCACTGGTTTTATCTCGATATTGCTTTAGAAATTGAAAATGAAGTAATTTACCGCTCTGAATATCTTCTGCAAAGAGAATTACTTTTTCTTCAAAACAAACCAATTCGTCTACCAAAACATAGGCTGGGTTTCCCTTTCCTTGCAGTTTTAGATTCAGCTCATTTAATTTTGCTGTGATATCCCCCATAAAGTAAAATTTTTGCAACCATTTGTCATTCTCTAATTCAGAGTGATTAATGCCTTTTTCATTTAGGAATGTATTTATTTCATTCAAGCACAAAGCAAAACGTTTCAACACCTTACCTTTGGAAAGCCATCGCATTTTATTGTGAAGAAGGAAGTCGGAATACTGAGTCTCCATTTCGTTTAAGAATTCTTTAAACTGACGATGGTAGAGTGCTTTTGACAAAATGCTGTTAACAATCTTGATTACCAAATTCATAACCTCAACTCTTTCGGCCGGAAATGTTTGGGCACAAAGCGCTTCTTGGTGTATTATGCAGTAAAACGTAAGAATTTCGTAGTTTATTTTGCTCTGAAGAATCGTTGTTGTCCCGTTATTTTTTCCTGTCATACTTCTGGCTCCATCAGTTGCTACTGAAACGATTTTATTTAAATCGATCTTATTGTCTTCAAGGCATTCGCTATATCTTCCTCTCTAGTTTGTCCCGAGACCGGTAGCAATCCTAGAAGTTCTTCTTTTGGACCTTGGAAAGACATATATCTGACAAAAAGGGCAACTTGTGCCGTGTCTTTTATGTCGCAAGACTCATCTAGAGCAAGTGATAAAGCAGAAGAGAGTTTAATATCTCCCACCTGCAAATATGTTTCATTTGAAAGCATTTTAGCTATTCTATCTTGTACTGTTTTAGCGGATAGTCGCAAATCTTTAAATTTTTTTCAAGATTTCTGATTTGTTCTTGAAATCACGAAACAGTTCTTTAGATGCACGTATGAATCAATCTTTGACATATTCCCCATCTGTGAATGGTTTGCCTTTTTTTTGCAATTTCTAGTGAATCTAGCGAAGCTGGCTAGATTAACATTACTTGTAGATTGCATCCAGTTACTTAACATGGAACTTGATTGCTGTTTCTGTTTTTGGAGCTCGTCGACAGCTTTTTTTCGTTCTTCGCCGGCTGGATATTTACTAGCAAACTGATTATGTTTTTTAGTGAAGTATCTTCTCTAAATTTGATTTCTTATTGTGTGCGAGTTTTTCGTGGTAAATGAGACAAGTCGGAAGGCCATCTGAGTTGCATATAAAAGTGAACGACTCCGTCCAATCCCGATTGAATTCTCGATTTTATGTCAACGTATACCTAAGTAAACACATACGAGAAGCTGGGCATAATGAAATATAATTTATCAAAAAACATTTTACAACGATATTTCCCAATTAAAAATACTTACCTAAATAAATAATTTTCGAGTAATTTAATTATTAAAATAAATAATTTAGACACGAAACACTGTTTGTCTCACTCTCTCACGTACTGATTGACTATAGGGTACATTGTTTCGTCGCATTTGTGGTCGCCTCCCGTGTGCGGTGATCGCCGACTGGCACGAGCGGACTTGTCAGAACGTGCTTATCACGGCGCAGTCTGCACATTTTAGTTTTTTTTTTAATTTTGGCAAATATTAAATACTTAGTTTACGAGTAAAGGTGTTATGCCCAGCTATGCCGAAATCAATGAAAATTGCCAAACATATAAACAATCTAAAACTGCAAATACCTACCTACACTCATGTCCATAAATTAAGGATAATGAAGTTCAGGCAAAGAAAGAGACAGAAGCAAAACAAATTTGACTTATTTGTAAAGTCTATTTATTAAACAAAAGGTAAAGAGCAAAAAAGATGCTATATGTTTGACATAATTAATAAAAATTGCGATTTTTACTCCCTGGAGCAAATTTCAAAAAACAACCTATTTACAAAAAACAGTATAGCATGGTTAGTATGATGGTTAATATGGAGTATGTCTCCCGGACGATGCAATACGGGCCTTACAACGCCTAGGCATGCTGAGTATCAAATTATCAATCTGATCTTGGGGAATATTACACCACTCATCAAGCAATGTCCTCTGAAGTTTCGGTTGACAGGTGGGAGGGGGTTGACGGGCTGCAATTCGTCGGCCAAGCATATCCCACACGTGCTCTATTGGATTCAAGTCCGGTGAGTTTGTTGGCCAATCCATACGGGTGATATCCTCCAATTGAAGGCATTCGTCTACAATGTTTGCACGGTGAGGACGGGCGTTGTCATCCATAAACAGAAATTCAGCAAAACGAAACAAACGTACATGCTGTTCCAGAATGACATCCTGATAGATGTGGCCTGTCATCGTTACACTCTGAACATGCAGGTCAGTTCTGAAACCAAGAATAATTCCTCCCCAAACGAGCCATCCTGCACCACCGTAACGGTGTCGTTCAATGGTGTTCTCTTGGTGGTAACGGGTACCTGCCGCTCTCCATATGAAAGTCCAGGGAGAATCAGACTGTAAACTAAACCTGGACTCGTCGGAAAACATCACACCAGACCACTGTTGCGGTGTCCACAATGCATGCTCTCTACTCCAGGTTAATCGCAGGCGACAGTGAGTTGCGGTAAGTGGAACACATCTGACAGGCCTACGAGCATATAGACCAATGTGCCCTAAGCGTCTGTACACGGTCTGCCTTGAAACTGTCGTACCGGTAGCTGAAGAGAGCTGACGAGACAGGTCTGATGCTGTGCTCCGTCTGTTTCTTTTGGCAGTAACTGCTAAATACCGGTCCTCATTTGGCTTTGTAACTGGGGGAGGGGGGGGGCGACTTGTGCAGTAACATCTACTCACATTACCATCATCTTGGAATCGTTGCCAAAGCCTGGAGATGACACTCTGGGCGATTCCAAGTTCCTCGGATACTTCCAGCTGGGTACGTCCACATTCCAGTCATCCGATAATTCTACCACGTAACAAATCATCCAAATGCTTCCTTTGTGCCATAACTATGCGGTTATTGGACTGAAAGGCTTTTAAAGCGCTTGTGAACAATTTTACTTCTTTGCCACCATTCCTTATATACCCCTCTCTTACACTCTCATCATTGTGACGTACTATTCGCGCCATCTGGTGGTTTCCTGTAATTTGCCTATTCTTCTTCGAGATGTATGTGATAATTCTACAGGTGAAATTTTTATTTTAGAGTTCAATTTCTGTGTGATTCTGAATTATCCTTAATTTATGGACATGAGTGTACTTTGATCCTCAGAGTTCGAAAATAGGTTTATTAAATAACAATTTATAGGTATTTACATTTATAATTATTATTTTAATGCTAATATTTAAATAATAAAAGCTATAAAATAGATAACTTTTTAAATAGATAAGTTATTAAATATATATTTTAATAAAAACACTTTCGCGGTAATATACAACAGTAGTACTTTGTTTCTTTTTTGACAATTCTTATTGACTTCAAAAAAGTAGTTAGGTATCTTATTTGGAAAAAAATATGTATAATATGTATTTTAAAAATATAATACTGATTATGTTACCTACCTTTACTTCGGTTTTTTTATTATTATTATATATATTGTACATACATAACTTTGAAAAGATAATTCACTTCTAACTCTTTTCCTTGAAACAACAAACTATACTTCACAACCAAAGCACTGGTGAAGACGCCAAATTGTCTTGCGTCGAAAGCGAATTAAAACATACAGAAAATCCGACGACAGCGTCATTCGAGAGCTTCCCATGGACTGACGACAGTGATGACGCGTGTCACGAGGGAGGGGTGCGGTGAAAAGCGAGTACAAGTGGCTGAGAGATAGAATCGGTTCCTAATCCTCGTTAATCGATTCAGAACGATTTTTAAATGTTCTTTTTTTTGATAAAATAAATAATATTTGCGTATGGAACTAAAGAGCCGCAGCTTCACATCCAAAGTGCCGCAGCTTCACATCCAAAGTGCCGCAGCTTCACATCCAAAGTGCCGCATGTGGCTCGCGAGCCGCAGGTCGCCGACCCCTGATCTAGGCAGTTGTAAGGAATTAATTTAAAATATTTAGAACAGTGGGAGGATTTTTGCTATGTTTGCGGGAAGAAATATCATAATCGTAATTTTGTAGGATATTTAATACAGGGTTATTGATGTTTCGCATATCATTATAGAATTTAGTAGAAATTTTGTGAACAAATTGTCTTAAACTTGGAATCGAGAGAGCTCGTCTAATATCGTCATTACGAAAGTACCAGAGTGAATTCGTTAACATTCTGAGAGTTTTGTTCTCAAGCCTTTGAATAATTTCAAAATTTGTACGTGCAACAGAACCCCAAACTGGGCTTGCATAAGCTAATACTGGACGAAGATAAGAGAGATAATTACGGATGTAGCAAATGGATTTGCTACATTCGTAAATAGAAATCGCCAAATAGCGCCAAAATGCATCTCGTATTTCTATTTAAAGTACAACCCTACAATAGAGAAGCTAATTTTCACGAATCAGTATTTGAAGAAAAAGTAAAATAAGGAATGCTTTAAATGGCTAAAATGGGAAAACAAGAAACACAAAAAAGTAGTATACGTAAGAAATTTATAAGAAGCGCAATGGATTTGCTACGTCAGTTCATGTGTCATTTAAAAATTTAGAATTTTAATTTTTTTAAGTTTTCTATGAATCGTTTCTGAAAAATTTATTCGTAGCTTGAACCATTTTTTTTATGTTTGTAATAAAATTTCGGTACCTACGTATTAACGCCACCGCAGCAGAACTTGCGCCAATAAAGAGCTGCCAATGCGCCAAAATAGAGTCTGTTTTGAATCTATGTTAAACTCTATATCGGCCCATTTTCCACCGAAATCCGATTGACTACTTGGTTTTTAAATAAAGTATTTTGAATTTTGAAAGTGTTTTGATTTTAAATAATTTTTTTTTTTATATTTTATGATTTGTCACAAAAATTTTAAGTGTAGATTGGCGCCACTTAAAAACCTCCAAATCTGTAGCTGCCGTGGCGTTAATACGTAAGTACCGAAATTTCTTACATATATTATTCTTTTGTACTTCTTATGTTTCCATTTTAGCCATTTAAAACATTCCTTATTTCCGTTTTTCTTCAAATTCTGATTCGTAAAAATGAGCTTCGCTCATAGTAAGATTGCAATTTAGTTTGAAATACGAGACGTATTTTGGCGCTATGATGACGTCAAAAGATTTTCCAAAATTTTCCAAATTATTGTTGTATTCATTTATTATTACCCTTTTGGGCTTTTAAGGAATATATCGTAATTACAAGTATATCTACGTGTTCGCGCCAATATATCGCATGCGCCTGCGAGCGCATAAGTGTGAGTCTTCAGTGTAACGCCAGAGAGGCAAGAGAGAACATCACGGCTACGAGTGGCTGTGACTGTAATGTAAATAAAGTGTTGTTAAGTTTGCATTGTGATAACTTATTGTGTAAGTGTGTGAGTGTGATACAGTCCACTAAAAAAACATGTATGAGTGGTGTCAGTGCTATTGACGACAACACTACGGTTAAAAAGGAGTATACCAAATTTCTATTTACTAATGCAGCAAGTAGATTTTCTACATGAGTTCAGGTTGTTTGCTGAGGAAAATAACATTCTTATGAGTACTGATTAATTATATATTTCTAATATTTAAATTAGATACATTCATTTAAAAATTTAGAATATTAATTTTTTTTTTTTTTAAGTTTTCTATGAATCTTTTCTGAAACATTTATTCGTAGAGTTATTTTTTTTATGCTTGTAATAAGTTTCTTACATATATTACTCTTTAGGGCTTCTTATTTTTCCATTTTAGCCGTTTTAAACATTCCTTATTTCCGTTTTTCTTTAAATTCTAATTTGTAAAAATGAGTTTCGCTCATGGTAAGATTGCACTTTAGTTAGAAATACGAGACGTATTTTGGCGCTATGATGACGTCAAAAGAGTTTCTAAAAAATTCATTATCTCTTAAACTGGGATTTCATGAAAAAAAATTTTTTTTAGAAAAAAAAGAATGTACAAATTATTGTTGTATTTATTTATTATTATCTTTTTGAGCTTTTAAGAAATATATCGTAATTACAAGTATATCTACGGTTAAAAAGGAGTATACCAAATTTCTGTTTACTAATGCAGCAAGTAGATTTGCTACATGAGTTCAGGTTGTTTGCTGAGTAAAATAACATTCGTATGAGGACTGATTAATCATTCATTTCTAATATTTAAATTAGATACATTCATTTAAAAATTTAAAATTTTAAGTTTTTTAAGTTTTCTATGAATCTTTTCTGAAAAATTTATTCATAGAGTTATTTTTTTATGCTTGTAATAAGTTTCTTACATATATTATTCTGTTTCCATGTTATCCTTCTTATTTTTCCATGTTAGCCATTTTAAACATTCCTTATTTCCGTTTTTCTTCAAATTCTGATTCGTAAAAATGAGCTTCGCTCATGGTAAGATTGCAATTTAGTTTGAAATACGAGACGTATTTTGGCGCTATGATGACGTCAAAAGAGTTTCCAAAAAATTCCTTATCTCTTAAACTGGGATTTCATGAAAAAAAAAGGTTTTTTTTTTTTTTTAAATAAAGCAATGTACGAATTATTGTTGAATTCCTTTATTATTATTTTTGAGCTTTAAGAAATGTATCATAATTACAAGTATATGCATAGTTCCAACAGGAGTATACAAAATTTTTGTTTACTGATGTAGCAAATGGATTTATATTATTTTTTTTGCTTAATTAATTCTGATGATTAAATTTGGTATATTCATTTAAAATTTTAATTTTTTAAATTTTTCTATGTGTCTTTTTTAAGGTAACTAGAAAGTTTTTAGTAAAATGAGAAAAACATATCCTTGCATTGAAATTTTTATTCCATGGACTATTTCAATTATTCAAAAACAATTTAGCAGAATAATCGTTCTTGTAATATATATGTCTTATTTCATGTGATCCATAAAACACCAGATATAACGTCTTCATGGTAAAAAAATAAATTCATTATTTATTGGGATGACGTTGTAGTATGCTCATCACAATAAGTACTGTCTTCTTGTTAAAAGAAGTTTTTCAATTCTGAAGGGCTTCAACGTAAAATATACTCAAGAGCCAAAACATTATGACCACCTGTCAATAACGAGTTGGCCCACCTTTGGCGCGCAACACAGCATCAATCCGCCTTGGCATTGATTAATACCACCACTTAATACGAGTTAAATACCACTTCCACCTGATCACGTGCCTTCCACGTCATCCAGGCGAGTTCATTGCAAAATGTAGGGGTGGTCATAATGTTTTGACTCTTGAGTGTAAATTGCATTGGATTTTAAAAAAATTGCAAATTATATAAATATTTCTATACATATACAATTGTAAACAGGGGGCCTGAATGGCCGAGAGGCCTGCGCTAGGTCCACAGGTTTCGGGTTCGAATCCCGGCGGTGCCATGGATGTTTGTAGTGGTTTGGAATCCACTTCAAACCATAGGTCCCGGTCCTAACAGGATCGTAGAGCGTTGCGGGGGCATTGTTACTCCGCGTCCGTGGCTTATCTTCAAGTTACACGCGCCCCCTGGGTAATGCAAAGTGAGTAACGTCTGTGCAGCGCATGCCTTAAGGCATCCAAGACCAAGCTGTCTAATTGTTATTAGAATAATAATTATTAGCTAAATAATTGTTAACATAAGAATAAAATGACTGACGAGAAAATGAATGTCACTGTTTTAAAAGCGTGGGGTGCTTTGTACGACATTTTTAAACTAACTCTGCATTTCGGAATGAAACTAGTGAAAAATTATAACGATTGATATCGAGCACCCCACGCTTTTAGAACAGTGACATTCATTTTCTCGTCAGTCATTTTATTCTTATGTTAACAATTATCTTTTACTTTTTAATTTGATTAACTCTAAAAGCGTGTTTTTTAGTTTTTTTAAACTATTATTTGGCAAATATTTTTGTCGCCATCATAGGGCCTAAATGCTTCTCGTATTTCTAATTAAAGTGCAACCCAGCTGCATTAGAACAAAGAAAAAAAACAATTCTAAACATATTCTATGCATCGCATGATATTCATATTGTTTCCTGGCTGTTGTCCTTTATTCAATGTGCTGAATCTTTTGCTTTCATGGGGTTAATATTCGGATTTAAATTTCTTCACTTTCTTCTTTCGTTGGGTTTCTCTATTTCTATTCTTCATCTTAAACTTTGTAAGAAGCAAAGTAATAATTTTAATTATTTCCTTGTTAAAATAGCGAAATTAACTAAAACTAATTAAATGATTTTAAATCACAAAAAAAAAATGGTACTTACGTATTAACGCCACCGCACCTACTGATTTGGCGGTTTTTAAGTGGCGCCAATCTAGACTTAAAATTTTTGTGACAAATCATAAAATATACAAAACACTTTATTTAAAATCAAAACACTTTCAAAATTCAAAACATTTTATTTAAAAACAAGTCAATGGGATTTCGGTGGAAAATGGACCGATATAGAGTTTAACATAAATTCAAAACGGTCTCTATTTTGGCGCATTGGCAGTTCTTTATTGGCGCAATAGCGCAACTTATGCTGCGGTGGTGTTAATACGTAAGTACCAAATAAATTTATTATCCATATATTTTTAAAATAATTATAAAGTTCAATAATTACAACAATAGTTAGAAAGTTAATAATTATAAAATAATTTATAAAGTTTAAAGAAATTTTGGTACTTACGTATTAACGACACCTTAACTAAAGTTGCGCCAATAAAGAGCAATCTTGTTGTTCGCACGCGCACGCAGTTATCTTTTGAACGCCAACCGCAGGTACAGATTTGGCGGTTTTTAAGTGGCGCCAATCTACACTTTATTGTAGCTATTAGATTAGCGCCACTTTAAAACCGCCAAATCTGTAGCTGTTAGATTAGCGCCACTTAAAAACCGCCAAATCTGTAGCTAAGGTGGCGTTAATACGTAAGTACCATTTATTTTTTTGTTAATGGTAACTGTAATAGATAATGTTAATAAAATTGTTTTTATAATTGTGAATTCAATGAAGAACTTCAAATGCAACAACATCATTTATTGATTTCTATCTACACATACATGATTGTAAAGCCCTTTTATTTTAATTCACATAATTTTCTTGAAATGTTATTATTTAATGAAATGTATGTCAGAGTAATAATTCATCAATTATTGTTATCAATTCATCTACAATAATATTTTTTTCATAAACATTTCTAGGCATTAATTATCTATCACTACAAGCTAAAAGTTCTCTACATATAAGGGTATTATAAAATGCACTTTAATCAAAATTATTTTAAACCGTTTAATAACAATAAAATACACACAAAATATTTTGTGAACTTTTTATATACATATAATGCTTCATGCAATGAATATTAATTATTTGATGCAATAAATTATCATTACAACTAAAACGTTAGTATTAATATTTTTAACACAGCAAGCACATTGAAGTGATGGTTTATTACCATTATAATACACAAAATATTCATTTTACTACCATTATTATTGACTAAAAAGCATTTATAAAAAGCAGTATAAATACTTATTATTTAAATATTTCATATATTTTTTCTAAATTAAAAATGTTTCATTTTTTTTTTTCAAAATTGATTTTGTTTAAACTTCCATAGGCATTGCGTTCCATTCCTGTTTAACTGCTAGACAATAAACTTAATTTATACTGTTTTTTAAAGAAGATGGTGTAACTAGTAACAGTTGGGCTGACATGTTCGTAGGCTGACACATAGAAGGAGCTACTAGTATTAAATCCATATGATTTTTAGTTGGCCCTAACCTTCAAAAGACACGTGTATAAATTTGACAGCTGTTGCACTATTAGTATGTGAGTTATAACATTTTTAGTGAAGCAACTTTTGTTAGTTTGGTGTGTGTTAAGTAAAGCATTGCTTTTTGGCGAAAAAAAATACTATTGAAGCCAAGCCTTGGCTTGATAAACATTATTCCGACTTCGCACCAAGAAAATCAACCGTAGAGAAGTGGTTTGCTAAATTTAAACGAGGCGAAATGAGCACCGAGGACGATGCACGCAGTGGACGCCTCAAAGAGGCTGTTACCGACGAAAACATCAAAAAAGTCCACAAAATAATTTCTGATAACCGTAAAGTGAAGTTGATTGAGATAGCTGAGACCCTAAAGATATCAAAGGAACGAATGAATATTTGGATATGCGAAAGCTCTGTTCAAAGTGGGTGCCGCGCGAGCTCACAATCGACCCAAAACAACAACGAATTGCTGATTCTAAGCAGTGTTTGGAGCTGTTCAATCTTAATAAGCCCGAAGTTTTGCGTCGATATGTGACAATGGATGAAACATGGCTCCATCATTTCACATCAGAATTCAATCGACAGTCAGCTGAGTGGACTGCACGTGATGAACACTAAAAATGCTATAACTCACGTACTAATTGTACAACAGCTGTCAAATTTATACACGTGTCTTTTGAAGATTAGGGCTAACTAAACATTATATGGATTTAGTACTAGTAGTGCCATCTATGTGTCAACCTACGAATTTTTCAGTCCACCTGTTATTGTTACCAAAGGACTTATACTGACAACCACTTCATGAATGTCACTACTATTGTTTCATGTCATTAGTCTTTGAAGCTTAGTATTTATTATTTGAAGTGTGAAAAACATATTTTTTGCAGCTCTGAATGTGTTGAATGTTGTACTTAAAAAAAAGAACATTTGCTGGAAGTTTTATTTTCATAAGGTACACTAACACCGTCGAAGGAATTTTTTTGAAATTATTGAAATTTTTTTACCTCTTTACACATTTTTGGATTGAATGTAACTAAAAACTAATGATTTCACATAAAAAAATTTCATTATTATTTTTTTTATTTTTATAAGCTAAAATAAAGGTAAAAATCACTAAAAATTGATACTGTTACAAAACATGATAACTCAAAATCAAATCAATATTTTTAAAATTTCTAAGTTGGTACTAACATTTTACAGGGAATATACCTCTGGTAAATTTATATCTTTATTATTTATTATTTTGTACTAGTTTAAATGTGTTTGACACAAAAATGTTCCAAAATTTCCATGTAAATCCAAGTTTAACAATTAAAATAAAAATATTTATGTAGCTAGAATCATTTCCAAGGTCTATTCCCTGTAAACATTTATTAAAAACATATATACCAAGTTTTGCAGCATTTGGATCAAAATTACTTGTGCTATGGTGTTTCACATGAAAACAAAAAGCATAAAAATTCATTCTGAGAAAAAGCTAAAAACAACTTTTAATTAGAGATATTACTTTTAAAAATATTGTAAATATATTAAAATGGCATTGAATTAGCAACTTCCTGTTCTTATTTGTTAAAAAATATGGTTTTACTTTTACTTAAAGCTCTAAAAATTTTCTGAGCTCTGTTTTGAAGAAGTTAAAATTTGCTCGACAAAAATATTTTTACAAATTCCTCCTATTTTTATTATGAAATGTCCTGGATTTAAAATATTTAGCCTTTTTACAAGTGTTTTGATTAAATATATTCAAAACCTTTGAATTTTACATAAAATTATCAACTTTAACTATTTTTTATACAACTTATTCTTTAAAATACGGATAAAAATTGCAAAAATGTGACATTGTTGCAAAACTTGATAATCAAAAATAAATAAATGAATAAAACATGAATAGGTTTTTCCTTTGTAAGTATTTTTATGTTGGGAATATCATTATGTAGGTAATATACTATTTTCAAATTTATATCTTAATTATTTATACATTTTTGTATGTTTAAAGTTTGTAAAAATATGCTTAAAGCTTGTAAAGTTTGTATGTTTTCAAAGATTAGGTTGAACATGATTCAGCATGACAACAGACTTTGCTTGGTATAATTTTTAAGAAAGACATTGCCATTAACAATTGAATTTCTTTTATAAATATAGGATAAAAAACATTTTATGGTAAAATATTTCAATACTTATATAATTTTTTTTACACAAACATGATGAAAGCATACACATGAAAAGAAAGTTACATCTTTGAAAAACAATTGCTTTTTACATCACATTAATAAAGCGCTTGACACTGAACATAAAATTTTAACCTTTATATCCTTATTAAATTACATCCTATCTAATGGAAATATTCCAGACTGTTTTAACATAGACGTAAAACTCTTTTAACATTAAATGTGGTAAATAATTACTACATAGCTAAAATATGATAAATATTACACTCTTGAACACACAAATATGCTTTTATTACAAATATATATATATATATATATATATATTGTAAAGATGATCTAAATAAGTTTTAAAACCGTGATTGAAAACTCTAGCATAGAATTGATTTGAAGACTCCTGATTTCAATATAAGTCTAAGAATAATTATAAATAATAATAATTCTGATTTTGTTTAAGATCAAAATAATTTTTCTCATTTAAAAAACGTTGACAACAGCGAGGCCTTCAATCTTGTGATAGTACCTCAAGTTTTAAAATGAAACCGCTTTAGAAAGCAGTCTCTCTCTCTTTCAGGAAAAAAAAATAATAATTACTCTTTCGAAAAAGTGCTTTAAAAATAGTGCTTTAAAAAAAAGTACTTTAAAATAGTGCTTTAAAAATAGTGCTTTAAAAAAAGTGCTTTAAAAAAGTGCTTTAAGAATAGTTATAAATAATAATAATTCTGATTTCGTTTAAGATCAAATTAATATTTCTCATTTAAAAAACGTTCACAACAGTTCACAATCAAATTCAATCTTGTGATAGTTCCTCAAGTTTTAAAATGAAACTGTTTTAGAAAGCAGTCTCTCTCTTTCAGGAAAAAAAATAAAAATTACTCTTTCGAAAAAGTGCTTTAAAAATTTCTTGATAAATTCATAAAAATTTAATGACTTGAATAAGAACCTTAGAAACAATAATTATCTTTAAAAGGCTTACAGTTACCTCTATATGTTTAAAAAATTCGTGACATTCACCTACATCCTCAAAGTACCTTGAATTAATTCAGAAATATAGAAGAAATAAAGATAGTTTTTTTATATAAAATATCTAAACTGGCTTTAGTTGTAAATATTTTATATTTATAATCAATCACTTGTAAAAAGTGTATCCGGAAATAAAATAAGTTGCTCTGTTTCTATAAAATTTCCATGAAAGAAAATGCATCGAAAATGTTTCTATGAAATTTCTATAATTAATTGCTACGAATTAGAAATGCAGGACAAAATATTTCTAAATAACTTATATCGGTCATTTAAAAATCAATATTGAAAATAATTTTCAAAACTGATGTCATTTACTACCATTAGTCACAGATTCTTAACATGGTGAGCATGATCTTCGATGTGAAGAGTTCTTCACATTTATTTTCATTGTACTTCTATTAATATCTAGCATTAATTAAAGACGAATGAAAATAAAAATCACTTTTCATTTTAAATAGCTTTAAACGAAATTTTTTCATTAAACAACATTAATTAAAAATTTTCAATAAAATGAGCCAAAAAATTTTTTCATTAAATCGTTATGAAACTTTTATTGCTTCCAACACTTCTCCAGACTCCAACATTTTTATTTAAAGTTTAAATGGCAAATGATTGTTTCCATCTTACTAAATAGAATTCAAAGTCATTTGTAATATGCCATTAGAAAAACTTGATTTTAACTCGCTTTCTTTTTCATTCTCAGATAGTCTGGAAAAAAAATATTCAGAGCAGTGGCTTCTAAATTGCCTACCATAATTTTCTTAAAAGAGTGATGCGAGATAATACAAATTTCTGATAATTTTATTTCCATTTTCAATTCAATACTGGAAATTCCAAATATTTTATATTCCATTTTTAATTTCTTGTTGTGAGAAGCTGAGTTTTGGGCTGATTATAATGAAAAATTTTAATTAATGTTGTTTGATGAAAAAACTTCATTTAAAGCTATTTAAAATGAAAATACCATACAACTAGGGATTGCAATACCGGGATACCGAATACCGGTATTTTGAGCCATTTGTACAATTTTGCAATACCGGTATTCACAAGTTTAAATACCGTTTTTTTTCGGTATTTACTAGAAATTTAAAATTCTTATCTATGAAAGAATTCTTAACTGTGAAATTGTTATTCTTATCTGTGAAAATAAGGTTGTAGTTGTGAAGAAAGTGTGTAATATTTCGATATTTTTTTTAATTGGTGAGTTTGTTATTCACATTGTATTTGCATATCATACTTTAGAGTTCAAAATATTTTTCAGATTTATTGCATATATATACTCATAAATAATACTCCATAATAGGGAATAAGAATAACTTTAAAGAAAATAAAAATCAGTTGATAATACTTTGGTTTGGCTTCATTATTTATATGATGAAAAGAATATGGTGGCACAATGTAAAAAAATGTTCAAGAGTTATTAAAGTGAATGGAGTAAGTACAAGTGGACTCCATACAAACATGAAACAAATTTGTTATAGAGGAAAAGAATCTAATTGCGATGAAGATACAAACTTAAGCATAGTTTCTAAGCCTAGGCCATCAGGGATTTTAGATTATTTTGAAAAAAAAGATAATTTGGTTGAAATTATAAGTAAAATGACAGCATTAGATGGTTTGCCATTTCGAGTGTTTAATGTGATATTTAAATTATCTAATAAAACTGGCAAATAAAACAAAATAAACACTTGTGTTTTCTTTCTTTTTCTAAAATTTCTACTACCGGTATTAAAACCGATATCCCGGTATTAAGATCTGAAAAATACCGAATACCGGTATTGAACTTTTGGTCCGATATTGCAATCCCTACATACAACCATCACCAAAACTTAATTGTTTTTTGTTTTGGTTCCCATTCTGAGTACAACTCAATGATTTTAAATAATCCGCTGTTAATAAATCATAGAAAAAAATTTTATTTTTCAATTCGTAAACAACATTTGTGAGATTTAAAATGTAATCCTTAGCCAGAATGAGTGTCTGTGCCCGAGTGAGCCTTGTCTCCTTTGATTGCGGAATGACTTCCTGGAGAGCATTGAAGGCATCACTCAGGAGACGATTGCTTTTTTTCCTGATTTCCCTGGTCCTTAATTCCTTTTCGTCGTCGCAGATTCTCCTGAAAGAACGATATTTTATTAAAAATATTGAATTCTATTCAAAGCTTAACATGAAGTATCAACATAACATGTGGGCTGAAAGGTTCATAGGCTGACACATAGATGGCGCAACTAGTATTAAATCCATATGATTTTTGGTTAGCCCTAACCTTCAAAAGACACGTGTATAAATTTGACAGCTGTTGCACTATTAGTATGTGTGTTATAGCATTTTTAGTGTTCATCACGTGCAGTCCACTCGGCTGACTGTCGATTGTGAAATGATGGAGCCATGTTTCATCCATTGTCACATATCGACGCAAAAATTCGGGTTTATTACGATTGAACAGCTCCAAACACTGCTTAGAATCATCAATTCGTTGTTGTTTTGGGTCTATTGTGAGCTCGCATGGCACCCACTTTGAACAGAGCTTTCGCATATCCAAATATTCATTCACGATATGTTCAACACGTTCCTTTGATATCTTTAGGGTCTCGGCTATCTCAATCAACTTCACTTTATGGTTATCAGAAATTATTTTGTGGACTTTTTTGATGTTTTCGTCGGTAGCAACCACTTTGGGGCGTCCACTGCGCGCATCGTCCTCGGTGCTCATTTCGCCTCATTTAAATTTAGCAAACCACTTCGCTACGGCTGATTTTCCTGGTGCAAAGTCCGAATAATGTTTATCAAGCCAAGCCTTGACTTCAGTAGTATTTTTTTTTCACCAAAAAGCAATGCTTTATTAATAAACGAAATTCCTTTTTATCCATTTTTTCAAAATAACAAAAGTTGCTTCACTAAAAATGCTATAACTCACATACTAATAGGGCAACAGCTGTCAAATTTATACACGTGTCTTTTGAAGGTTGGTGCTAACAAGATAAGGGCGAAGTTAAGAAGGTAAGGGCGAGAAAATTTCCGCAAAATACACTATTATTGATATAGAAACTGAACAACGAGGAAACTCTTTATAAAAACAGAAGAGAAAATTTAAAAAAATTAAAATTAAAAAAAAGGAGAAAATATGAAATGCGAGAATATAAAAAAAATTATAAGGATAATTATTAGAAAATTTTAAAAGTGATGTAATACAATAAACATTACATTGTAGAATATACAATCAGAGCGCTAAAGGAATATTCATCAGAGCAATTATTATACAAATTAGAAAAAGAGTAACAGCTAATAATAATTTGACAGTAGAAACTGCATATGAAAAATGGAAACATAAAAGGCTGGAATATATTACATAAAAGGTTATAAGCAAAGTACAAACTAGATAATTAATGTCCTGCAAAAGTGCACCAACACACTTTAATTGTGTGGGTACTTTTATTGGCTTTCCTCAAGTGGAACCCAAATGTCTGCCGGTGGCCAGTTGCTTTTGGAAAATTCCTGCAAAGTGTGACTTGAGTAGCAGTAAAAATTAAAATTTTTAATTAATTAATTTAGGGTGCGCAGTAGATCTACCTCCCCGTGGTGCACCTGGTAACACTTTTTAGTGGCTAAAAGATCTACAACTTGACATTATGTCTTCCTCCGCACTTTGATACTCTTCGAGTCCTACAATGGAATGCCGGTGGACTGTCTCAATCCAAACGCGCAGAGCTTTTGCAGACTCTGTGTGAGAAGGATATGGATGTCTTTACTATTATGGAGGCTAATTTGACAACCGACTGCCTGCGAAACCATCTTTACTGGCTCAAAATTGTTCCTTCCCCAATATGCACCTCTGGAGAGGCCATGGACTCCACGCATCTACTGCACTGTCCTGCCCCGAGCAAGACTTTTCACGCCGAGCGATATTGGGAGGCTAGAGATATGTTAGATTAATGAATTCTGTTGCAGCATGTTTTGTTGCATTCTCTGTTCTTTTTTTTTTTCGTTGTTCTTTTTTTTTGCTGTAATTGTTCATAATCTGTCATTGGAAATAAAAAAAATTAATTAATTTTAAAATTTGTAATTTTTTTTTAAATTTAATTTTTAACTCAAGAACTGTTGAGGTACATTTTTCCACTTTGTCAAATTATTTAAGGCATTTTTCACGAGTTTTTTAATGTGTAATATGCGAATGAGAGTTAATTATTACCGGAAATAACTATGGAGAAGCATAACCTTTTATCTATATAAAATTACTTTCGAAAAAATGTTTATAAATAAATTAATAGTTTAAAAAAACTAAAGAACACGCTTTTAGACTTAATCTAAAAAGTAAAAAATAATTGTTAACATAAGAATAAAATGACTGACGAGAAAATGAATGTCCCTGTTCTAAAAGCGTGGGGTGCTTTGTGTGGCATTTTAAAACTAACTCTGCATTTAGGAATGAAACTAGTGAAAAATTATAACGATTGATATCGAGCACCCCACTCTTTTAGAACAGTGACATTCATTTTCTCGTCAGTCCTTTTATTCTTATGTTAACAATTATTTTTTACTTTTTAGATTAACTCTAAAAGCGTGTTTTTTTTTAGTTTTTTTAAACTATAATATTTAAATGAGGACCCGGTACGGAGGTCTGGTTCTTACAATAATTTAATTGTGAGTAAAACAAAGACTAAATGCGAATATGTCGAGTCAGCCAGGATTCGAACAGGGAATCTCCTAATCAGGCGTGTTATCCATTATGATGCTGTCCCCGTAGGTTTGAATATCTGAAAGATGTACGTAAATGTTTCTTTGCAGCTTATATAGTGTGTATGAGGAGAAGCAGATCTCCAGGGGAAAAATAATGCGCCGATCAACATGACTTTTCAAAGGCTGTGTGTTTTAATCACTAATCCTGGCTATCCTAATCATGATGAGATAATAAACTTATAAAAAATTTTATTGTCGTCGGTCCCTGATAAGTCTACAACGTTTAAATTAAATCGGATCACTTAAAGTAGGGCAAAATCGAGCCCAAAGAGTCAGTTACATACATACAAACAAACAAACATACAGGTGAAACTAATAAAAGCGTATTAATAAAAAGAGCTGGTGGTCTTTAATAAATAAAAAACATTGGAAAATTATTTGAAGAAATGTTTATGCATACCCGTTCTTACTACATATAGGTTCTTTTGATGACAACTTCTTGAGAAGTTCCTTTTTTTTCCGGATCCCTACAATTTCATTCATTAAACTTTTGTGTGTTTCGCTTTTAGCAGGCTCAATTTCTTCCTTTTGAAGAAGGGCTGTACTTCCTTGATTCTTTTCAGCCTCAGATTCCATGAGAGAAAAACAAGTATTTACTTGATGTGAACAATCTTTTCTCTCTGAAGTAGACACTCCTTTTTTCTGTAAAGGATTGTCAAAAATATTTTCGAATTCGTAATCGAATCCGTCGCTTTCCGGCTCAGCATAGGATTCCAAATCCATTTATGCGCTTCGAGAACAATACCCTGGAAATAAAAATGGAACTAAGAATCAAACATCCAAAATTATTATTTGTTTAATTATTATTGTGATATTATTGAATTATTGGCATTGCTTTATCTTATAATCTTTATCATTCCATAAGACGTAAAGCGCAAAAATTTATAAATGTAATAAAATCATCTATCATACATGTAGACAGAAAATATAGATTATTTATAAATCAGAGCAAATGAATATATTGACTCTTTTAAAAAGATTTACATGTAACAAATTTAAAGATTACTTATATAAAAGAAATTTGTACACAAAGATTACAGATGAAGTTTTCAGCTCATTAAATGTAAAAGAATTAGATCAATCAGATTTTAGACTATAGTAATCATGAAAATTATCGGAGTATTATTTTATTTTTAATTCCTCCTTATTAAAATTTTATAAAACAATTTTTCATTGCACTTGAAACCCAATGGTAAAACATTTTATTTAATATGTTAAGTCACTCATCTTTCAAATCCTATTAATATAGTATCTGCTACAAAAAGGATTGCATTGAAAAATAAATTCAGCAATGATTATGATTAGGGATTGCAATATCGGACCAGAAGTTCAAGACCGGTATTCGGTATTTTTTAGATATTAATACCGGGATACCGGTTTTAATACCGGTAGTATAAATATTAGAAAAAGAAAGAAAACACACGTGGGTTTTTTTTATTTTTTATTTGCCAGTTTTTTGCCAGAGAATGTAAATATCACAAAAAAATTGTTAACTTATAAATTATAACGGTATATAAAGAATCACAAAAAGTGTAAATATTACTATTCAGTCAGTGGTACAATTACAAATTTTTGAAATGTAATCTTAAAAAATATAAACCGAAGTATTATCAACTGATTTTTTTATATTCTTTAAAGTTATACATTATTATTGGGTATTATTTATGAGTATATATATAATAAATCTGAAAAATTTTTAGAATTCTTAAGTATGATATGCAAATACAATGTGAATAACAAACTCACCAATTTAAAAAATATCGAAATTTTACACACTTTCTTCACAACTGCAACCTTGTTTTCACAGATAAGAATTTCTAGTTTTCAGATAAGAGTTTCACGGATAAGAATTCTAAATTTCTAGTAAATACCGAAAAAACGGTATTTAAACTTGTGAATACCGGTATTACAAAATTGTACAAATTGCTCAAAATACCGGTATTCGGTATCGCGGTATGGCAATCTCTAATTATGATATATGTCGCGTCAACAATCCTCTTTAAGGTTTTTTTTTTTGGGGGGAGGGGGATTTCTCTGATATATGCAATTATTTTTAAATTATTGAAAGTACATCTGAAAGGCATTATTAATCTTTATATGAAATTTCGTTGACTCGCAGAACTCATTATAATGGGGCCAGCAAGATCAGTGGCCTCATGGCAACTAGAAGGCGGCTCAAGAATGGAAAAAAAACTTTTCAAATATTAATGATTTTTCTTTACTTTAATTTAAAACGAAAATTTATTTATTTATTAATATATATCTTCTTACAACCATTGAAATATAATTAGAGTATTATGTGTAAGAAAATTTGCTTATAGCACACTGTCTCCAATTTTGGCTCTGTATCTTATTTCAGTATTCCTCGTCTTATTTTAGAATACGTTCTTCAATTTCTGTCAATTCAAAGTTAGCACATTACCTTCAAAATGAACACATATTATATGTTATTATATGTGCTACAACGATTTCGTTATAAATTATATTATATTATATTTCTGAGAATTTTTTTGTAGTATTGCCTTACATGTTTTTATGTAATGAAAGAATTAATTGTGTACTATACATTTTCTTGATACATTTACAGCATAAAACTTTAAATTAGTGTTAGAAATTTATTAACAGTTTTTCAGATGCAAGTAAAAATGAAACAAATGAAGAGTATAGCCTTTTTCATAAAAGAAAAACGAGTTTGGAAAAAGATAAAATAAATTAAACAATAACTGAAATGAAGTTAACTTAGCTCAATACATTTTTTAAAAAAATGGCTGATGATCACGATGAATCAATGTAAAGATCACACAATAATTTCGTATGAATATTAGATTAGCATATTTTTCCGACCCAATGGTATAAAAAAGCCTGATATGAACTATATTCCTAAACACGAGCAAAAAATGCATTTTCTTTTGTAATTATTAAATATATTTTATTTTACATTAACAACTACGAGTATTTTTTATTATAATAGTAATAGCTTCTTATTGTAGATTAATACGGAGATCCTTGGCCGCGTAGCGGCCACTAGCTCCTTCACTATAAAATGTTGAAACATAGCGGTGGTCTCATGCCCTTTGAGTTAATAAGAAAAATAGATAATTAAATGCCCTTTTTTAAAAAAGATTTATTTATTTAATAAAATTATTAAATGAAAAATAACAAAAATTTCCAAAAATGTAGATGTTGATGAAATCAGTTGCATGTAATAAAACAGAATGAGCAAAGGTCAAATTAGGAGAAAAGCGAACTTTTTTTCATCTAGGCAGTTAGTTGTAAGGAATTAATTTAAAATATTTAGAACAGTGTGAGGTCTTTTGCTGTGTTTGCGGGAAAAAATATCATAATCGTAATTTTGTAGGATATTTAATACAGGGTTATTGATGTTTCGCATATCATTATAGAATTTAGTAGAAATTTTGTGAACAAATTGTCTTAAACTTGGAATCGAAAGAGCTCGTCTAATATCGTCATTACGAAAGTACCAGGGTGAATTCGTTAACATAGTAATAGCTATAAATAATAATTTCACATAATAGTTTTGTTAACTTAATCATTGAAAATATAATTAAGAACCTTTTGATCTGAAACATAAAGTATATTTTTCTCTGTTATATAAAATCTTTTGTTTATTTCTTCCACTAGAGGACGTTGCTAGGCAACGATCTTCCTTCAAGCAAGTGGCTACGTGAATAGCAACGTTTAAACTCCAATCGATGATGACAATAAATAGCTCACTATTTTAAAAATATTTTCACTCACTGAAAACTTTAAAGTGACATAAAAATTCATCTGAAACCCAAAGCATTATTATTAATATTATTATTATTTAAGCTTTATTTAGTCTGTTTATTTATTTATTTGTTTATTCTTTTACACATTTTTTTTTCTTTTTTATTATAATCATCGAGAATTGGAAGGGTTACAATTATGGAATTTCCATCGCCAAGCAGCCAATTAGTAAATGTAACAAAATTTGAACTTTTACTCATATTTGCAACTTTTACTCATATATATATATATATATTGGTTGATTAAAAAATACTGAATTTATTTTGATGCATTATAAAATTCTGATTTTTTTAATGCTCTTTATATATTTATTTTCATTTTATAATAAGCTTTTATTAGTTTCACCTGTACGTTTGTTTGTTTGTTTGTATGTATGTATGTAACTGACTCTTTGGGCTCGATTTTGCCGTACTTTAAGCGATCCGATTTAATTTAAACGTTGTAGACTTATCAAGGACTGACGACACTAAAATATTTTGATAAGTTTGTTATCTCATCATGTTTAGGATCGCCAGGATTATTGATTAAAACACACAGCCTTTGAAAAGTCATCTTGATCAGTGCTTAATTTTTCCCCTGGAGATCTGCTTCTCCTTATACACACTATATAAGCTGCAAAGAAACATTTACAGACATCTTTCAGATATTCAAACCTACGTGGGACAGCGGCACAACGGATAACGCGCCTGATTAGGAGATTTCCTGTTCGAATCCTGTCTGGCTCGCATTTAGCCTTTGTTTTACTCACAATTAAATTATTGTATGAACTATAGTTCAAGTCTTGGTGAGACTCTGGGTTCAATATTTTGTCAAGTCTGCGGAATGCAGGAGGGAAAGAGGGAGTAGTAATATTGAAAAAAATTTCTTAAGGGAGAAATGTTATTGAGATGGAATTTTTTTTTTTACCTATCATAAAGTTGCCAGACTTATGGTCCAATGTTAATGCGCGAAGCTAATGTACAAAAAGTCTAAAATTGAATCCTCTTCTTGCACGTGTTGTATTCCTTGCTGTTTAAAACAGAGGAAACTCGATGGGTATTGTAAAATTGTATACAAGTCTTTTCACATAAGCAATTACGCTGCCTAGTTCGAGTTTTCCGGGTTCTCTCCCATATGACACGCAAATACAGGGTAATTTTCCTTAAAATAATATTTTCTGACGAAAACTCCCTTCCTTCATCCACCATTGTCGAATTGTATTAAAATTTATACTTTTCCAAAATTCGATGTTCTGTGGTTTATTATACTTTGAAATTTTAAAATTTAAAAAAATAAACATATCAGCTTCTTTTGAAACAAAATGTACCAATAAAAATTAATTTCGTGCAAGATTTTGTTAACTGTATCGTAACTTTTAAAAGTAAAATGCAGGCAAAGATAAATATCCCTGTTAAGCAAAGCAAAATATCCCTTTTTATTTGTCATAAAAAGTGATTCTATTTTAAGGAAACTTGAAAACATGTTCTTTTAATTGCACATAATTATCCAACATAATAAATAATCACAGAAACTAATACCACGTTGGTGATGTAATTATGATATTGGACAGAGATTTAGTCAATGTTCTGGAAACCAAAACACTTAAAATTAAAATTTTCAAATGTTTTCTAAATTATTTGGAATTTTCCTAAATCCTACAAAATAATTTTTAGGAATTATTATTTAATATTTAAATGTACTAATAATATCACAAAAATTAGTAAGTTGAAAGATTTCGGGCTCAAATTTTTGGAATTAGTATTTAACATGTTTTCAAACAATTATATCACAGAGATTAATAATTCAATGGTTAGATAAATAATTATTTCTGTATCCCTTTTTTCCTGAATAAACTGCAATCTCTCTCAATACTGTTTACAGAATCAACAATTTTTTTAGTAATGCGCATTAATCCATTTTTTTTTCACTTGAAATTTAAAAAAATAAACGAAAAGAAGAATAATGAAAAAACAAAACAATCAAAAATATTGTCGAAAATGCAAGAAAAAAAGGCTAAAATTGTTTATTTGTATGCAGTTGACAAGATCTCTAATTATGGATTTCATAATTGGATCCAAACTTATTATGCCATTGCTATAAAGTTCTTCTAGTACTACGAAAAAATAATACTTGTAGTTTTCTCAATTCATTACGTCATAAGTTACAACCTCTTGCTATTTCTATATTTCGTCAAAATCAAGTGGAACATTTTCTTTTAATTGCACATAATTATCCAACATAATAAATAATCACAGAAACTAATACCACGTTGGTGATGTAATTATGATATTGGACAGAGATTTAGTCAATGTTCTGGAAACCAAAATACTTAAAATTAAAATTTTCAAATGCTTTCTAAATCCTACAAAATAATTTTTAGGAATTATTATTTAATATTTAAATGTACTAATAATATCACAAAAATTGGTAAGTTGAAAGATTTTGGGCTCAAATTTTTGAAATTAATATTTAACCTCTTTTCAAACAATTATATCACAAAAATTAATAATTCAGTGGTTAGATAAATAATTAAAAACATAATTATTTATCTAACCACTGAAGAAACTTAAAAAAAAAACAACTAACCACTGACCTAAGTTTAATGTAAAATAATGTAAGTTTGTAATATATAAGTTTGTAAGTAAGTAATAACGTAAGTTTAAAGGTAAAATGACTTCATTAAAATGTTTTCCTGCCATCATAATCGTTTTTTAAAAGGTTTGAAAGACAGTTCAGGAATTCAAACTCGCGAATGTTGCTCCCTTGGAGCGCGGGAAAGATTTGGGATTAAATTCTTTCTCCAGGAAAATTTAAAGAATGTCAGCAGCAAATGCGATTTAATCTTATTGAGAATGAGTGATTAAACGATCGCTTTATTAAGACAGTCATAAGACAGTCCAAAGAGTAGGTGCGGGAAACGGGATTCAAGAGCAATCCTTTTCGAGGACAAATATTTTTCTCAAAGAATCCCATTGTCAGGTCTGAAGTTCTTTGTTTTTAAAGAGTTCGTTCGATAGGTAGAAATGCTTCTGAGAAATTCCCGCTTCTGTGAGAATTCTTAATATTGGAGGCTTCTATGCATTGTTGAACGCTGCCTAACTAAATAGCTGAGAAAATGAGAGCTGTAGCCAATTTAGATGCAATTGTTTTTTCCTTTTTATAGTGTAGAATTTTGACTCGTTACAATGAAGCATTTTTTTTAAAGTAAAAATGATAAGAAAAATTAATAAATTATAGTTTTAAAAAAACTAAAAAACACGCTTTTAGAGTTAATATACTACTTTTTTTGTGTTTCTTATTTTCCCATTTTAGCCATTTAAAGCATTCTTTATTTTACTTTTTTGTGCAAATACTGATTCGTGAAAATGAGCTTAGCTATTGGTAGGGTTGTACTTTAATTAGAAAAACGAGAAGCACTTAGACCCTATGATGGCGTCAAAAATATTTGCCAAATAATAGTTTAAAAAAATTAAAAAACACGCTTTTAGAGTTAATATACTACTTTTTTTTTTGTGTTTCTTATTTTCCCATTTTAGCCATTTAAAGCATTCCTTATTTTACTTTTTGTGCAAATACTGATTCGTGAAAATGAGCTTATCTATTGGTAGGGTTGCACTTTAATTAGAAAAACGAGAAGCATTTAGGCCCTATGATGGCGTCAAAAATATTTGCCAAATAATAGCTTAAAAAAACTAAAAAACACGCTTTTAGAGATCAAACTAAAAAGTAAAAAATAATTGTTAACATAAGAATAAAATTAATGACGAGAAAATGAATGTCACTGTTCTAAAAGCACGGGGTGCCCGATATCAATAGTTATACCTTTTCACTAGTTTCATTCCGAAATGCAGAGTTAGTTTAAAAATGTCATACAAAGCACCCCACGCTTTTAGAACAGTGACAGTTAATTTTCTCGTCAGTCATTTTATTCTTATGTTAACAATTATTTTTTACTTTTAAGTTTGATTAACTCTAAAAGCGTGTTTTTTAACTATAACTTTTTTAGTTTAATTAACTTCAAAAGCGTGTTTTTTGTTTTTAAACTATAATATTTAAATAAGGTCCCTGTACGGTGGACTGGAACTTTAGTTCCTATAATAATTTAATTGTGAGTAAAACAAAGGTTAAATGCGAATACGTCGAGCCAGCCAGGATTCGAACAAGGAATCTCCTGATCCGTAGTCAGGCGCGTCATCCATTGTCCCACGTAGGTTTGAATGTCTTTACTGAATACTTTCATTCTACGTGGGTTTAATTTCTCTTCATAAGTTAAAATAAAATCACTCATCCTGGCGATCCTAATCATGGTGAGATAATAAACTAATCAAAATATTTTATTGTCGTCGGTCCTTGATATGTCTACAAAGTTTAAATTAAATCTTATCGCTTAAAGTAGGGCGAAATCGAGCCCAAAGAGTCAGTTACAAACAAACAAACATACAGGTGAAACTAATAAAAGCGTATTAAAAATCAATCAGATTATTAAAATTATTGTGATATTTGTTAGTGCAATTACGGAAAGTTTGCAATTTTTGCAAAGTTGTTAAGAGTATGATTTTTACCGGCAGAGCTGTCAATTAATTCTAAATGACAGAATTGAATTGTCTTAAAAAAATTTCCCTCTGTAATAATAAATGGCGATGAAGCAACGATAGCTACAACAAGTGGTTTTGTTAAAGTTTATGATTAAGCCGTGGGATTAACAAATCACAGTATATACACTGCTTTGTATTTTTTGTGGTTCTGTGATAAATAAATTTAGAAATTTTTGTGTGTAATTAATTTAAAAAATTTGATCAGAAAAAGAAATCGATTTTAAATAAATAATAAATGATGCGAATAAATGAACTTAGGCTGAATGGTGTGAGTTTTTAAGGGTTTTCTTCCATACGGCACTATTTTTTATACTTATTTAATTTTTTTCAAATTTATTTGTTAAAGGAATTTGTTTTTTATTTTTATTTTGAAAAAATTTATTTATTTTTAAGATAATTATTACAGTAAATGATTTTTCTTTTTAAATTTTTAATTCCGATTTTTTTTATTGTTTGTTTTATAAAATTCATTTTGGTAAAGAAATAAAATCATTTTTTTAATTTATTTTTTGAAAATTTTGTTTTATTTATTTTAACTTGGCTTTTTTACACTTTTTTTTTAGTTCTAAAAAATTCATTTTTGATAAAGGAACTTTATTTATTTTTAGTGTTATTATTATTTTTAAAAAATAATTATTTGTAAAAATTTTCTTTTTTTCTTTTTATTTTTAATATAATTTGTTAAGTCAGTTTTTAATTTTCCCCCAATAAGTTGCAAATTTTATTTGTGTAAGAAAGTTATTTTTTATCGATTTGTTAGAAATTTAATGATACCAAAACTTTATTGTCCATTGAACAAGAGTTTTATTTAAAACCTCTCATATTTCTTTTTAGACAAGTTATTAGTTTAAAATTTTCTAACCAAAATTAATTTCAGAAAGCAATTGTATTGTTTTCCATCGATTTAACATGCAAAGTGTACTAATTTCTTGAAGAATACCAGAATATATACAAGGTGGAGAAAAGATGCTACAAATCTTTTGTATATATTTAACTAATTAATTATGTACATTGAAATGCACTATACTGCAGAATTTTTGTAGCAAAATATTCTTTAATTAGAATATGCATAAAATTTTCGTACAACTCTCATTGTGTTTTATGTACCGAAACATATTTTTAAAATCATTTTCGCAATTTTTTAATGATATTTATATCTATCTATTCAAACCATAACAAGTTGTTGATATAAAACACGCAGAATAAGTTTGTTGAATTTTCCCACAAAATAACTATCTAATAATAAATAATGCAGCACTAAAGCTAAAGAATTTGCTTCACATGAAAACAAAAATACAATAATAATAAAGTAAAATAAAAATATACAATAAATACAAATTATATACAAAAATACAACAAATATAAATTTTAGTAAGAACAAAAATGACTTATAAAAATCTATACGTATAAGCATTTTAAAATTGTTTATTTTATTATTTTTCCATGATTTTCTTACCTCCATTTTACTTGCAAAAAAAAAAAAAAAAAAAAAAAATATTATTTTCAATGTAAATTCTATTTTTAATTAATATAAACACATCACTGAATAATATTTATAATAATACTCACGCATTTAACCAACTATTTATAAAATAATACTTTCATAAATATTCAAATTATAATTTTTAACGTGTATTGAATTTGCCCAACCAAAACTTCTTTCAATGACGATAAATCTGTAAATATTTTCTTTTCTTGTGCTCAACTAAAAATCTAGTATGCAGACTTTTATTAGAGATTACTGATAACACGTTCTTCCACGACAACTTGCCAATTCAAATTAAATACTATTGCTGTCAAACATTGACAGGATTGGAATACTCATTAATTTAAATATTCGGATTTCAATTTTTCCAAAAAACTTTTTATTTCCTTGCAATTTTTTTTTACCCCATAAGTACTCCCATATGCACTAGCCCCCTTCTTCAGTGACACGGAACCAAGCCAAACTTGTACCTACAGCTGCTCCATCACAACAGAAACTGTCCACTTTCCCTCATCCGTGAGTAGACTATTCATGAGATGTCTGCAGAACACTGAGGATTTGACACAACACAAATTCAATTTATTAACTGCAATCACTTAGACAACTTGGTCTTGGATACCTTAAGGCAAGCGCTGCACAGATGTTACTCACTTTGCACCACCCAGGAGGCGCATGTAACTTGAAGATAAGCCTCGGACGCGGAGTAACAATGCTCCCGCAACACTCTACGATCCTATTAGGACCGGGACCTACAGTTTAAAGTGGATTCCGATGCACTACAAACATCCATGGCACCGCCGGGACTCGAACCCGAAACCTGTGGTACTAAGCGCCAGAGCGCTAGCCACTCGGCCAATCAGGCCCTTTTATTTCGGTATATTGTATATTTCTTTTTTTATCTCGCCAACCATTTTCTCTTACATTTTATATTCTTTTCGACTATGCACAAGTCTTGTACTTGCACAATCTCTATAGACATTTTTGCTTTAATTTTGATAATCATTGAACAATATTTATAAAATTCTTATCACGACCGCTTGTCAATTCAAATAAGATACTATACTATTGCTGTCAAGCAGTGATAGAATTGGAATGCTTATTAATTTAAATATCCGGATTTTAATTTTAATTATCCCAAAAAACTTTTTATTTCCTAGTAATGTAATTTTAGATGAAAGATAAAATCATGAAAAATATTATTAAATAACATTTTTTTTATGTTTAGCGAGGACATATTTCGTAAAAAAATATTTTAGTAAAACATTTTATTTTCACAAATGTATTTTTTTAAAAACTTATTATAATATTTTTAAAATTTAATTTTTTTCATTTCTTTTAATAAAGACAATTGCGTGACTCTTTTACTTATTGAAATTTTTTTCCTCAAAATCTTACTTTTCTGTATAATGTGTTTTGAATTTTGATGAGCATACTATTTATGTACACATTAATAAGATAAGATATATATTAACTTTTATAAATGCGTAAAATATTATTTAAGCTGTTAAATTATATCCTTTATTTCATTCCCCTTCATATTTGATTTTATTTGTTAAACCCTATAACTTTTGATACCAATTTTTTTTCGCATATATTTTTAAAATATTTTCAAATTTTCCTTACTTAGCCTGTGATTTGGTAAAACAAAATAGTTAAAATTATGTTATGCTTTTATAAGGAATTTACATTAATTCATCCCGATTCATGACGCAGTGGCAATATGCGCCGCTGGTAAGCCTCAGGTACAAGCCTAATCACACCTCCAAAAAAATTAACTATTACTTATAATAAAGAAAGCGCTATTATTAATAAGGAAAGCGCTTGTCCGACTCGTAGCTCAGTGGCCACTGGTAAGCAGCAGGTTCGGTGTTGTTGTAGACACTGTTTCAAAAAACGAGAAGATTCGATGGTGTTTGTGGTGTTCAGCAACTTGTCTCGTTAGACGGATTACCTGGTGGGAGTTTTTCCGGTTTTCTTCTATACGATACGCAAATAGGGGTAGTACCCCAAAAGTACTCCCGTATGCACTAGAAAGGCACTAGCCTCCTTCTTCAGGGACACGAAACCAAGCCAAACTTGTACCTACAGGTGCTCCATCACAACAGAAACTGTCCCGTTTCCCGCCATCCGTGAGTAGACTATTCATGAGATGTCTGCAGAACACTGAGGATTTGACACAAAAACACTAATTCAATTTATTAACTACAATTATTTTATTTCGGAATATTGTATATATCTTTTTTTATCTCACCAACCATTTTCTCTTACATTTTATATTCTTTTCGACTATGCACAAGTCTTGTACTTACACAATCTCTATAGACATTTTTGATTTAATTTTGATAATCATTGAACAATGTTTACAAAGTTCTTATCAAATTTTACCCATTATTCCCATCATATTCATTTTGAATCCATTATTCATTTTGAATTATATTTAGCAAAAAAACATTTTTTACGTCGCTTTATTTTTTAAAAATTTACAATGATATTGCTTTTTGTTCATTTATTTATTCTTCATACTATAGTTGCTTCTATCTGTTAAATTGATGTGAAACTTTTTAACTTCTTGTTGAAATAATATCTTTTTTTTTTTTTTGCATTCATTTTCAAACATTTATAAGTACTCACTAAGTAGACTTTGATTTTGTAAAATAAAATAATTAATCTGATATTATTTCTTATAATGAACTTACACTAATTCATTTTATAAACTTACTTATTTTGCTTTTTTCTGTTCTACACCAGTCTTGCACTTAGGCTCTATTCTGTTTTATCAATAATGTTTACAAAAATCGTACGATCTTTCAATTGTTTAAAAACTTGCTTTTACTTTCTAATTTATATATTCAAAATCTTCATATATACTATTGATAATAATTGCTCATTAAGTGTCATCTAGTATCATTTTATACGAATTTATAATTTTGTACAAACATTCTTACTTTGATAGTAAATTATAGAAAAATTTGTTTCTTTAACGAAAATATATTTTAATATGAGTAACGTAAATACTGTGAAAATGAAAAAAAGAGAAATATACACATCAACAATTTAAATTTCTTTCAGCTCACATTGAGTCCATTTTTGAGTTTTACTACATATTTCTAAAAAGCACGTATTTTTTTTTAAAGTTGTATGTATTAAAATTTTTTTCTGATAATATTTCTTTTATTAATTTATTTAATCTACCTTCTTTTCCAATGTTTATATTTGTTAAATAGAAGTTAAAAATTGTTCCTACAATTTGCGAAATAGATTGAGAAAATGGCTATATCGTTATTGGATCAGAACTTCCATCAGAACCTTAATCATTGTTACAGAATTATATAATATGTGGGGGTGATGAGAGGAATATTTTCTGGTTTTCTAAGTACCTACATATACGAAATAGAGTTATCTTCACTAAATATTCGAAGTTAATTCGAAATTTGACCCCACAATTAGAAGTAGATTTTGTATTATTGGTTTCAATTTTTTAGAAATCCCATTAATCTAATTCAGACAATGTATATATAATGACTTGTATTTGACTATGAAACATGATTCAAACCACTTACGTTCATCCTGACTGAGAGTGGAATTTGTACTGCTTTATAGTGAGTAGTTGCAAATTAAAAGGCATTCGACTTTTCTTTCTTACATTATAACTATATTTTTTCTACATGTATAAAATCAAACATAAGTAGTTGAATTAGACATTAGAATAGAGCAGGGATGGGCAAACGTTTTCGTTAGCGAGCCAAAAATCGAAAAAAAAAAAGTTTGGAGGGTCAAGATAAATTTTTCTAAAATTTTAAAAACACTATACAAGTATTACAATTTAAATATGTTAATGAGATGAATGAAATTGCGATTTCATTTTTAAAAGTTCCTTATATTGAGGTTCGAAGTGAGATGTACTGATTCTAAGTAAAGAGGCTAAATGCTCATCTGCCAGTCTACTTCTGAAATAATTCTTTTTAAGTTTCATAGTTGAAAACACTTGTTCACATATATAAGATAAAGCAAACCTAGCACTGATTTTCTGGAAGTGAGATATTAAATTTGGGAAACTTACTTTCGATAATGATTTGTGGAAATCTAACTTTAGCATATTTAGAAACAACTGCTTGAGATGATTGTTAGATTGCAACTCAATTAACTGAACCTACAAATCTGACCTCACTGCTTCACAATTTAAGTTGAAAGGCATGATAAAAATATCCAATTCTGTTTGAATGGCACTGAAATATTAAAATCTGCGTTCGAACTCAAAATGCAGTTTTTTCAAGCCATTTTAATTCTTAAGCTTCTCTTCATTTACAGAGGATATTGAATTTAACCTTGGGAAATGAGACAAGTCGTTCTTAGCTAGCTGCCCAGTAAACAGATTAAGTTTTAACTTAAAAGCTTTGAGATGGACCCGGATATCGTCGATAAATTGATTTTTCCCTCGCATTTTGATATTCAAGTTGCTCATATGACAAAGAAGATCTGTCAAAAATGCAAAGTCAGAAGGCCATTCTGTATCTTCTAACATTTCGCACTCTGCAGAACACTTTCAAACATCTCGAACATGCGTGACAGATACGTGTAACGCGCAAATATTAGTAAACTTAAATAGAGAAATGATAATTGTATATTATCTACATTAGAAGCAATAAATCATTCGAAGTAACATACAGCGCATATGACTTGGTATTGGTATAGTAGGATATACTACAATATATCTACAATAAGATCTTTGAAATTATGTACCACGTTTGATGTTTATTTTAAAGAAAGTATTTTGTAATGAAAATTAAATGTCGACACGTTAAACTAAATTAAAGTTTTAAATAATAATTTTAAACTACTTTTAGTTATTTTTATTCTTTGTCAACCGCAAAATTTTCATACAAGATGAATATGAAGTTAGTGCGGGATAAACAAAAATCAAATAAATATAACCGTTAGTCTATTACATATCAACAAATATGGCGTTGCAAAAATTTGTAGCGGAATTTTCAGCATTAGACTCATGAAAAGCATATTAAATGTTTATATTTTATAAGGTTTTATAACTGTCAGTAAAACAGCTAATTTCGTAGCAAACCATGGGATTCTAAAAATTAGGAAAATTTGTCTAATTCCTCCTTGAGACATAATTTCTATGTTTAAACATTTAAAAAAATTATGAAAGATGAAATTTAGAAAAAGTTATAATACGTGTATTCAAATACATATTCGACTCATTAAAATTGATTTTATATATTATAGCCACTTTTTAGCAACTATCGTCTTTTTAATCCAAGCAAGTCGATTTCGATACTAAAAGAAAATCGTTCCGTTCAAATTTTAGAATCTGTAAAGTATACCCAAGTTCATTGAATAATTTATGTAGACCAGGGGTCTCCAAACAACGGCCCGCGGGCCGTCGTTTGGCCGCCAGCGTCATCAATCCGGACGACGACAGCGAATAGTTTATTGTTGCTGTGATAAGTTGGATAAAAGAACACAGAATGATAATAACTCGGTTTTATTGACTTGCTAGGCAAAGCTTAATGGCAAGCATAATACGCAGAAAATTTAACTTAAGCTTAATAACTAACAAATAATTGAAATGAATCCCACCAACATTATAAACTAGTGAACATCCCGCGGTTACCCTCGGTAGTTATGTTGGGGTAAAGAATATCGTATATGTATGTATATCGATGTTTGGAATGTATATATCCTGAGTCAAACATATGATTTTTATCCTAAAAATCTCTCAGGAACGGAATTAAAGCGAATGAAACCGTGGAGTATCCACTTGCAAAAAAAATACTAATGAGATTTATGTAATTGTGATTTTTCACTGACAGTGGATAAATTTTACTTGTACCAATTATTAAAAGAGATTTAAATTGATCATCGGTTAACTTAGATCTGTAAACATTCTTTGCGTACTTCATTTTGGAGAATCAAGCGAATTTTGCAAGCGTATGCTCGCTCTAGAAATTATAGATAAAGGCAGAAAAATTAAAACGGTTTTGGCCTTTGGTGCTTACTGAAGTAAACAGTACGACCCGAAGACTGGAAAGTTTGGAGATCACTGATGTAGACGAATTGGTTGGAACTATTGACTAATAATTGTACAAACCAATCGTAAATAACATTTTTTGCCGTGATGTTCACGACTAATAGCATTAATAACTACAGTATATAAATAGCATTTTAATAATAAATAGTATATTAATGACTCCTTTGGTTCTGCTCATTTTATATTTTCATCAATTAGATATTCAAATTTTACCCTAATGCTACCTTATTCTGAATTGAATCTTATAAAACTGGAAAACATGAACGAAATCACTGCTAATGCTATCATTTTAAACATTTATATTTAGCTCAAAGTGTAATATCTTAACTTTGTTGTGAATTAAATATCCAATAAAATGCAATGCAAACTCAACCGAAACTAACCGAACAAACTATACTAAGAAACTTCAACATCACACTCACAACACCACTGATCTAAGAACCTAATGGTCCTTTTCCGATTAGGTTTCGTTGAGCGTTTTCTCTGGTTAACAGTAATAATAATATAAGAAAGACAATACAATATAATAAATAAATAAAGAAGTTTAAAAAGGCTAATGCTAATTTTTACGCAGATACATTATAAATAACAATGAAATTTTATATACATTGTTTACAGTTCATTCGAAATAAAAATAAGAATTTGAAAAACTTATAAAAAGTTAACTTATTTAGTTTTCTTGTAATTAATAAACCAAAATAATTTAAACTATTATTATTATTACATTAATTTTCAAGGGGTTTTATTCTCTAAAAAGATATATATCTTATCATAAAAGAATAATAATGGCCTAATGGCCCTTCTCCGAATTTATTAGGTTTGGGTGAGCGTTTTCTCTGGCTAACAGTAATAATAATATAAGAAAGACAATACAATATAATAAATAAATAAAGAAGTTTAAAAAAGCTAATGCTAATTTTTACGCAGATACATTATAAATAACAAGAAATTTTATATACATTGTTTACAGTTCATTCGAAATAAAAATAAGAATTTTTAAAACTTATAAAAATTTAATTTGTTTACTTGTATTGTAATTAATAAAACTAAATAAATTAAATTATTATTATTATTATTATATTAATTCTTATTCTCTTTATTCTCTAAAAAGATATATATCTTATCGTAAAAGAAATTCGAAAGAATGTATGGAGCAATTAAGTAAAACGGGCATGTACTTACTTTATTTTTTTAATTAGTCATAATAATGATAATATCTAATAAATAACCAAACAATAATAATAGTATGTAACTTTTATAATTATAAAAAAGTAAGAAATGTCCATTTGAAAAGCTACCTTTGAGAGCAACTTCAACTGACGACAGCGAAGAACAATTATCGATGTTCGACAAATGATTTCTCGTGAGCGTCTAGATGGACAATTGTCCTCACTTCCGCGAATCAGGGGATTTCTGAAATTTTTCAAAGAATTCGTCGGTTATGAGAATGCGCAGTTCACCCCAAAAATCGGGGGTCGGGGAAGAACTGAAAGCGGGACTTATTGACGGAGAAGGGAGAAATTAATTTGTTTTCCTTCCGCTTCAATTTACCATTCGTTATTTTTCATTTTTCTTTCCTTTCTTTTTTTTCGTTACATATGAAAAGGAATGGATATTTACATTGAAACTTATATCTTTAAATAACTATTATTCTCTAGAAGTTGATTTTCTTAGATATTAATTATTTCTAAATAGTAAATGTTGAGAATTAAATCTATTATAGTTTTTTTTCTTCAGGTGCATTTGTAATTTTTTTTTTTTTTTTTTTTTCTGTATCACACGTAAAAGTAAATGTCTGTATTTTTATTTTATTATTATTTTTTTTTACTATGGGATATATACTACTGTGCCCAAAAAGTTAGATCAATTTTTTTTTTTTCAAAAACTCATTATTTATTCTTCCAAATTTATTTCAGCGCCTTCAAAGTAATCCCCTCCGGATACAATGCACTTTTGGCAACATTTTTTCCAATCAATGCATGCTAAAAAGTCACCGTTCAGGGATGGCCTTCAAAGTGCGCGGCGATTCACATTGAATCTCTTCAATAGACTCAAAACGGTGTCCCAGGAGTGGTCTTTTGAGTTTAGGGAACAGCCAGAAGTCGCACGGTGTGAATACGGTGGTTGTGGAACGATATGGGTGAAATTTTTAGCGAAAAAGTCAAGAAGAATCAATGCAGTGTGAGCTGGCGCATTCACTGTTTTTGGTACCAATCGAGATTGGACGCGTTTGTGGCCCAAAATGGAATTAACCGTTTCTTTTGAAATTCCAACATCATCAGCAAGGTCTCTAATTGTAAATCGGTGGTTTGCAAGTACCAAATCTTTAATTTTTTGGACGCGAGCTTCGTCAGTTGAGGTTGAGGGTCGACCAGAGGGCTCTTCGTCTTCAACGCGTTCTCTGCGTTCTTTGAACTTTTTATTCCACTTCTATACATTTCTTTCTGATATAGGAATGCTCGCCTTCTGCAACATTCTATAGGTTTCCGTAAACAAAATTTAATGCAAGTTCTTTGCTCAATCAATTCAGACATTTCAAAAACCGCCGGAATCAGTTTTTAGCGTCTTAAAAAGTCAAGAGTAACTCAAAAACTAATGAATATTTTGACGTCAAATTTCACACAGATGTCGAGGATAGTGCCAGCAACCTAAAAAATAAAAATAATAAATTGAAATGGAATTTCAATTTATTATTAAGTCCGGGAATTATTAAGTCCCGGGAATTTTAAATTGAAAATTGGTCTTATTTTTTGGACACAGTAGTAAGAAAACCAATAGATATTTTATGTGATAGATTTTATGAAAAATTTGTATTCTTAAAAACAATAAAAACGTGCATGAGAATTCCATAAAGTTATTTCATTGGAATTATGTTTCAAAACAGGGTGACTTACTCAACTTAAAAAAAGCTCATTAACTCACGAATTTAAAAGAAGTTGATTAATTAATTTTGATGTGTTTATGTATCTAGCTGATAAAATTATTCTGATTTATTTTAGTCTGTTCTAATCTACTTTACTAAAACTTTTTATCCGCTTACCAATATAAAATAATAATAATAATAATAATTTTTAACTTTTGTTGTCGCCTTCAATGCACCTCTCCAATTCTTGTTCATTTGTCAAACTATCTTACCATAATAAAATATTGTAATTTTTAACACTTTTTTTATTAGCAATGTGTTAATATCAGGAAATTTTCGGTATTAAAAAAATTATTTTGCAACAAAATTTTTTTTTGTATGAAATTAACTAGTATGTGTATTGCGCAGTGATATAGTTGAACTATAAGTATTACGGTATGCAACCATACTACCTCCTACATACTGACAAAGAGCGCTCCCCTTTGGCGTTCAAGAGAAATGATTACTAGGCCTCGAGACTCTCATCAGAGACGAAGTACAGCGCAACTTGTGCTCATTCTGAGAAACGTTTAGTTTACAGTTTTCCATCCCGAAAGGAAATATATTTAGCTCACTCCCTACGCATTAATTGGCCTACAGATTTATTGCACCCTGCGCGTATCCGAGTTTCATGTTTTCGGCTTAGAAGTGGAGGCACGAATTTATAATTATCTGTCTTTAAATGTGTTAAATATTGTATGTCTCTTTGTTGAATGTGTGTGGTTTTTATGCGAAGCTATGAGTTCTCCAATCTGTGACTCAAGTATCTCAACCTAACCACACCCAGTTGCAATCTGGTCGTCTGGTTGCATATTTAATACTTGTATATTAAATACTTTTTTACGCAAAAATAATTTAAAATTTAAACATAGTTGAGTTATTATTTTAACCTGCTGTCAAATATTTCTGATAGCATGTCACGTTCTTAAAAAAGGAAAGATAAATTTTTTTTTTAGTTTTCCTGCTTTAATTACTTGATTGTATGACTGTTTTGAACAGTTTAAATCATTTTTTTTTCCTATGCTACAAAATAAAATCTAACCATCTATCAGAATGTGTTATAAAGAATTTAATGATATGCGATTTCTTAGAAACCAAAACATAATTTATTAAACAATATTTAATATTCAAACTTTAAACTTTGGAACTTCTTACCAACTAAAGCAGGAGATCTCCAAACAAAGGCCATGAATCCGGTCCAAGATAGTGGTCCAAATATGCTATCAACTAGATGGAACTCTATAATTTTTTTATAAATACAAATTAATCACATAAAATAACAAGAACACTGAACTGCATGGTCTTATATAATAGAATAGAACTTGATATTATGATAATGGTTCATGTGATTTATGCGTATTTTACTACTGTCAATTGTTGACTTTATAAATAAATTTTTGATTGATTAGTACTGATTAAAAAGGAAAAAAATTATATTGAGCAAGGAATAATTAGATTTAAAACCCCCAAAATGAGCCTCAGAATGTGAGTAAAATAGCAGTTTAAATAAAACTAAATTCACTTTAAATACAGTAGGTCCCGGTCCTAATAGGATCGTAGAGCGTTGCGGGGGGCATTGTTACTCCGCGTCCGTGGCTTATCTTCAAGTTACACGCGTCCTCTGGGTAATGCAAAGTGAGTAACGTCTGTGCAGCTCTTGCCTTAAGACATCAAAGACCAAGCTGTGTAAGTGTTTGCCAACTGCATTAGAACAAAAAAAAAAATAATAATAAGTTTAAATTATTGCAATCAACTCTGAGCTAATTTTATTTCAAGCTGTTTGACGGTTAATTTAATTTGATTTTCATTTACTGTTTCGAATTTTATTCTGGAATTTTAATTTTCTCAATCTTTAAATGTTTTAAAAAATTCTCATGTAGCAAGTACATGGAGTTTTAAGGTATTTTGTAACATGATTTAAAATGGCCTTCATATTCATAGGTAATATTTTATTGGAAAAAATATTGAGTTCTAAATTTTTGGCATTTTATAAAACATTTTTTCTTTTAAGGTATTAATTATTGTTGTTGTCGTGTCCCTCATGGAAGGACGGTAAAGGAGTGCTGCTTCTGTTCTGAAGGAGCACCCATAGGTAGAAGTCTGACTTCTGCTCCGTGACGCTCTTACAGTCATAGGAGACCGGGACCTACGGTTTAAAGTGGATTCCGAACCACTATAAAAATCCATGACACCCCCTGGGACTCGAACCCGAAACCTGTGGCACCGAGTGCCACAGCGCTGGTATTAATTATTAATACACTGAAATTAATCTTTAATATTATCAATAAACGAGTATATGTCAGATCATGATAGAAAGACAATCGTATTTAGCAATAATATAGAAACTATGATTTTCAAATCAACCAGAAACTTGCTTGTGAGCTGATGTTGTGTCGCGCAATTTTTCTTATATTTGTGAACTAGATTTTATTATTTTAAAAATGTTTATTATATTTTTGAAAAATTACTGGCTTTTATATATTTTTTAAAACGAAAAAATATCAAGACTTGATTTAATAAAATATTAATAAACAAAACTATAAAAACATACAGAATTTCTTAATGTGATTATTCTTATTTTATGCTTTAAATAAATTTTGAAATAAAAAATAAATCATTTGCCTTATGAAAACTATTAGATTTTATTTTTTTAATTTTGTCTCAACTGTGTTGCTCTCTGACTTAAAATGAAATCGATTGAACATTTATTATGAAAAAATTAAAGGATTAATTATTTTAATTATGTTTAATAAACATTAGAATGATATTTAAAGCTACTTAGTTATTTTAGACAGCTATAAGTAGTTTACATTTAATTGTTATGATATACGTATAATTGGGGCCTGATGGTCGAGTGGCTAACGCTGTTTAACCACAGGTTTCGGGCTCAAATTCCAACAGTTCCATATGTGTATGTAGTGGTTCGGAATCCACTTTAAATCGTAGGTAGCGGTTTAATATTACTGTAGAGCGTTTGGAGTACGACTGACAACCCTACCCAGTAAAAAAAACATATCTTGCTTCGATATCTGCCAGTAGAAAGACGGCCTTGGCCCACCATGAGGCTGTTGCAGCAATGAAGACGAACCATATAATTGATTATTTTTATATAAAATCCACAAAGTTTTCACACATTTTTTCCAATAATATGCATATTTCTTCTATTATATGCTTACTCTTGCACCCCGGAGGGCTTTAGACTCTTGTCTTGCAAGGTAGGGCGTGACTGGAGAATAAGAAACATGTCGAGTAGATCAATTGGTTTAAGAATCAAAGCATTAAAGAATGTATGATAAATTCAAGTTTTTTTATTGTTAAATATAACGTTGGGCCTTATGTTCCTCTGATGTATGTTTGTAAAAATCCATCGACGATTAATGAGAGGATGACTTTTAAGGGTAGCTGCTTAAATTGTTGGGCGTATTTTCCTATTTACCCGTTAATTTTTTGTTTCTTTTACTGTCTTCTATTTTTGTGAATATTAAGGTCCGTGGAAGATATTTAATAAAAATAATGGTGTCTGCTGCTGATTTTGGTAGAGAATATCATCGTTCATTTTCTTTAATGCGATCTTGCCCCTGGAGTCGAGGTGAATTCTATAGTTGAAATATTGTTACAGATGTTTTTTAGTTGAACTTTTGAGTAGATTGATAATGCAATTGGATTGAAAGGCGCAATTTTTTTTTTTTAATCTTGAAGAACCAAGAGACTACCTTAACATGATAAAGTTGTGAGATGAAAGAACGTATGAAAAAATGGTTAAAATTAATGCAAGGCTTGTGCTTGTGAAAATGTTATTGCAATTAGAAATCTGTCCTGGAGAAGACTTGGAAAACGATATCGATGACAGCTTTTGAATGTTTTAGATGTGCCTTAGAGGCATCGAAGCCAAAATAGCCTTATCCTTGTCTTTCTAATGTTTACTTTATAAAGATGGTCAAAAAAGTATTTTATGGCATGATGGGGTAACTTTTTGTTGGAAAGTTTAGATTGTTAAGATAAAAAGGGATTTTCGAGTTCTAACTAATTAATGCAAATTGGGGATTCAATTAAAAGGGCTGATATTTAAATTGTGGAAAAGATTTTTAAAATAATCTGTTGAGAAATAGGATGTTTCAATCTTGGGGAGATATTTCCAGTTCTGAGAGAGGAGAAAATGAATGAAAAGAAACTTGTTTGCGTAAAACATGCTCTGCCAGCATAAACTGTCTTTGAAACAACAGAAGCTGAATAATTTCTTTTAATAAAATAAAAATCGGAGTTCACTTTGGAAGTCCTGTTGCGAAATATAAAACAAAATGGAACACAATACTCGGAATTTGCCGGTCACTACTGCTAGAGGAGATAATAATAGGAAACTCATATTCGAGTAGTCTTTGTATAATGGAATTTGCAATTTGAATGATATGAAGTGACCAACAATTCCAGTAATTTGCTGCGATTTGTTTGTTTGCATTAAACTTTTTAAAAGCTTTCTTTTTTAGATATAAAAAAAATGTTGCTTAAAAGTAAGGTTATGAGAAAAAAGGATGTCAAGCAGACGGGTGTGTTTTTGCCATGGTATTTTGATATCTGTGAATTTGTAAATGGCGAGGTGGCAGTTGTTTTTATTTGAAAAGTTTACTGCTTCTCATTTTTCTGGTTGACAGTTGAATTTCCATGTTTCCCACCATTGCGTGATTGTATAAAGAGAAACTTGAAGATTAAAGAGAACCGTTTCTAGATTTAACTTCTAAATAAAAGAATTTCGTTTGAATAAATTAAGTATTCTATATAAAAAAGTATGATATAAAAAATATCACTCATGTAAATAACGAATAGAAAAGCACAGAGAACACTTTGTAGTTATACTCCTCAAGTTGAAAATAATTTAATTTAAACAGAGTTTCTCCATTGGACATAAAAATTTCTGTTATTCATTAAATTAAAAATTGCATTTTACAACGGTGCTCTTTATACCAGTCCAAAAGATTTTATATATTAAATCGATTATCTCGTCAATCATAGATAAAAGAAATGTCTAATTTAAAAAATGTGACATAATTCTTGCCATTTTTAGATTTGACGATCTTGTGATGAAGTAACGATAGATTGTGTGTGTAAGTGATCACTGTTGAAAAGTTCTGAGTGTAAAAAGAAAGATAAATTCGGTTATAAATATGCTCTGGCAATAAGACATGAAGATGGAGTAATATGAGTTTGTGCGCTGTAGTTTAGAACGTTTAAATTATTATTCAGAATCCAATTGATCGAAGTGTCAGAACTATTATTGGGAGAAGCTAAGCAAAAAATGGAAAGATGAAATTTAAAATCACAAAGAATAATGCAAATAACGAGAATTTCATGATATATTGCATCCAGCCAATAAATGGTGAATTGGCCTTTGGGATAATAAATATGATTAAAGAAAACGTTTTGTGCAGAAGATAAATTATGATGGTCTGCATTTCATTTACTAAGTGGCAAAATTAATAGCATTTAGAGTACTGCAAAGAATAATTGAATCAGCAGCTATTAAGTCTTCCTCTCCGCGTGTTGTCAGGTCAATTTGCTCTACAGATTAATTTGCCAGGAAAATGGAATAGGTCCTTGAAATTAAGGAGCATTTCTCGTATTACAAAAAGTTTAACTGAAGAAAAAAAAATGGAGTAATTTTATTTATTTATTTTTATTCTGACACTGAGACATCAGTTATTAGCAGACTCAGAACTAATCATTACAGAGAGATGAAGATTCTCCTAGACAATACCAGGGAATACATCCACTGCAGAAATTGCCCCAACGCTTTCCTACCACCTAAGCACATTCTAGAGTGCCCATCACTGACTCCCCATGTTTTGCAATTGGGTATGGTGCCAATTGAGGCCAACTTAAGAGAAGTCCTGTATAGTGAATCGGCGCCATTGCTAGCGGCCGCTATCGTGAAGACTTTTGACTTGATCTAACTTTGATATCTATATTTTAAATCCATGGTCACGATAACAACCACAACAATTGACACTGAGAGTATTTCATTGTAAAGAATGGGGATAGAACACGAAGGCAAAAATTAACAGCTATTCAGTGATAATTTGACAAATCAAAAATAAGAGCTTAAATTGTTTTTTTAGTTCTCTTAATACCGTATGATGAGTATCTCACACCATATGATAGGTAGATTTAAACTGTGACGAAGTGCTGTGTTTCTTTAAGTTTACCACTGTACCGTTAAAATCTTGTAAGACCTCGAAGTCCAGTTTTTCCTTTTTTTTTTTTTTTTTTTTTTTTAATTTTTTTATCTTCAAATGGAGTTATTGGAATAGCACTGGTAGGAGAAAGAAGTTTCATTATCGCTTGACTGGAGAATATAAAAAATTCAGTTATATTTTCTGAGAAAGCTTTAATTGATTCTTGCAAAAAAAGATGAGAGATTTTTTGTATACAGTGTTGGAATAATTGAGTGATTCCGTCTTTTCTAATGTAGTTAGAGGATAAAGTAGTGCTAGCTTTGAGTTTAGATGAAAATGAGTCCTCCTTTAATGTCGTTGGACTTCTATAAAATAACAATTGAGAATTTTGAATTTTAGGAAATTTTCTTCGGCTTTACGTTTTACACCGTTATTATCCGTGGCCTTATGCTCTTCACTACAGTTAGCATATTTGGGAACTTGGACAGAACACAAGGCTATAAAATGCTCGGGGCTGCAGAATTCACAAATAACGATTTTTACAATATATGGTTGGGTATGTTTATAAGAAATAATTAAAGAAAAATAAATAAACTTTTTGTCGCTTAAGCCATAATCTGGTGTTTCCTGGTAAAATTCTTCCTAAAATAGTTATTAAGACTTGTGTGAATAAACTGCGCGTAGCTCGATTTCCAGAAAATTTGCGGAGTTCTGTGACTGCAAAGCAGTTTTTTTTGGCTCTTTCGCCAGTTTTTCTAGTGATATATCAGTAGGAATGTTATAAAGTAAAAATCTTGTTGTGGCTTTTTCGGGGTAAAGAGATGCTAAAATCGGAATGATCATGATAGCTTTCATATTTTTCAATTTTCTGGTGGTATCAATGATCGGTGGATTGGATTAATCTTCTTTGTTGGGTGATTCACATATATTAGCTGTATTTTAAGGCAATTATCTTAGACGGTAAGCTATCTTTTGGGGCTTTAAGATGTGCTTTGAGGATCATTCCATTATGAGCTTCGAGTACGACAGTGAAAGATCTTGTAACATGATTGAATGCTATTTGTAGAATATCAGTATAAGCTTAACTGAAGATCTTCATTAGAGATGTATTCCCTTAAATTAGGGTTCAAAGGCCCAGTCCGTGATATCACACTCTTTGAGTCTCCTTGTTCTACATTGAACAATTAATAAAACAAACAAATTGTGATAAATTTGTGTTAAAGGGAAATTAAGATGAAGACTAAAATTAAAAAGCTGTAGAAAATATTATATTATCAAAAAAAATAATCTAAAACATTAATAATTGGACAAATTACAGTATTAATCAAACTACCTTTTACTTCACTCATACAAGCCGTCTACTTTACCCTTGACTTTAAGATTTATATCTCTTATGCGACATTAAAAAGATTTGAAATTAAGTGATGAATTTTTAAGTTTCCACATTGAACTTTAGTACTTTATTCACATTAAGGAAACACATACTTTGATAAAAACTTTGATTAAATCTCAGATATATAAAAAATAAATTAACTAGCATAACATGTTTTAAATTTAAGTAAAAATAAAAATTTAAGTTAAAAATTTTTAACAATAAATATATTAAATGCTAACTATGAATGCGAATAAGAATGGAGAACTATTATGTTAATTCGGCTTTGTCACTAATTAACTATTTAAGATTACAGCACATTTCAGAATCCATTTAGTGTAAAAAGAAGAAATTATAATTGTTTTGTAATTTTTTTTGTTAGGCAACAGATAAAATTTAATTGAATGCAGTGAAATAAATTTGATTGTTCATTGTAATAGTTTTTAAAGTATTACTCAACAAAATCTAATTTTTTCTAATGAATTATAATTTAAGCTCAATCTGGGAAGATTTTTTGATGAATTTTAATCAAAACATACGGTTATGAGCTAATCTTTTCATAAAGGCAATTTAATAGTAAAAAGTTATTTTTTTTATTTAATAGAAAAAGAACGAATTAAAAATTTTTCATCAATTATATTTATGTATCAGACAAATAATGGAATCATAAAAAAAAATGAATTTTCATTGCTATGAAAAAGATGAGTCAATGTCTCTGAGTCATCAGATTCATTTACGATGCTATTAATCAACACTGTAACTGTAACAAAAACAAACAAAACATTGCATATTATCGTATTTTGTTGACAGATTATATGTCAGTTATTTAAGCAGTATAAGATCTGATAATAATGAAAATTTAGTTCATTTGAACTGGATTTAAAGCACAAAAACTAATTTTCTTTAATAGTTACTATTGCTTGCGAAATTTCAAGACATGGCGAATTTGCTTTCTCAATTAGGTGTAGGAGGAAATCCATTTAGTACGATTGTTGGTCAAAGAATAGGTTCGTTTTATAAAATAATTTAGAATAATTAGATATATTGAAAAAAATAAATGCCTTCTAAAATGCATTACTTTTTTATTCAAAAATTATGTCAGAGTAAATATTTTAAGAGATATGAAAATGTAATTTGAAATTTTTAGCAAATCTAATTTAGACAAGATATATTGAAAATACTGTTAATTGATAATGAAAAGTATAAAATTGTATTCATAATAATTTACTGCCAAATTTTTTTTGCTGTAGATTAAAATTAAATATAAAAGCATTCTATCATTTTTTATATGTGTTATGTATTGTTATATTTAGAACTTTTTAAATTAGTAGAAGTTTTTTCGTATCATAATAGTGAGATTTTGGCATAATTGATATCTTCTGCATAATTTGGGCATATATATATATATCTATACTTTAAATTTCTGTAAAATTGTTTGTATTCTTACATTGTGTCTATTCTAGTAGTTCTTACTTTAGTATTTCTGTAGATTACTTTTTCTAATGAATCACTTTACAACTAGAAAAATATTAATTATTGTTATTATGTTTCCAGATTGAAATGAAAACGTGTTTATCTTGTATATATAATTAAATAGTTTTTCTAATTCTTTCGTAGAACAAGCTACAGATGGTGCTTTAGCTTCAGAAAATTGGGCTTTAAATATGGAAATTTGTGATGTGATTAATGAAACTGATGAAGGGTAAGTACTTTTTATTTAAAATGCTATTTTCTTTTATCTTATAAAAGTCTAAAAATATTGTATTTTTAAAATTCTTTTCAGACCTAAAGATGCAATAAGAGCCATTAGGAAAAGGCTGTTACAAAATGCTGGAAAAAACTATACAGTTGTTATGTATACTTTGACAGTATGTAATATTTTATTTTAATTCATCATTATCTAACAACAGTATTAAAAATACATTCTATTTTTTGCAAGATATACTTTTTAGAATTTGACATGAACTCCTTGGAAAAATCTGGATTTAATATGCATTTGAAAATAAAAAATGCATGTAAACAATAGTTAATTCATCAAACAATACTTAAAAAAAAATTATAGTCACATAATAAGTTGCCAAACAACTGGCAATACTAACTACTATTACTTATAGTCCACTTATCAAAGAACTCTTGACATTAATCAAATAACAATCATAATAAGAAGAAAGTATTGATACAATTTAAAAGCTGATATGAATAATTACTGGATTATTATTTTAATTATTTTTCATTCATAGAAATTGAAAAGATTGTAACTATAATTAGCAAAGGAGTAATTCAGTTAGTTAACCATATAATAAAAAAATTATATTTTTATTATTATTACTATATGTTTCATCAAAATTTATGAGTTAAATCTTTTCAGAAATCAAATATGATTTTTCTTATAAATCTTTAATTAATAAAATTAAAAAATTTTATTAATGAAAAATTAATTGCAAATTTATTCTTCCAATGATAACTTGATGTCTGTAAAATTTAATTTTTTTGAATATAATATAATTAGTAATATTTTTAAATGCTTATATAATTTTTATTAATATTTTAATTTTAGTTAACCCAGTATTTAATATATTTTTTTATATTAGATATTTAATAACACATAAATCAAGAAAATTTGTCAGAATTATTAATTTATTTATTGTTTTATAATCATTTTGCTCAATTCACTTTTTTCATCAATAATTTTTTTTTTCGCAAATATTCTTAAGGTTCTTGAAACTTGTGTGAAGAATTGTGGGAAGCGATTTCAACTTCTTGCTACTCAAAAAGATTTTGTGCAAGATTTAGTCAAATTAATTGGTCCAAAGAATGATCCCCCAACAGCTGTGCAAGAAAAAGTGCTTAGTTTAATACAGGTAATAAATTATTTCAATACTAATGCTTAAATAAATATTTTTTAATTATTTAGGAAAAACCATTAGTGACAAAAATAATAACACATAAAAATTCAATATGATTAAATCTTAGCTTAAAGTCCTCTGAAGGGCAATGTCAGAACAAGCAACAAAAATTGTGTAAAACAAGTAGCTTGTTTTGACGAATTGAAATAAAAGCAAATACCAGTTACAGTTAAAAATGTTTAGTTTCAAACAACTTAACATAAGATAAGACAACTTCAGATAAGTCACTAAAACGTACTATTTGATAAATAGCACAGAGTTGACAAATTGTAATTTTTGCCATTAATATTCTTAGAAACTGAACATTGACTATTAATTCCAGAAAGAAAATGGAGTAATATATAAATATGAGGCCATGTCAGCTCTCTTTAGAGATATAAAATTATTGAACTTTATTATAACTTAAATTCTTTTAATATTTGGTGCATGTCTTTTTGTTTCTAATTCTTGCCTTAATACATGGTTGATTGTCATAATCCATCAAAGGTAAACATTGACAAGTATATCAGTATGTATTTATATTATATAAAATCTTAAACAGAAGTAGACCTACGTGTTTCAGTACCTATGGGGTAAATATACCCCGAAATTCTCCACATAATCATTAATATAGTTAAATTTACATTACTGAAATTACATCGTGAATTTAGATTAAAAAAAGAGTTAAATAATAATAAATTAATTGTTTAAAAAAAACTAAAAAATACGCTTTTAGAGTTAATCAATCTAAAAAATAAAAAATAATTGTTAACATAAGAATAAAATGACTGACGAGAAAATGAATGTCACTGTTCTAAAAGCGTGGGGTGCTTTGTATGACATTTTTAAACTAACTCTGCATTTCGGAATGAAATTAGTGAAAAATTATAACGATTGATATTGAGCACCCCACGCTTTTAGAACAGTGACATTCATTTTCTCGTCAGTCATTTTATTCTTATGTTAACATTTATTTTTTAGATTGATTAACTCTAAAAGCGTATTTTTTAGTTTTTTTTAAACTATTAATTTACTTTTTAGTCTGATTAACTCTAAAAGCGTATTTTTTTTAAGTTTTTTTAAACTATAATTTATTTTTCATGTTTTTATTTTGTTTGTTTTCCACTTGGCCGGTTATCCGCTAAGCTTATATACGTTTTACCCACCGAAATTTTCGGCCAATAGGAAGAGCGCAATTCGATCGCGGATATTACTGAATTTCTACCCGGGGTGAAAGACAGCTGGGCAACAGGTGTACCGGTTACGGAGTTCCTTGGTGGTTTTAAGAATCACAAAACCTCCACATCTTAAATTAATTAAAACATTAGCATAAATTGTAGTTTCTTAAATTAATGAATAGAAATAATTAAAAATAAATAAATTAATTTAAAATTTAGGAAAAACATCTGCTTGAGAAAATTAAAGCAGGAGATCGAAAAAGCTAAAGCTATCCGTACAATTAAGAGTCCGTTGACGATGCCCAAAAATAATAAAAAGGTTAAAGTTAAAATGAAAATTTTAAGATAAAAGTAAAATAAAACAAAAGGAATTAAGAGTAAACAAAGTAATTATACAAAATAGGTAGGTTTTGATCAGTTGACTGATTCGCCAGTAGATGGCGCCATCAGTCCCAAAATCGAGCCCAAAGAGTCGGTTACATACAAACATACAGGTGAAGCTAATAAAAGCGTATTAAAAAGAAAGCAAGTTAAGTTACTCAGGTACAATTAGGACTCCATAAAAATCTTCCAGTATGTTAACCGCATTGAGGTAATTACAAAATTATATGGAAGATGCTAAACACTTTGACTAAAGTCATTATTAAATTTTATGATTACAATGTCGAATAATTCTCATTTAAAAGTTAAAACATTTATAATTTCATGATAAAATACATAAGCCATGATATGCTTTTTAAAATGTATTCAATACTAAAGTGTAGCTTTGAAACGGAATGAAATAAATCAAACAGAAAAAAAAAAAAAAATTGGAAAACATTATTCTGGTTATCAGTTAAACATAAATACCAGAATAATGTCCTTGTTAATCAAATTGATTGGTGAAAATCAAAATCCACCTTGAACTATTGCAAAGTATATCAATATTTATTCAGATGAAACAATCATTAAAATTATTTAGCTGATAAACTTCCACAATCAATGTATACAGAAAATATGCTTTTCTTAAGGCTCGTTCCCACCGAAGCACAAGGTGGCGACGCTTCACGCGGCAGGGAAGAAAAAATTTTCAACCCGTTCACTGTCAAACATCAGAAATCGCTTTACACCTAGTGAAGTTCCGCTTGGAGTTGAAAGTTGGTCAACTTGAAGCAGTGGATTTCAAATCAGTTTCAGGTGAACGCAGAGAGGCTAGTGATTGGTCAACGCTTCACTCCTCGGTGGGAATGAGCCTTTATGGTGAATTATAAAAAAGGAAATGCTGGTGAAGTTGAAAACTGTGATAACAAGTTATCTATCTTGAATTTGCCTCTAATTTTAACTATTGAAATTGGATCCTTTTTGTTATGAATTATAAACGGGCCATTTTAATAAAAGTTAATTTTTTTCAATAAATGATATAGAGCAAGTATCAACGAAATCATAAATAAACTTTTAGACAAATCATCTGCAGAAGAAAAAAAAAAAAAAAATGATAGCAGTATAACATATTTTTTTTTAAAGTAAAACTTAAAATTGTTATGCATTTTCATATTTCTTCTTTAATTCTTTTGTTATTATTTATTTATATATAGAGCTGGGCAGACACTTTCCGTTCAAATATGGAAATGCAAGGAGTTGTACAAGTGTACAATGATTTGAAGCAAAAAGGAATTGAATTTCCTTTATCTGATATGGAAATGATGGCACCTATTATAACACCTTCACGAGTAAGAAGTTTTGTATAAAAAAAACATTTTAAGTAGAAATAATTTTTTAAACATATTAATTTATTGTATTTCTGTATAATATTATTATTATTATTTTTTTTTACTGTACAATTTCATTATATATTATACTGTATAATTACGTATTTTATTTTGTTATATTATGTTATTTATTGTAAAATTATATTACTATGCAATTTCATGGTTTGATTTTAATTTTGCTTTAAAAATTAATATACTTATTTAGAGCCTTCAATTATCTTGATAACTTGATCTACCTATTATAGTGTAGTGATAATAGATTTTGATTTTATATATTTATGAACTCCGGATTAAATGTTCAAATTTTTTTAAGTAAAAAACATTTTTGGCATTTATAAATTATAGTATTATATAGCAATATTAAATATTCATCATTAATTGAAAACTGATAGGAAAATATCCTATTAATTATGTCTTAGTTAGGAATGTTTTTGCTTAAGACACATTGTGCAATGTGTGGAAAAATATCCAATGAAGCTTAACTGCATTATTTTATATCTCTCAGGATTAAATAAAATTAATAGGAGAAAATGCAATTCAATTATTTGGCAATTTAAATAATTTTTAGAAAAAAAATACTAATATTCAAAACTTCATTAAAATGTTTTTAAAATTTGTGTACAATGTGCTTATCGATAGTCTTTTAAATAATCATTTGTTTTCGGTACCAATCTATGAAAATGTACTGGAATTTTTGAAATTGTTTTCACATTGGCAAGCTTCCATAAAAAAATATTCAGTCAACAAATGTATAGCGAGAATATGAAAGTTAAATTATGGGTAACTCAAGAGTCTTATTTAGATTACATTAAAACATTTAATGAAGTCATAACATCAACAATATAACTAGGAGTAGTGTTTAAAATGAGTTATGAACTTTATTTAGAGAAATAGAAAGAACTGAAATTATGTACTTCCCATAATAAATGAAAAGCCACCAAGAAGAAAATGGATTTTAAAAACAAAAAAAGTTGTACATTTAAACAGAGGTGTCAATACTAAAATCATATGCAAATACTTTGCTTTGTAACGATATTTTTCTGTTTCTCAATTCAAATGAACATAGAAATATTACAAAGCTAAAATGATTAACTTAATATTTTGAATATTCAAATAGAACAGGAAAGAAAAAAAAATTCATTTATAAAGATTTTGTATACTTGTTCAGGTTATAATTATTTAGTATTTCAGTGTTTTTTTTAATTATTTATAGAAAAAATTAATTTACAAAATGTATTATGAATATTGAATATATGAAATGCAGACTTTTGTCCTATCAAATATTAAAATTAAATTTCATTTGGAGTATATTTTAATAATACTGTAAAAGGAAAAAAAAATTAATTAAAATGTGATTTAAACTGAGAATTGTAACATAATTCAAATTATTTATCTAAATAAATTACCTTTTTTCCTCACAAACTTCTTTAAATTCCAGAAAAATATCATTAAAAATTGCTTCATTTTCACTTTTCAAAACCTGTATTACCTACCTACAATATTCTTGTGTTTTATTTGAACATAAGACAGTGATGCCTTGTTATTAAATAATACCAAAGCAATAAGTAAGCAACTTTTAGCTTAAGTTCTAATTGATTTATTCCTTTAGACCGTTCCTGTTCAACCACCTTCACAACCACAATTTCATGAAGGATCGCCCCAGGTAATCATTTTAAGACTGTTTCATCATATGTTATCACTGTTATTTTGATTTTAATTAGCAATATTTCAATAATCAAAAAAAAAAAATTTTTTTTTAAAGAATCATTAAACATTTTTAGGGATTAATTTGTAGCAATTGTTGTATGCCCTCATAGCTTTATAGTCATATTACATTGAAGGTTTAAAAACATTCTTGTTTTTTAAGACAATAATGAAATGACAAATTAAGTTCATTATGAATTTATTTATTGTGGGAGTGGATTGGCATAATTTTTTTCTATGCCTTCATTAAAAGTTTGCATAACTTTTTATTTTTTAATTTTATATTTTTTCCTCTTTTTTTATTATTCCTTCAATTGAAAATTTAAAAAAATAAGTTGCTTTATAAATAACCATCTATCTAATATATGTTATTGGGATGAAAGTGGATGGGTTCATATTTATACATTAAAGGTGCAATTCTTGCCATGATTGAAATGTATTAGAAGAATATTGCAACACTTTTAGAAACATTTCCAATAAATATTAAATTTATAAAATATAGGCCTTGCTCTAAAACAGCCTTATATAAGTATGCAGTATTAAAACATATTAAACATATAATTTGCAAATGTAAATAATTTAATCAATGTGTAAGTTGATTAAGTCATTTATTTGCAAAATGTTTTGAAAAAAATAGTTAATTTATTTTGCTTATATCAATAAAACCTTTGGTTCTTAAAGTAAACTGATGAAAACAAAATCATACTAATTGATGGCAACTTCCTTATGTTAAAGAATAAGCAAATAATTGTTTTAAATTGTATAAATTTATAGACTGATAAAAAGATTTTCTAAAACAATGCTTTAATATGAGAAAATCATAATTAAATATTCCTGCATGTGATATTAAAAATTATTAAATTGTGATAGAAACTTAGAATGAACAGATTTCTATGATAAGATATTCATCTGTTACAATTTACCTTCGTATAATGCCATGAGATTAATAATTATCTAATTAAAAAGGGGCATTGTTTTCATTTTTATATTTTTTTGTGTCAAAATATTTGTATGTAGATAAAATTAAGACTAGAACAAATTTTGCTGTAACTAATTCCTTCATAAAACAGTATATTTAAAACTAGAAGTAATAAATTTTAGGTTGACATTAATTTTACAGTAACAAACTACTGTTTAATATACCTCCATGTAAAAAAAAAATAAAAAATAAATTTAATTTTTTTTTTAGGAACTTATTGCAACCTCCATTCATCCACAACAGATGGAGAAATTGAGGAAAGAGTTAGATATTGTGCAAGGTAACATGCGAGTCTTTGGAGAAATGTTAACTGAGCTTGTGCCAGGAAAGGAGCACCAAAGTGATTTGGAGCTTTTACAGGTATGAAATGAATCCTATGTCATTCTTTCTTAGTTTCCTTATCTGTGTATTGCCAAAATGAGTATTTTGTTGCTTTTCAACTGGTATAGTGCAGAAAATTGGAAAGCTGCCAAGTTGGTCGAATTCTGAAAGGCCACCATCATAATGGAGGAAATGTTATTTAACAGAAATTTTAATTGCAATAAAAGCAATTTAAATTTTTATTAATCAAAATTTTAAAAGAGATATTAAAAAAAAAAAAAAAAATCTGGATAAAATTTTCACATTAATTGCTGTATTTTTTTTTCTTCCAAAGCAGCTTTGTGCCATGTCTGATTTATCCATTTCCACTTTCAAACCTAATGTTTATTCTATGCAACCCACGGGGGGATTATACTTTGTGATATCTTTAATTTCTTACCTTTCCGATTATGATAATGTCTGATTCAGAATAGAGGATGTTCACTGTAATAGACCATCATCACATTTTGTATTATTCCTTTGTATGTGATATTTTATAACTATAATCTTTCCCTTTTTATCTTTTTTATTTTATTTTTTTGTACAATTAATAAACAAAATTTTTTTATTATGATTAACAAAAGAAAGAGTGAGGAGAAAACTGATGATAGAACAGATATAAATGAAATACTATAATAAGAAATGCCTATAGGCATTGACTCTTTAAATCATTTACTAACACGTTAATGGTAATCTTGATTTATTAAATCAAGATTTTGAACAACATTTTATGGTACTTTAATTGCTAACCATTATAAACCAAATCTCAATTAACATATGCAAGTCATTTAGATATTTTAAGAAATAATTTAATTTAAAATCTTGAATGTGTATGCCACAGTTATGTATCACATTATTTCTTTTTTTCTGAAATTACTCAGCCTTAAAATTATTATATATTTAGGATCTCTGTAAAACTTGCCAGCACATGCAAACCAGAATAGTCGAATTGATCGACAAAGTTGGAAATGAAAAAATCACAGGTAATAAATGGTTTATTTCATTTTTTTTTTTTATTATAATTCATAAAGGTATAGACATTGAAAACCAATAAATGATCCATTACTTAATTTTAAAATGTCTTTTTTTAAATAAAAAAAACTATAAATTTATTCAGATTGCCTTAGCTTTATTTTTAATTTGGTATATTTTTACTATTAAACTTGGTCTTATATTTGGAAGAATATTTGATGTACCTCAAATAATAAAAATTAAAAAATATATATTTAGTAGCATTTCATCAAATATTAAAACTAAGGAATATACAGGGGAAGAAATAAAATTTTTAAAAAGTACAAAAATACATGTGATTTTATAAAATTAAATTTCTTTTGATGTCTGAATTTTTTTTCTCATTTTTGTAGAGGATTTGTTACTAGTGAATGATGAGCTTAATAATTTATTTTTGCGTTATGAAAGATTTGAAAAAAAGAGGACAGCTATAGTGAAGACTCCTGTCTTAGAACAGGTAAATAAAAACATCTTTCTATCATTCGTAATTTAAAAGTACAATTTACTTTTTTTGCTAAGCTCTGAATTTTTGTATTGCAATTCTTAGTAAATTGTCCATATTAGGTATATATTTCAACATTTTTTTTTCTTTTTTAGTGTAATATTAATTAGAGAGATTTTATTTTTAGCCTTCTGAAGGTAAACCATTGATTGATTTAGAAGAAAATGTTACTCCCATTAATCAACAACTGCAAGTCTTAGGTAAGTGCTTGCTCTTTCTGTGGAATGATTTATTTTTCTTATTTTATGTGCAGTGCAGTAATATTTTTTTATTACTTTTTCTACATAATTATAGATTTAGGTACAGATGTGGCATCTAATATATCAGAGAACAATGCTGCCTCAGCTGTGGATGAATTTGATATGTTGGCTCAGTCTAGAACTTTAGAAAAACATTTGAAAACGTAAGTTTCTTTTATTGTTATTATTGCTTTCTCAGCGCAGTGGCTGATCTGGCTGGTAGAAAATAGACTTGCTGCTATGAAAAAAATCTGTAGTAGTCTCAACATTGTGGAGCTAATTTAGTTCCTCTGTGTTTTTCCATTCAGATTTTTACGTCATAGAGGTTGTCTATTTGGAGTATTTTTTCTGTATTTAGAGGGTTGGCTACTTTTAGGAGAAATAGTGACATAGGATTTTGCCTCTGATGAGCTGGATGACTTCTAAGACATTTAAGCAGCTTTATTTCAAGAAAGAGAAAATGTGCTCTTTGGGAATGCAGGCAGGTATAGAAGGATTTTTCTTGGGATTAGATGTTTTAAATGGGATTTTATGGGTAAGCAGAGGAGACTTTAAGGAGTCGAATTATGTTTCATCTTCTATAGTTAGTTTCAGGAAATGATCCCTTGAGAATGATGATTTTAGATGAGTGGATTGTTGTAGTAAAGTAAAGTCTTCCAGCCAGTCTTTGGCTTGAAGAAGATTGGAAGGATCCTTGGTTTTGGAGTGGTAGCATGGGGGGTAACTTCTGTCATTTCACTTAGAGGTGTGAAAAAATTTTCTGATATCTGATTTTGCATCGGCTCCTCTTGTAGTTTTATTACCAGGTGTTTCAGAAGTGGAGTAAATCCATCCTATTCAGGGTTGTTTTGTTTTGGTAGGAGAATTTGTAATTTCGATTTCCATGTCGACTGGTTGGGTATTGGTAGTAGTTTGATTATTAGTAGTAGGGATAGTTGATAAGAATGCTGGTCTCAAGGGAGTCCTATAGCATAGAACTCTGTATGTGTATGTGATAAGTCAGCTTAGGTCAACCTTGTATCTTATCTAAGCTTAATAATCGATTTTAGTTTGCTTGAGGTGGTGTTAATTAGGTTTGCCAATTCAACAGCCTTAGGGCTGCCTGGACAAGTTTCAATCTCAGCTTGTAGATTTGCCATAGCTTTTCAGAGTGTGTCTAAATTAGATCAAGTTTATTGGTAAGTTTGTTCACAGGTTGGTTGGCTTTGGCAACACAGTCATTAAGAATTTAATTTAAAAAATGTATTAATAATATACTTTGCAAGACTCATTTGTGCAACTTTGTCAAGTAACAAGGAATATTTTTCCAATAATACTAGGTTCATAAACATCAATTTCAAATACAACTTATTAAAAAATTCTAAAATAAGAATGTATCTTTGAATTTTTTTATATAAAAAATTTGTTTGCTATTTTTTATTGATTTTTTTAACTTAAACTATTATCATAAGCAGATGTTAAATAAGTATTCAAAGATTTTAACATTCATCACTTTATCTATACGAATGCCATTATTTCAAATTTTCTTTCTCATCTGTAAAATATCTGAGTTTGTTTCTGGGCAAAAAGAGTTTATAAATAATAGCACAAAAATATCATTTTAATGTTTTTTGTCAACTTTTGGCTTAATTTTGCAAAATCCCTTGTTAGTGTAACTCTTGATAATGTACCAAATTAAATAAATAAATAATCCCTGGTGTATATTTTTTTTCTATAACATTTAGTTGGAGGGAGAAGCATATAATTTTTGACAAATTATTTTAATTTGTATCTCTTGACACTAATTATATATGACAGTTTGCTTTATCAATTAGGTAGTTTTAGGAGAGACACATTACTTAAAAATTATTTTAATAAGCATTAAAACATTTACAACATATTAGGTTGCCCTATGGTTATGTATAAATTGATTTCATAAAATAAAAATTCAATAATAATTCAAAAGAAATAATAATTCAATTTTAATGTTAAAAAATTGTATTTCTCAGGAAGATCAATTCTTACACCAAGTTAATACTTCTCTTTTGCATTTGTAAAAAACATGTTTTACTTCCACTTTCCTTTGTAAAGTTTTTACTCCATGTAAGATTTCAATTTAATTAATGATATTGTATACTACTTCATATAGAAATATTTCTGAGAAATACTATTATAGAATTATTACTGAGTATTTATAAATTAGTTAATTATACAGATTATTTCTTGAATATATTCATTTGCTTAATAATCCGTTTAGAGTTGTATATGTTTTTGTTATTTAAATTAAATATGTTTATTTAGAGGGTTTGCTGGCAATACTAATGAGCCACTGGTTGCAAATACACCACCAGTTGCTGAGGTATTTATTTACTTTTCTTATTAATTTAAACTTAAATTTTTTTTTCCTTGAAATAATTATGTGATGAAAATATTATGTTTGTTATATTGTAAATTAATGTAAGATTTATTTGTAATAATATTTTTTACTTTTAAAGTTTTCAAGAGAACAAGATTTCCATGAAGTAGCAAGATGGTTAGAAGAAAAGGTAACAAAATAGATATAAAATTGATTTTGCAAATGCATTAGTTCATAATTATAAAATTTGGAAAATTATGTTATTTAACACATTTAATTATAAACCATATTAATTATAAATTATTTTTCTCGTGAATTAGCAGCCCAAAATAAAGTATTTGATTCAAAATTTTAATTTTAAAGCTTTAATATGTAAAAAAAAAAAAATTATTAAATATTTTATATTGTTATACTTAGGTGTTGAAAAAGGAATTACGATTAGATTTGTTAAATTTTTGATTGCAACATGCTAGTATAGATCCAAGATTGTGCATCCATTAGTTCATATGAATAAGCAGAAAAAAATTTTTACTTATACTCTGCTTATTATTTTTACTTCCTATTTTAAAAATTTATATTTCACAATTTATTATGTTGTTTTCAATTTCTTGATGTAAACATCTACTTTTTTTCCCCATTTTTAAAATGTCAAACAAATTTGTCTTTTAACAATTCTTTATATGTTTAAATGTATAAGATTATTCTTTAATTTTAAAAGATTTTCATATTTTATATATTATCTTTAATGCATAAATATTTTTCTATAAGTCTCTTTTACATAATAAAAAAAATTATAATTGAATTATTTTATATTCCTTATTAACTTTTGCAAAAAGGTCTTATTAATTATTAGTAATGAATTTTTAAAAATCTCCAATGAGAAAAAATTTAATTTTACGCACGTTACATTTTTAATTTTAATGTTATGCAAGAGTTTGTAGGATCTTTTGTTTATTTCATTAATGAAAAAATTGCTAACTATGAATAAAATTTTTTTATTATTTATTTATTTATTATTATTATTTTTTTAAGAACATCTAAGAATTATTGTTTTTTGCTAAGATAATAAATGTATTCATGTTCTAATTAATTTGTTTAATTATTTTCACATGCAAGAACAATATCTTAAGAATATTATTCAGTCTACTTAATCTTAAGTACACTGTTTTAGAAAAAATTAAGAAAAACTGCAATTCATTCTAAAACATTAGTAAATTTTTTTAAATTATGCACTATACATAAAAAGCAATGCATCAGAGTGATTAAATTAGTGGAGCTGCTGTTATTTAACATCATTTAATACCTTACGTAAACTTCTTCATCATTCAAGATGATAATGCCAGACCAACAAGCTTTGAGTGATGGAAAATTACCTTCATAGAAAGGTTGTATGTATGGTTTCGCCAACACATTCTTAAGGTATGAACCTGATTGTGTATATTTAGGATGCTGTATGGCAATGTATTGCTGCTTTTAACAAATTCCCTTTCAAAACTTTAGGATCTCCAAACTGCCTTGACTGAGCAATGAGTTTTTTGCCAACTGAATTAATAAATTTCAGCATTTTGAGCATGGAATATCACTGTCATGTAGTTGTTAAAAATGATCTCTTTCCATATTGAAGTTGGTCACATTTTGAACTAGGATATTTTGTATTTTGATGTATTTCCATTTGGTATGTTTTCAAGACAGGCCTGTTGTTTTTCTTTTGTGCCTAGTTTATGAAATGCTGTTTTATGAATGTTTTTTGCTAAGTCTTATTAAATTATTAATAGAAACTAAACAATTACAATTTTTTCTTAATTTTTAGAAACCAGTGCAGATTGGAAAATAATAATAATAATGTGCATTACTTTTCAAAATAGAATGTGTGAGATATAATGAAATTTTAACTTTAAATTGTTTATAACTAAGTTCTTGTATTATAACAATTTTAAAGTATTAGGATAATTTAATAATCAATAGATTAGCTTCCATCTTTTTAAAATCTAATCAACCATGTGTTTCTTTTATTTTTATTTAGCCAGAGGAAGCTTCAACAGAACCCTTTCCAGGTATGTAATACTTATTATTGCTAGTGATAGAAATATACAAAAAGAAATCAGTTCTTTATATTAAAATTGTAATTCCTTATCATACATTTTTGCCAACTTTGAAAATTTGTAAAATATTTACATTTAATAAGAAGTATAAGTTTATATGTTTTGTACAGTATTGGAACTTAAATCTTTTAACAGAGGAATTTGATCGCTTCCTGGCTACACGAGCAGCTGCAGCTGAAAGGTTACCTACTATCAACTCTCCTACCAGTAATATTGAGAAAGAAGATGTAAAATCTTTATCACCTATGAAAAGGTAATATGTTTTCTAAGCATATTTATATGTATGTCATTCTTGTTAGATGTGTATTTTCATACTATTTCATTTATATTTGCTGATGTAGATTTATAGAGAATTATTTCAAAATGAATTTTAAAAAAACATATCTTAATGTTACTATGAAAAATCACAAAAAATATCAATAAACAGTTAGAAAACTTTAAAAAATTATCATTTTGATGATCCTTTTTAGTATTACTGACACTTATGCTTGCTGTTTGTGTTTTCTAAATGCCACACATCAGGTGACAGATCTTTATTTTTATTTATTAATTTCACTTATATTTACAGATCATCACATTTCTTCTCCTTTAAATCACTACTCTCTAACATGTGTCCACCTTCCCTTCACTCATTTTTTAACTCGTCTCTTTTCACTTCTATCTGACTTTAGATCACATTTCCATCTTCTCTTCATTGATTTTTTTCATCTCTTTTCTTCTTCTACATCTTTAAAAAAAAAATAGAATGGAGCTGCAAAATGCATTGGTAAAAAAATATGAACTAATAATTCACAGCAATTGTTATGAGATCAAGAACAAAAATCAAACAAAATAAACATGTTTGCAGTTTTTTTCCTGGCTTCAAGAGCAGCTGAAGCAGAAAGGTTACCTACTATCAACTCCCCTACCAGTAATATTGAGAAAGAATATGTAAAATCTTTTATCACCTACGAACAATGTGCTGGTTATCTCCAATTTTTTCTTGCAATATTGGGCAATTTGACCTATCTTACCATAGTAGTAGCAAGTGGGAAGCTTTTTATTTTGAAATTTGAATAATAATAACACAATCAGTTCAAAAATAAACCACACTTGCACATAAACAAAAATAAGAAACATCTATGCCGTCTAGATTTTGCACATGAAATAAATATCACCACATAAAATATCATTTCAAGCTCTCACATTTACTATGCAGCAGAGATTGTTTTCAGTTGGATTGCATTAAAGTAATCATGGGCTTTTCCATAATTGATAAACCCAGAATTAATTTCAATTAGCTGTTAGTTTTAACTTTGCCCTTTAGAATAATGCCTTCAATTAGATTGGTATCTATCATTTCTAAAAGAGCCATGTTGGTTATCTCTAATTTTTTCCTTGCAATATTGGGCAATTCGACCTATCTTATCGCAGTAGTAGCAAGAGGGGAACTTTCCATTTCTACATTATGAAGGATCCTGTTGCCTATAACTTTCACTCAACTTATTTTCAGTTTGCTCATGCACTCTAGCATTTAAGCTTTCTAGTTTTAAATCTAGCTTAAGAGATTTTGAAAAACCCTCTGCCATATTTGATTCTTTTTGGGCTATGATATTTACATGTGGAGAGACAATCTGTAGTGAATTTTCCACATCTAAAAAAATTCCACTGCTTCCAAAAACAAGGAAAGATTAGCGATCATAACCTAAGTTTTTAAACTTAATCTTAGATTCAATATGAATCGTGGCTGAAGAAATTTTTCTTTAAAACTTTCTGAAATTCAATAATTTCTAGAATCTGTTTCAAGACATTTTTGGCTAAATCCCTTTAATTTTACAAAAAAATCTTTCACTATGACCAAATGAACATGAAATATGTTAAATAAGAAAATCTCTGATGTTGATGATGCCAGTTTACTTTTTTTTTCCACTAACATCACATCACAATTACTCAGCAGAGAATAGTAGAATTGTTTCTTCCTAGTAATCATATTTACTTTTTTATTACTCTAATTTCTGATAAATAGTTTTGGTTAGGAAAACACTGATTTTTACAGCACGGGCTTGCACTTTAAAATAGTTAATTGTAAAATAGTTGTCAACACACCATAATTCTCAGTCACTACACCTTGTTCCTTCAGTTTCATACAAGTATGGACTTTGCTGTACAAATTCAAGCTATCATATTTTATCAAACAAAATGTGAATTACAAATGAAGAATTAGCTATATGAATTGACCTTAAAAAATTTCTCTATGATATTAGAAACAACCAAAAAAAGTATTTTATTTCAGTTCTTTCTTTTGGAATTACATAAAATGCTTAGGACTTTGCAGAAAATGCCATCTAAATAAAGTCTGCTTTTTATAACTTGTCAATAATATAGTCATTATCAGGGAATTAAACTTGCATTTTTGTAGAAGACGCACAGCTCTCAATTCTAATTTAATTTCAATAACTAAATTTCTCTTGTAATTATGGCGGTTGTATTTTTCAATAATCTTTGTATTGACAATGGTAATTAAAGCAGATATAATATTTCATTAATAAGTAGATCATGTATTAATCTTTTTTTTTTTACCAGTATCAAATTGTTTGATTTTCAAATGTGTATGATTTTTTAACTCTACAAGAGTATTGTATTTCCATAACTATCAAAACTTTTTCATGATTATAAAAATTAAAAATAAAAGATTTTTTATTATTTTCTTAAAACAAATGCATGAAATTTTTTTCTTGATTATTGTCTTTTAATTCTTATTATTTTTAATTATAGCTAACACTACTGAGAAGTAATTGCATTTGGAAGAACTTGAAAAAGACAAAAGATATTTTTTGCAATATTATCTGTACTTTCAGAGTAGAATTTTAGTTTTTTTGGTATGCTTTTCTTGTGTTTTAAAACTTAATACTCAATGAATGATTTATATTTAGACAATAACATTACCATTTTTGAAAAAGAATATGTTTATGTGTATGTCAAAGATATCGTTTAAACACATATGAAGAAGGAAATTTTCTTTTTTTCAGTTGTGATATTTTATGTGGTACATTATATATATATGCATACTTGCATATATTTATGTATTAGTGAAGATTTATATGTGTGGGAATAGATGTTAAATCATTTATATGGGAAGAAGTATTTTTTTTTCTAAACTATATATATAATTAAATATTTATATATTATATTTAACCTTGCTCTGATAGGTTAAAACAGGGTGTAATTTTGTTTGTTGGTATTTATATATGTATAACTTGTTTTATTTTCTGTTAATAATATTTTGAGTGGCATTGATTTATCTCGTGCACATTATTTAATGTCAAAAAAAAGAATTTTTTTTTTCTCTCTTTTCAATAATTTACTACTGAAATGTTTTGTGTTAATATGTTACTAAAATTCGAAAAATTATTTTAGGAATCAAAAACAAAGTTTTGAAATAAATTTTGATCTTTGAAATGGTTGTCTCTTATAATAATGTCTTGTAAATAAAAATTATCGATATATATATATATTTTCTTTCATGTTACAGCTTTTGTTATAGATATTTTGGAAATTTAAATTTGACTAAATTGTTTAAATAGAAATTTTATTTCTTTAGCTAGCATGTAAATTTTATTTCAGTATATTATATAAAAAAAATATTTGTTTTTATTGAATTATCTTCTGCTTAATAGTGCAGTGTTATATTCTTTCTGATAAATTTATTTCTATATGTGTTCCTATTCTAAAATGTGTAATTTTTTTTTTTTTTTTTTATACAAAGAAAATTTTAATATATTTGTTAGACATGCTGTTTTAAAAGTTGTTAGAAAATATTTAGATATTAATATTATGCATATAACAGAATTTCTGGAGAAAAAAATATATAAAGTGTTAGCAGTTTAGCTATGCATTTTTTTTTTTTTTTTTTAACCGACTTAATAAATAATGTGACTGAGGATTAGTTTTTCACAATCTGTTTTTTGCATGTACTGCATTTTGAATTTGAAAAAATAATGATATTCTTTGCATTAGAATACACATTCTTGATTTAAAAAAAAAAATCAGTGTGCAAGTTTAAAAATTTTTGGAAAATATTTATTTCTGACATTTTTATTTATAAAAGGACAGTGTAAATGATAATATGTGTTTAGTTTTGCTGAAAAATATAATATGTTTGCATGTTAGAAATTTTTTTGTTACTTTGAATTTTATTTTATTTTTATGTAATATTATTTCACATGAAATTTTTAGAATGTGTAATTTTATTCTTTATTTTTTTATAATTATTTCTATCCCTTTTAAAAATACATCAGTAAGTTTTGGTTTTATTCAAGTTTTACTTGATAAATAATAAATTGACTTAGAATATTTTTTTTAATTTTATATTTTTTAAACATTTCTGTTTGCTTATAATTTTAAATTCATCAGTATGTTTTCTTTCTGTTTTATTGTTAATTACATATTTTCTCATTAGAATGATTTAAATTCTGTTTTATTCTTGCCAATGTTTTGCATATTGATTTCATTCAAGTGTTAGTTCAGTAGAAGTTTTGTGTAAGCATTATTATTCAACATTCCTGTTAAATAGGCACATTTTAATTTTTTATATATTCATATTTTATAACTATTAGAAGTATCAAAGTTGTTAATGTACTTTATATTAGATATATTGTTTGGATGAAATTCCTTTTTGGAAAACATCTATTTTCCAAGTCTAAATGTGTTTCTTTTTATTAGCTTAACATTTTGTGCATTTCTAAAAATCACTTAATTACCATAAAAATTAAATTTAGATTAATTATTATTACTAATATTCTCATAGGAAATGTATAAAAATCTCATTTATTTTTTGCAATTTATAGTTGCAACTAAGCATTAAAAGCTGTGAATATTCTTTGATATTTTATTATTCAAATAAAAAGGAAATGATTTTTTTTTTCTGTATTAATGTTAAGCTTTTATTATTTTTTTTATATATAAATGATTGAAAAAATTGTAAAGAATCTCAATCTCCTATGTTATTGATATATTATGTTATGAGTATTTTTAGATTTATTTAAAAAAATTAGACAGTGTTTTAACTAAGTTTATCATAAATTATGTATTTGATTCTTTGCAGCTATTATTTAACTTTTTAACAATTTTGTAAGATTTTTATTAATTTTAAAGTGAAAATATTTTATTTTGTAATTACCACTGAATTAGTTTGTTTATTTTTGTTTTTATAATCCTCATGTCAAGTTCCATTTGTTTCAAAATGAAAATTTTTTCATTAGAAGTTTGATAGTTATTAATAGGAAATATAAGATTATTTAAATAATAATTCATGTTATGTTTAAAATCATCATTCTTCTGTTGAAAATGATTATAATATTTGTTTTAAATAAATTTTTTTTCACTGTTACTTAATAATCTGTTAAACTATTTTTCAAAGTATATTTAACCTGATAATTTTATTTTTCACAATCTCACTTTATTATATTTTAAGGCAATAAAATCTGATTTAATAAGCAAGAGTCATTCTTTTTTGTAGGTAACGTCTTAGCTTTCATGAAACAAGTATCTTACTATTGCTTTAATAGTTTTTCAATTTTAAAGAAATTTGTTTAGGTATTTAATCAACATAGTTTTCATATGAGTTTTAAATGTTCACCACATTAATTCTGAATGAGAAGTACTGATAATTCTGAATTAAAAGAATACAACAGCATATCTCGTCTAGCATGAATTTATGTACGGTATGTTACATGAACTCTGATTGTTTTAAAGAAAGCTAACAATAGTTCTTAAAATGTACATTTATTATAATTTTAATTGAGGAAATAAATAATATTTAGGGTTTTTCTTGTGTGTAACTGTGGAACGGTTTTAATTCATTCTGTTATAGAATGATATTTCTATTTTGTATTAATATTCACATTAAATATAATCCAAAGTTTGCATAATTTCATAGTTTGGGTCTATTTTATATATTCAGTTAACAATGTTTTTTTAATATATATATATAAATAATATATATATATATATGCAGAATTCATTATCTTCAATGCACTTTAGGTTGTAACATCTTAATGAACAAACTACATGAAATTGGATTCAATGATAAATTTTTGTGTGTATTAACAAAATAAAATTATTTAATTTAGTTAGCAAACAATGAAAATGCACAATAACAGGTATACAGATCAAATGCTTTTAAGAATCATGTTTCTACTGCAGTATTGTATAAGTTAAAAGTGAAAATTATTTTTACTAAACAAATCATCTATAGGACTAAAGTAATAGAAAATTAAGGAAAATACTTATCTGGGGAACATCAAAAAAAATTTTTCAAGATTTTAGCAGAATGAAGTCACATTAATGTGGCCATCTCCTACTTTTGAAGTAAGTGTTAAATAATCAAATTCAGAAGACACATAGCTTGGCGGCTTAATATAGTGCGTAGAAGACATATTTGAAAAACCTTTCAATTATTATCGTAGTGGGGAAAACTATTTATCAGACTTACAAAAAGAAATGGCCAAGGGTAGCAAACTGAGCCTTATTGCTAAGGCCATATTGCAGGCTGTGTGCTGTTATGTTGACTATGTACAGCATATGGTAAAAGGGGGCTTTAGAAAATAAACAATGGAATGCAAGCCATGGCTAAAAGAGGAGAATGGTGGTTACGACGGTGTATTTTAGCGAATCGATGAATTACAGTGGTTCACCCTAATGCCCATATAAACCAGGGGGTTACTGCAAGCTTGTTCAGAACGACAAATTAACTAACGTAGCTGAATATCAGCTACGTTCGTTGATTAGCAGATAAATGGTGACAGCACCTAAGTTAACGATTGTTCACGGGTAAAAGAAGATAGCATTTGAACGGTGATACTGACATTGGATATCCACTAATTAGCAAAAGGTTGCCTTCTCCTATGATTTTTGCCTCCATCGAATACATACACTTTGGTTCATAAGATGAAAAGCATTAAAAAACAAGCATCAAACATTTGTGGGAAACTTCAAAGTGGTGGAAGCAGCGTTATGAGAAATGACTTCGTAGTATTCACTGAATGAGCGCCTCATCGTAAATGCAATATGGATCGATTTAAAGGTTTGTTGCAATATAATACCAAAAGATTTGCTTGTTGAAAAGAACCTGTGATGACCAAATTAGTGTCAGGAGAAAGTTGAATGCGTGCATGACACAAAACGTTATTTCGTTGTAATAGTCTATTTTCACCAAGGAAGCATTGGCTGAAGAGAGATTCTGTAATTCTTATTATTGTTTAAATTGTTGGATAAGAAAGACTGTAAATCAGAATATAACCCAAATGTGGCTGTGACATTCTGTTGCTCATGAAGAAAAAGAAATTTAGGCCACATAATAGTCTGTCTGCAAGTTTTCAAAGATTATTGAGTTAAAAAAATTATTTGATCGGTAAATGATTACTGTAGAAAGGATCTGAGTGAATAAAGAAAGTTAAATTCGGGTATATATCTGTGGCAATAGAGAGATCAATGTGGAGTAATATGATTTGATGAAATGGTATTGAGAATGTTCATAATATTATTGATAATCAAACTGCTAAAAGTTTCAGAACTTTTTTGAACTTTTTTCAGTTTGAGCAAGAATGGGACGATACGAATTAAAACGAGAATGATGTAGTTAAAAGGGAGTATTGTAGGTATAGCATATATATAAGATTTTTTGTGGAAGATGAAGTGTAATGGTCTGTATTTCGTTTTTTCTTTGGGAGGAAAAGGGCAGAATAATTTAATCATTAGCTATTAAAAGTCCTCTTCGTGTATTGTCGGGTTGATCCAGGTAAATTAATTTTTTTTTTTTTTTTTTTTTTTTTTTAACTGAAAAATGTTTCTTGTATAACAAAAACTTGGATAGAAGAAAAATATTGCAATTAAAAGGGTTTTTGGCTCTGAAATTGATAGCATTCCATTGTAAGATGTTGAAAGTGGGATAGAACATGCAAATGGAAATAAAGGAAAAACCAGGTGAATTAAAAAAGAGAGAGAGAGAGAATCTAAATGACTTATTTAGAGCTTATAACGAATTGCTATGATAATTGATGACCAGAAAGAACGTTGGAGGGAACGCCATGTTCCACCAAGCCTACTACTGTGATGTCAAAATCTGTACGATTTCCGAAGATAATTTTTTGCCTTTAAATTGTTTTCATCTTTAAATGGCGCGATTGAAGTTGTATTGATGGAGAGTTTCTTAATGGCGTGACTGACGGGAAATTAGGGATACAGCTATATTCTCTGTCAGCGCTTTAATTGGTTATTGAAAGAGAACGGTTTGTGTGTGGCATATGCATTTAATCATTTTTAAGTTTTCAGGGATTGGTATGTTAACAATTGTGTAATATCTTCTTCCACTATGTAATCGTAGGAGGAGATAGTGCTTGCATGCAGTTTAAAGGAAAAAGGTGTTAATTGGAATACGATTCATTAAATTGGAGTGTAAAACATTGTCCGCCCGAATTGGCTCAAAATACACTCCCACTCAAAAAGCTGAACTCTCCTGGACTATACTGAACATTAAATAACAACTAAACCCTTTGCAATAATATAAAGTAACGTGTGAAGAAAAATTTATATAAAAAATGCTTGACTTTTCTAAATGAATATGAAAACAAACAAAAAGTTACCAGAAAAAACTTTACCATTTAAACGAATTAAGATAAATTCCGAGCTAGTTTAAACACAAAAGTTTGTTACGGGTTGTCTTGTCCCGTAATTTTAATATTCCTGCTCGTTGATTCTGCTTTATTTCAATATATCCTAATGCCGTTAAAATAAAAGAGATAAAAAAATTGAACATATGTGAAAATTGAACATTTATAATGGAACTACTACAAAATTCGAAATTCTTGATTGCAAGAAACAAAGAAAAAGTGACAATGGTTTTAATAATGATAATTATAATAATAATTGTTAATAGTTTTAGGTTTAATTAGTTTTTTTATTACAGATTTTAAGTGTTAGAAATTTTAAACAAATATTGATTTTTGACATTCTATCAAATATTTGATAGAATACTGCCTAAGCATTGCTGTTGATTGAGATATGTTAATCACTTTCTCGTCTGAGTAAGAAAAGAAATTATTACAGTTATGATTCCGGTAATTCCAGAGAATTTTTTTTTATGCTTTTTGAAGTTTACATAACAAAAGCAGATCGGTATTATTTTCAAATTATAATAAAATGTTGTATCATCTTGGTAGCCAACTATGATCACAAACTTTAACAACTTATTTTTCTTATTAACTCAAAGGGCATGAGACCACCGCTATGCTTTAACATTTTACAGTGAAGGAGCTAGTGGCCGCTACGCGGCCAAGGATCTCCGTGTTAATCTACAATAAGATGAAACCTTAACAACTTTATTGTCGGATACGTATTATCGACAATTGATATTGCATTTTTTTTAACCACAAAGGCTAAAATTGAATTGGCATTTGGTTTTTTGAATAAAGGAGTTGAGTTTTACACTCTATTTAGACTTTTCCTGTACGATCAGTTGAGAACATTGAACATGAACATTGATCATGATCATAGTCTCTACTGCCGAACGATGAATCAGATGGATACTAACACCGAGGGGAACGGACCTTCTCAGGACCCGCCGCAAGTACTCTCACCACAGGATATGGATGCTACAACAACAAATTCTAAGGAAAGTGAAAAAGTCAGCCCAGAAGGGATGTGTCGACAAATTTCAACGGCATTTAAAGAAATGGACGTTATTGACACTATTGTTGCGCAAGCGCAACGATCCGATTTGCCTCAAGACTACATTCAAATGAATGAGAACTTGCTAAAGAAACGACAATACCTGGTGGAATGGGTAAGTCGGTTTCATTGTCCTATAAGTGAATGTACATTGCATAATCCTAAAAGTAATAATAGTAATGTTGTAAATAATAGTAAGGTTAATGTACGTTCTGTAAATAATGGCAAGCTTAATTTTAGTCATGTAAATAAAAGTAGTCTCAAAAGTAAAGTAGATGTACCTGTTAAGAATAAAAGCAAACGTAATGCGAGTCAAATCGCTAGCTATGAGGGAGCCAAGGACTCCGGGGAGTTTCAAACTCCACATAAAAAACTGATTGCGAAGGCAACCTTTACTTATAGTAAAGACAAAGTAAGTGATGCTATTGTCACAAATAATCAGTTTCTTGCCTTGAGTACTGACGCAGCAGCTGAAGATGAAAGCGTCACCGTGATTCGGAAATTACCGCCAATCATGGTTAAGCCAAAAGCCAATTTAAACGACATGTTAAAACTGATTGATACTAAATTTTATGGCGATGTACATATAAAGCTAGCTGGAGAAATGATAAAAATCTTTCAAAATTCCGAGGATCAACATCGAGAGATCACTCGCTTTCTAAATTCTAATGATATAGAGTATTTTGTAATTATTCCTAAATTTCTCCGTCCAATAAAGGCGGTCATCAAGGGTTTGCATCGGGACACAGCTCCGAATGAGATTAAAGCCGCTCTGGCTGATAAAGATTTTAATGTCGAGAAAGTAGTACAGCTGACCAGGACTAGGGATAAGCAGCCTCTCCCTATTTTGCAAATCACATTGCCACGATCGAATAAAAATCAAGAAATTTTTAAAGTAAATCGTCTCCTGTATTTAACTGTTGTAGTTGAGAAATTCCACAAAAAGTCTGTTACACTTCAGTGTTTCAAGTGTAATTTTTTTCACCACAGTTCAAACAACTGTGGCTTTAAAGCCCGGTGTTTGAAGTGTGGTGAGGAACATTCACATAAGGACTGTAAACTATTTGATAAGCTTGAAATTCCAACTTGCATTAACTGCGGACAGTCGGGACACACAGCCGCCTGGAGAGGTTGCGCCAAGTTTCCCAAAATAAAAGTTAACTCCACCAAGTACGCCACATACCCAAAACACGTACCAGCCAGACAGGTGACACCAAACTTTTCCTATGCTTCGGCAACGAAAAATCAACCACCATCTCAACAACCAGCCACTACTGACACCATCAACAATGATTTCTCCCAAAATCAATTGACTCACTTACGGAGCATCGCGGATCAAGCCCCCTTTATCCAAAATGCTTTGCTACTTATGAAAGAATTTGTATCCATTTTCTCGGAATTAAAAAACTCTGGAGAACTTCTCCAACAAATTAGAAACGCGGATAACAAGGTAGATAAATTGCAGGTCTTCATTAATGGCCTAGCAACTCAAACAACCCCTAATGCTCCTTAATGACTCAGTTGGTCTCTGGACTTCGCATTTGCTATTGGAATGCATGTAATATTTGGTACAAAATGCTTGAATTTACTAACTTTGTAGATAATTATAATCCAGATATAGTACTGCTTCAGGAAACACATCTTAAGCATTCTCAAACACCTTACTTAATGGGGTACACTTTTTATCGTAATGATGGTCCTCAAGATCCAGTCTCCGGTGGAACAGGTATTTTTTATAAAGAATTCACTGCCTCACAATCACATCGCCACTCCGCAGCTAATAGGAATCAAAGCCACAATCATCTCTCTTAATTTTCCACATCTTCCATCTCTCTATGTTAATTCTGTGTATGTTCCAAATGGTATTGCTGCTACTAACCTCACTAATGATTTAGATCTTTTATTTTCTCTTAATAACAGCGTAGTTCTTGCGGGGGATTTTAATGCGCATCATACTAACTGGGGCTGCAATTATAATAATAATACTGGCGCTGTTTTGCAAAAATATGCTCATAACCTAAATTTAGACATTATTGCTCCTAATACACCCACTAGAATAGACACTAATTCCACCTCCATATTTGATTTAGCAGTAACTAACAACTTTCATTTTAATAATGCCATTAATTCTTTAGATGAACTTTCTTCAGATCATAATCCTGTAATTATAGACTAACTTTCGCGCGCTGCATGACTTACCTAACCCGAATCTCTCTACTTGTTGGTCGAAATTCTCTAACATACTGGATACTAATTTTAATTACTCCTCCATTCCTATCTCTTCTCCTAAAGAAATTGAGGATGCTGTAAAAGATTTAACTGCTAAAATCATCGCTGCTCATCGAGCTGCTTCCAAGCCTCTTCCTACTAATAATAAAACTTATTTACCTCCTTCTATTAAGATACTAATCACTAACCGAAATAATGCACGTAAATTGTGGCAAATATATCGCGACCCTCGAAGTAAAAGTATATACAATCATCATCAAAACTTACTCAAGCGAGCTATACTCAAGTATAAAAATGACTGCTGGGACCGGCGACTAGAATCTGCAAACGTCGAGGACGGCTCTATTTGGAAAATTTGCAGCAGATATCGGAAGAAGTGAACAAGAATTAATACTCTTCAGAGCTCCAACTTTACAGCTTCTACTGACGTGGATAAAGCAGAAATTCTTGCTGATACCCTACATGAGCAATTTCAGGAGAACCCCTCCTCCAACAACACTATTGACTCTGAAGTGGAAAGCACCATTACGTCCTTCCTTGCTCTGCATAACTCTCAAAATTTTAATACTCCTGCAACTAAAGCTTCAACAATAGTTAACGCCATCACTCATCTCAAAATCAGCAAAACTCCAGGAATTGACTGTGTAACGAACAAAATGCTCAAAAATATTCCATATAAAATTATTCTTCAAATATGTAAAATCCCCGATGCCATCCTAATTTACAGCTATTACCCGAAGTGTTGGAAAACTGCACGGATTCTGCCTATAATCAAACCTGGTAAGGACCCCACTTCGCCGACCAGCTATCGACCTATTTCTTTATTGTCAACACTCAGCAAAATTGTCGAGAGAGTTATTGCGGACATTTTAAATCATGAATCTAAGGAACTTAACATTCTCATATCACAACAATTTGGCTTCACTCAAGACCTTTCAACCACTCATCAATTGTACAATATCATCGAGACCATCTGCGAAGGGTTCTCCTGGAAGCAAGACACAGCTGCAATTTTTCTGGACGTGGCGAAAGCCTTCGATAGAGTTTGGCTCAAAGGTCTCATTTACAAAATGATCAAATTTCAGTACTCTCCGTTCCTCATCAAAATTATCCAGCATTACCTCACTGAGAGGAGTTTTACTGTTTCTGTTAATAATGTTGACTCAAAAAATTGTATCATCCATGCAGATGTTCCTCAAGGCTCGATCTTGGGACCTTTTTTGTACAATATTTACACAAATGATATACCACAAGATTAAATTGACACTTTATGCTGATGATACAGCAATTATTACACAGGGGAGGCAAATACACATTATCCAGAAAAATTTACAAAATTACATTAATAAACTTGAAAAGTGGTTGGACACTTGGAAAATTAAACTTAATGTCGCGAAGACTGAAGCCGTACTATTTACCAGGAAAAATAATCGTACTCCTCCTAACGTAACTATTTATAATACTAACATTTCCTGGTCTAAAGAAGCTAAATATTTAGGTGTAATGCTTGACCGCCAACTAACTTTTAAAGCTCACATAGATTATTTAAGAACTAGATTCAATAATCAGTTAAGAAAATTTTATTCTGTTTTAGGTAGACACTCTATACTAACCATTGAAATTAAAAACTAATCTATCTTGCTTACTTACGTCCAATAATAGCATATGCGAGTCCAGTCTGGGGCTCCACTGCACCAAGTAACTTTCTACTTCTAGAAAGGCTTGAAAACAAGGTAATTCGCATGCTTGTTGATGCACCATGGTACATGAGAAACAAAGACATAAAACACTCTTTAGACATGCCTAGCTTTCAGGAATTTGTTGCTAAAACTGCTAAAAATTTTTATGATTCTATCCATAGTTCCGACAATTCTGTTATTCAAAATTTAAACACTTTTCATTATGACATTTCCACTCCATGTACACGTAAAAGATCGAAGCACGTCTTGAACATTAATAAGTAGTTGGGTTTTTCTTTTTATCCTTGGTCCTGGTTGCTTGTCTTAGGGTCGCGTTGAGTGCGCGTTTGATTGTTTGTATTTATGATCTGCTGCTGCGTGGGTGATTATTTTTACTTCGGTTCTGCTTCTTTTGTCATTTTCTGTTTTGTTTCTGCTTTAATCTCTGTTTTTCCTTTTTCTAAGTTTTTATTTTTACTTTAAAATTATGCAATGTGTTTTACATTTACTATGGGCCTTGAGCCGACTGACAATATTTTTATGTTGCAACTAGGAGGTTTGGTCGCTTCGCGACCAAGGTACTCCGTTCCCCTACACCGATTCACAACTTTATTGTCACCTTTTTTTATCAACTTTTTAATATGTTTCCAAAAAGTAAAATACAAATTTAAGCTACAATTGTCTATTTCTAAAGGTTACATTTTTTATTTGACAAATGTCTTATGTACTACAAGAAAGGGTGCTTATAGCAGCTCTCTAAATATTTTTGTCCCTTTAATAATTAAATTAAAGCATTTCTCACAAAGTAATTTTCAATTAGTTTCAAGAATTTCCTTTGCAAAATTCCTGACAATAATAATAAATAATTTGTTTATCAGGATGTTTTTACGCAGTTTAATTCTAATTTACACCGTTTAATTCTAATATGAAGAACTTGACATTTTCTAAATAACTTTGCTTTTGTTATTAAAAAAAATATATCGTTCTAAATGGCAGTGTCTCTGGGACATGAGACGTTTTGATTTTGCAGTAATGGTACTTAATTTTATAAACAAGTAATTTATAGCCTAATATTAATAGTCTGATGATGTGATTAATAGCTTAAACCCGTAAAAATCTTGCATTAAACTTTTATACGGATACGGATGTTTCTGTTACGGAGTTACTGTGGGGTAAATATATCCCTGAAACCTCCACATAATCATATTATTAAAAATTACATTTACGCGTTAAACTTCTATAAGATAAGTAAAAATAGTAAGCTTTAAAAAATGAAGAAAAGACAAAGAAAATTAAACTAAAATAACTCTCATCAAGGCACAAACTATATTTACGCAATTGAATGGAAAATACAAACATCCTTTCTCTACTTCTAAATGGAATCGAAGCCTCAAAGCACCATAATTTAATGCTCACTTATCGCTTTTTAGATATTTTACTTCAATGCATATTTAATGATCATAAATTTCTTCTTACGTTTCCATCACCGATGATTTACATTTTTCTTACTTTCTTCCTCTCAAATCATACTTCTATTATCTGTTTATCATGACTTTTCTTTCCTACTGCCTTCACATGCCATTGAGTAGATGAACGCTTCGCGTTCAGGCACTCGACATCTTTATTCAACAATGATGAAATTAAAATAATGAAAATAAATAATTTAAATTAAATTAGACAGCTACAATTAGGAGTCCGAATCTAGTATCCAAAAAATTAAAAACGCGAGATCATTGCTGAACAAGTTGGAGCAAAACTTTTATAAGGATAATTAAGATCCATAAAGAGCAAAGTTGACATCAGTTATTAGCAGACTCAGAACTAATCATTACAGAGGGATGAAGATTCTCCCGGACAAGACCAGGGAACACATCCCCTGCAGAAATTGCCCCAACGCTTTCCTAACACCTAAGCACATTCTAGAGTGCCCAGCCCTCACACCCCATGTTTTGTAATTGAGTATGGTGCCAATCGAGGCCAACTTAAGAGAAGTCCTGTATAGTGAAGCGGTGTCGTTGCTAGCGGCCGCTATCGTGAAGACTTTTGACTTGATCTAATTTTAATAATAATATTTTAAATCCATGGACACGATAACAACAACAGATGCACATAGAGATTCAGTTGTTTCGTAACCAGAAAATAGTGTTTTTTGAGTGGCAACAGTGAATTTGTTTCTAGTTTCATGCCGATTCATTGTTGAGTAAATAGTGTTTCATTGCTTGCAGTTTAAATAAACTTTTATTTCTATTATTCTTCAACATGGAGAAGTAAGTTTGTCTTTATATTTTATATGTTTTAAGAACTTATTTATTGCTTTTTCACATGTATTTTAATTTTTGTTTTGTAGAAACACAGCTGCCGAGGGATTTACCGATTCCGGCCGAATTCTGAAGATGGAAGTTGATTATAGTTCAACAGTTGATGAAAAAATTCCTGTTTGTCAAAAACTATGTGAGGTAATAAATAATTAGGAAAAATATTAAATACATAGGCAATGTTATCAATTTTTATAAAAGTTGACTGAATGTTACTGACAGTTATGATACTGCCAACTCATATAAATTTATTAATGTAAGAATTTTAGTTATCAAGAAACTACTGAATATATCCTTTTAACGAACTTCTTCTTATTATTTATTGTTCAGTATACAGTTTAAAGGTTTAGATTATGACTAAGGAATTTTGAAACTGTTCCATTGTTTATAAACATGTCTTTCATTTCATATTTGTTAAGTAAATACTTTAATTGCTTGTAATTATTAATAATTAGTATTGTTTTGAATCAATTTAGCCAGTTAAGCAAAAAATGTTACATTTATAGTGTTTTTGAATGCATCTTTTCCCTTATGTGGGGATACTGTTCTTTGTTAGTAAGAAAAGTAAAGATGAATTAGAGAACTTTTCAAACTCACTTGTAAAAAACAGGGATTCTCTAATCCAAGTGCCCCTTTCACGCAGTTGCCAAAATGCCAATGATCAGTTCAAGTGACATGTACAATTTTTTTATGATGAGATGTCCATTTTATGATTATCTAATTATTAGCAAGCTGGATAGTGATCAAACAAGTCTATCCTTTTTTGAGTGCTGTTCAAGGAAAATGTAGCGTCAATCAAGTATTTTACCTTGGTATTCCAAATGTCTGAAGAGGTATACAAATATCCCTGTGGTAACATCCGGTATTGTAAGTAATTCATGAGCTTTCCCAAAGATCAAAATCTTTTTGACTAGACATCATATTGAATAATTTTGGTTACCATGCAAGTAAAATAATAGGAATTAAAAATAGCTGAATGAAAGTCTAATTTAATTTTTCAATATTAATTCTTTTCACCATTTAATCTTTCAGCATTACAAATTCTTAAATTTATAGAATTTTGTATCTGCTCTCCTGTGTTTAATAAAGTAAGTGACTAATCTATGTTACCATGGATACTCTTTTGAAAAAAATTATAGAAATTCAAGAAATAAATAACTACAAATAAATTTTTTATAGGAGAAGTTATTTTGTTGTTGATAATGAAAAAAATAAGTAGATAAATGAAAATAATTAATGATTATAAAAAAATACTCAGGAAAGACTGAGGAAATTAATACTTAAATACTCAGGAATTATTTTAAAACTCAGGAAGATAAAAGGAAACTCGATTGAGAAAATTCTGGTTACCTTATTTGGCAACTGATTGCCCATTTGGCGACAAAAGACAAGTTGGAAAGTTTCTCGTGTTCTGAACAGTTATTTGGCTCAAACAGTGCTAATAATAAATAAAATTTGTTGTTTATCAAAATATTCTTGTGCTAGTTTATTTGCTTTTATTTTTGCAAAATTTGAAGTAATCAATAGTATACTAATTTTAGGTATCTTTAAATCTTGTTGCTATTGCATACTTGCAAGATATGCCATATTTGTCTTTTGTATATAGCGAAATATGAATATTGCTCATGCGTTATCATATTTGGTAGTAATAGTATGAAAGCAAAACTTTATATTGTAACATATAACTGATGCATAGTACTGTAAGCTTCACTTGTTGAATTTCCTTCTATTACTAGAAAAAGGGGAAAATACAACATAATTAAAAATTAAAAAAACACTTTATATAGAAGTTTGGCATATTGCATTTTTTTTTCTGATACCTGAATATAATTTTTAAAAACAGTTGTATTTTTTCCCCCTTCATTTTTAGTGTAACCTTAAAATTTCTTTTTTAACAGGAGGGAAAACTGACTGAAGCTTTGGATATTTTAATGTCTCTGGAAAAACAAACACGAACTGTAAGTATAAATATTAGTATTCTTTCAGTAATTAAATCAATGCAAGGATTTTTATGTTTTATTTTAAATCACACAATATTTAACTTCGCTTTCATCAAGAATGAGTAAATGAGCTTTGCAATACAGTTAAAATTTTATAAATATAGCCACTGGGAAGCACATCTTTAGGTTTGTAAGGGCTTCATGACCCTGTAGCGAGTGTTCTTTGTTTCCATTCTTTTGATGTGAAAACATCTATAAAATTAATTCATATGAGTAGCTACTTCAGAATAAAGTTATGTTCATTTTTCGAATCACTTGTTATGACTCGTTCTCATGAGTTTTTTACATATACTTTTCTTATCAGTTTTTTCTCCCAGAGTTTAACTATAGATGAAGATGATGTTTATTTTTTTCTACTAATTTATCCAATTTTATCATACATATAATATTTTGTTTGATTTGCAATGTTGTTATTTAATTTGTTCTTGTGTAATTGACCTATGTGTTTGCCATACATTGTGACCTATGTCCGAGGAAAGGGGAATTGTTATTGAACCCCCCATTTTTTGTTCTCTCTATTTCATGAGTTCTTTAAATATGTTGTGTCCTGTGTTATTCACCACAGATTGACACTTTCTTAGATAGTTTTGGGTTAGGCTCGGAGACATCTGAAACAAGGCAAATTTTATCATTAAGCAGATTTTAAGCTTTCATCTGTAGAAATTGAACTCATTACTTTGCCATTGTTTCTAAAAAACAAAGTGTTTTTTTATTGGTGGAGACTTAAAATTGGAAAAGGAAAAAAAAAAGGGCTTAATCGGTGGTCTTTTACTTGAAACAAACTCCTTTGCACAGTTAAAAATTTACACAAAAATTCACTGTACCATGAAAATTTTTTTTAAATTTAATTTGTATAGGTGTACAACAAACATTAAATTTTTGTGATAATGATGTTCACAGATGTCATTTCTGAGACAGACTTATTCACTGTCCTAGAATCTGTTGAATAAAAATCTGTAAAATAAAGAATCCTAGAATAAAATTGCAAAAACAAGGTGTACTATTTGAAAAATAACAATCAAAAAGACTATGATTACTATATATATAAGACTATATATATTACTATAAAACATTTAATTAAAAAAAACTTATTGAAACCTTTACTTAAAACAACTGAAGCTGGTTATCTAAACTTTTACATTCGATAATACATACTGAATCCTCATAGAAATTTTTAACTGCCAAATATGTATGGAAAAAAAAAAACCCCTATTTTTTTGGGACTAGTAACTTCCTGTAGGAAATTAATAATTGTTGTAGTTTTATAGTGAGTGTCATTAATCATATCAAATAACCATGAATAAAGATAACCTAATTCCAAAAAATTTTATACCCAAAAGCATTTTTCAATTTATTTCTGTTCTTCATATTTTTATATATATATTTTATTTTTTTGATCCATGATTTTCTCTTCTATAACTTTCTTTTTGCTTCAACAAAGTTTCTGTGCAACATCACATTTATCAAAACATTACTTATAAACTATCTTTGAATACACTCAAAATTTAGATGATTACCTGAAGAGTTAGATTTTTTTTTTTATGTATGTATGTATGTGTATATATATATATTCCCTATACTTAAAAATAAAATCAATAGTTTAATAATTTCTCAATAGACCTGTTTTGATTTTTTTAAAATAAGATTTAAAATTGCGCAATTCATAAAGTTATTTTTATTCAGGGAGCGGATACTCATTCCTGTGGACGTATTCTTGTAGCCATTGTACGATTGTGCTTTGAGACTAAAAACTATCCTGCATTAAATGAGCACATTGTCTTATTGACTAAGAGGCGGAGTCAGATTAAGCAAGCAGTTACCAAAATGATTCAAGAATGTTGTAGCTATGTTGATCAGATGCCAGACAAGCAAACTAAATTGGAATTTATTGACACATTAAGACAGGTCACTGCTGGAAAGGTTTGTTGTAAAAATTTACATGAATGATATATCTTTGCTTTAAAATTTTTATATTGAGCTTATATTAGTACTAATGTTAAATGTTTGTTGTATAGGTGTATTTTATAATGTGAGCATTTAAAAAATTAAGGATAAATAATTGTCAAAGATATTATTAACTGATAATAAAAAAGAATATTAAAAGTGCAAGTTATATTTTATAATAATTGCATCAACTTATTTAGTATGGCACATTAAATGTTATAAATATACATATTTCCTTTTTAGATATATGTTGAAGTTGAGAGAGCAAGACTAACTCATAAGCTGGCAAAAATGAGGGAAGAGGAAAAAAAAATTGATGAAGCTTGTAAAATTTTGCAAGAATTGCAGGTTTATTCTTTTAATCTTTTAAATTTATAATTTGCTTTCTAATTATGCTAATTTTCGAGTATGATATATATATGTGTATGGATTTTTATTAGTATATTCACTAATAATTATGCTGAATGAATGCTGTTCAGAAAACATAAGGTTTATGAATAAACATATATACATTAATGTTTCAACATAAATTTTGGATGAATTTTACTTAAAAACATTTATCATTAATTATGTAATGTTATCATATATTTAATATATCATTAAATATGTAATAACTTTTTTTCCCTCTCTGTTAATGCAGCTTAATTACTATATATTGATGGTTTATTAATTATTATTTGATATTATATAAAATTGAGAATATCATCACTTGAAGATATTGAAAGGAACATGTTATGTATATTCATGTTATGCATACTCATTTTTTATAATAAGAATGAGAGTGATATTTGATTCTAGTTATTTTGTGAGTCTGAAATCACTACTAGAAAACTAAAATAATGTCAAAAGAGAAAAAAGGATGTTAATTATAACATTTTCTAGTGTCCTTATATTTTCTTAAAAAATTTTCATACTTCTGTATTTGCCTGTAATTTGTTATTTTCCAAATAAACAATTATTTGATTTTGTAGGACAATTTTTAAAGTTTATTTTTCTACTGCAACAACATTTATTAATGTTATTCTTAAAATAAAGTTGCTCACCTTTAAAATATGATTTGTAATTATATTTTAATTAAATTTCAGTTTTTAATTTAATTAAACCTTTAAAATATTTTGTCATTTACATAAGGACTTTATAGTTTATTTTCAAATTATTGATTTTCTTAGTTCTGCCATTATTAATATATATTTTTAAGTTTTTGTTTAGCATTTAAAATAAAAATCAATATCTTTTTGTTTATTAGGTTGAGACCTTTGGATCTATGGATCGAAGGGAGAAAGTGGAGTTGATTCTAGAACAGATGAGACTTTGCTTGGCTGTGAAGGATTATGTCCGCTGCCAAATCATCAGTAAAAAAATAAGCACTAAGTTTTTTGAGGATGTTTCCACTCAGGTGAAAACAATGATTTCTAATTTAAATTAGATTAATTTTTATTTAATACAAATATAATTTGTAATCCTCTTTATAAAATCATACAAATGACAGTAATCTTTATTTAGTATTCCAAATACTGTTGTCCTTTTTTACTGAATTATTAGAACATTTAAATTTATATCTCTAAATACATTACTAGCATAAATAAGACATTCATTATTTTTCAAAATAATCTGTTTATTTTTTATACAATACTTCAGTATTCTTATATTCATTTATCATGGTTGTATTAGAAAAATTAAAGTTGCTGATACTAAACAGCTTAAATACTTTGATACTAAGCTGACATTTATAACAAGTCATTTCTTCAACTGAATTCTGAAACTTGTAAATTTTTTTAATTAAGATAAAGTTATAAAATTATCTAAAACCACACCAGACAGCTTTTGTTGACTGTTCCAGAAACCTATTTTAAGCTCCATGCAAGGGTGATTGTACTTTGAAAATCTGGGGTTACCAGTTCTAAAAATGCGACTGACCATTTTAAAAATATCTATTTTTTTAAAAAATGTTTTTTCAAAATAAATATGCATTAAATATTTGATTTCTGTAAGCATAGGCAAGTGACCCATACAATGCTCTATTTCAAATTTTATGTTGCTAGTAAGTAGTTTTACATCTTTTTGAAAAAAAATAAATAAAAAGCTGTAGTATCCACAATCATCTCTGTTTGTGAATGAAGTTGTTACTAAATTCAGTCAAATACTTTGTTATATGGCTAATGGTTTTGTGACATGAAAGACATTGTGTTTCATTATTTTGATTCCCATTTATTTTTTATTTAAATTTAAAAAATTAAGAAATGATATTATGTAAGCATTCATTTATGAATTTTTTTTAATAAATATGAGAATTTCATGAAAATTGTTTAAGAATTTTCGTATGGTTAGGCAAATTCTTGACAATGAACGTTTATGTATGATTAGTAACACTAAATCTTTTTAATTCATAATCTATAGTATGACTAGCAAATTTGTGGGAAAATTGGCAAGCTGCCAAGTCAGATAGATTCAAAAAGAGCTGTGTCATTGGGAGTGAATGTCATTTAGGAAGGATTTAAATAGCAATAAAAATAATTTTAATTCTTAATAATTAAATTTTAGTACATGATATTAAAAGAAAAATTAGACAAAAAATATTCCATACTATTATACTTCTTTCTTTCAAAGCAGCTTTGCACTATATTTATCTGACTAGCACCCCCTATAAGTCATTGATTTGTCCATTTGATGTTAAACTAGATGTTTACTATTCTACATAACTGGATCACTTACTATTATTAAATATTATATAATATTGTAATTCTAAACTTCTGAAATGAAAATGATTTCTAAACTTCTTTAAGTATAATACCTACCAGGAATCACATATTTTTTCCAATTTGTGCTGTTTTACTTTACTTGAAATAGTATAGTTTATTTAAGCATACAAAAAAAAAAAAAAAAAAAAAAAAATAAATAAAAATAAAAAAATAAATTTCTAAATGTTTATTAAAGTAAACTGGAATCTATGCAATTTACACATTAATGCATAATATTAAAGCATGTTAAGTATAGAGAAAGTCCAATTTTATGCTTGTTTTCTCAAATGATGTGTATATATCTAAATTTATTCTTATCTGTGTATTTTAAGAAATAATTGATTATTACTTTTTGTGAATATTAATACTTGTTTTTATAAATTAAAAATGATTATTAAGTGATGTTTATAAAAACTATGCTGTTTATATATAATGCTAACAAATTTTTAATTAAAAAGGATGGAAAGAGTTGTGATTTTGTAAGGCATTAAAACTTGCTGCCTTAAGCGTATACAAAATATTCCAAAAATACTGAAACTGAAATGCACTAGAGGTCAAACCTATCATGCGAAAAATAGATACATAAATATGTAAGAATAAAGAGGATCTAAAGTTGGGAAGGTTGTCTACGTCCTTATATAAAGAGCAATTGGTATCTAAAAAAATCTGTGATTTGGTACACATTTTAATGTTTGGTTAAAGATAATAAAAAAGTTAGTTTTATTATTATTAATTTACTTTCTCAGTTTTCTCAAGAACTAAACTTATATAATGTTTATAACATTTAGAAAATCAAATAAGTTTTTCTCTATGGCTGCCACTTATAAATTTTTCAGGTAACCTTTTGATATTTTTAAAAATAAGTAATTTTTAACTTCTATATTATTCTAGCTACACTTATTAGTAAGAATTTATTTGCATAAGTTTGGAAAAGAAATAGTTGAGTAAGAAGATATCTCAGAAAAGTATAAGAAAAAAAATAATAGAAATTTATAATAGACAAATTAATTAAATTTAAGAAGTGCTTGCTTCTTTAATATTTATCTGTTTCTACATTTTTTAGAAATAATGAATCAAGATGCAATTTTTAATATTTGGTATATAATAAAAAATGAATTCTTAATGTCACACCACATTGATTTCCCTCTGGTATTGGCATCCTCATTTCCAGCTTAGCATTTTACGCATGTCGTAATTCATTGTAATTTTCCATATTTATGAATCAAAGACAAATGATAAAGTTCGACCTTGTATCTTTTAATAGGTATTTTTAAAAAGAGATGCTCTATTTTAGTTTTTTGAACTTTCATGAGAAAAGGCTTATGCAAATGAATATTGAAAAATATTAGAAATTTTGTCTAATTACACATTAAGTTAATGAAAAAAAAAATGTACACCTGTCTTATGAATTAGTGATATTTTTCTTTACAAGTATTATATAATTTTGATAATATTTCTTTCTTTAGGATTTGAAATTGAAATTTTATCGTTTGATGATTGAGTTGGATCAGCATGAGGGATCTTATTTAGCAGTTTGTAAGCATTTCAGAGCTGTTTATAACACTCCTCAGATCCAAGATAATGTGGAAAAGAAACATGTTGCTTTGAAAAAAGTTGTGATGTACTTAGTTCTTTCACCTTATGACAATGAACAATCAGATTTAATACACAGAGTCAAAGAAGATAAGAATTTAGAGGAAATGCCCAAATATAAGTATGTTTATTTTATATTTAAATACAAATTTGAATACTGTATCAAATTCCTTTAATTATTTGGTAATCCATTTATTTATTTATTATTTTTTTTCATATTGATGTCTTATTTATTCTCTCTCATTTATTTAATACTGTGGCATGTTTTTTCCCTACCTACATGTTAAAATAAAAATATCAACATTTTTTTAAATTACTGCTTTTATGTCTATCTATAGTTAAAATTTATTACATTCATTTACATCTAATAAGCTACTTTTTGTTATACTTCAGGAAATTAAAATTTCTTTGGCATATTAATAATAATATATTAAAAAAAGTGTCTTGATTGTATCTGCTGCTTATCATTGATTATTAAGAATTTCTACTCCTAGTAATTAGTTCATCTGAAAACATTAATAAATAACTAATATTTTGTGACAATTTTAGTAAACATATTTTTAAATTTGTTTAGCTTTTTTTATTTACAAGCAATAGTTTGTATTTATTTTCCTAAAAATAAGTTTTATATTATTCATTTTTAGTTCTGGAATGTTTTTTGGTTAAACAAAGATTAGGTTTGTTTGAAAACCTCTTAAAACATTTTAAAGAATCTATTTAATGTTCTTATTGTAAATGGATTGATATCAGATTGTATATATTTAATTATAAATGATGCTAAAATTGGCCAGCCGTGTTAAATATTTAAAATTAGCAACTTTTTTCATGTATATAATATTCATATCGATATTATAATTTAACATTAATAAAATTTTTTAATTAGAATATATTTTGAAGTTTTAATATATTATCTAATATATTTTTTCAAAAACAAAGTTTTACATAATGTAAGAAATCTTTTTGCTTTTCTTTTTGAAAAAATTAATGCTCTCATATAAATTGTCAGTTGAAATTACAGTTACTTTTTATATCCTAAATAATTAAGAAATACATATTGAAGCCATTTTTGATTTTCAGAGAATTATTGCAGCTTTTTACAACACCTGAATTAATCAATTGGAAATCATTGCATCAAAAATATGAAACTGATTTGCGTGAAGCAGCAAGTGATGTTACAGCAGCAGAAGTCTTTGGACATGATGATATTGGCAAAAAATGTTGGCAAGATTTAAAGAGCAGGGTTGTGGAACATGTGAGGATTTCTTTAGTATATTTTTTTAAAAAAAGTATCTTTATGCTTTATTTCAGCTTATTTTTATTTATTGTGGATTGTCAGCATAAAAATTTTGTCTATAAAATTAATGATATTTTTTAAATTTAATTTCTCTTCCAATTGGGAAAAGGGAAGATAAAGATGCATTTGATATGAAATAGCAATAATGATTTTTTTCCTATAATAATAAGAAATTTACAAATATATTTTTAAGGAAAAAATATTAGCTAAAATATGGAAATATTTTTAAATTTTTTATCCCACATTTCTTTCGATTATGTGTCACTAAACTAAATTCAAGGATTCCTTGATATATGAATTAATAATGTTTTTGTGTTTTCATATACTTTATACAAACTTAGTTTATGTAATAATTAACTTGGTTTTAGAATCATAGTTCCTTGGCTTTTAAAATTAGATTAGTTTATAGTATTATTTTATTTTTTGAAATAGTGTTTTTATATTTATTATAAATTAAAAATTAAATATGCTTAAAGAAACAGAAAGGTAAATATCGTAAATTATGTTTAATTGAAAAAAAAAAAACTATCCAGAATAGTAAGCTGAATTATTATGTGTATAGCCAGACCACCAATCACATAGAAAAAGAGTGGCATCAAAGAAGAAGAGATGTTCTTAAGAGGGATTTTAATTTTTAATAAATTTAGAAGATTTGATATTAGAAAGAAAAACTTAGATTGAAAAAATTCCACATTAGCCATTATATTTTTTCTTTCAGAGCAACTTTGCATTATATCTATCTTACTAGCACCCTTCACAATTAATCAATTCATTCATTTCTGCCATTAAAATGTATCTTTGAGATTTCACTTGATCTGTGGTCGGACTAATTGCTTTGATTCTTTATATGAATTAATTGATACAATCTTTGAAAAATTATAATGGTTAGAACTGTTATTGTTGCCCTTCCTTGTTGTTAATGATAATCCTTTATGGTGATTTAAATTCAATGAAAACTTATTACTGTCTTTGGCAATGATGCAGAATCTTTATTATATTAATGCAAATTGGATTCATAAGATTAATCTCACGATTCCCATCTATATTTATGTGCTTTTTGTTCATGAGTCGGAAAATTAAAATTAAGTCAATATACACTTAAATAATATGTATGGTATTAAAAATGCAGAAAAATAACTTATTTTTATGGCATAGGATCATGTGGGATGTAATATTAATCACAAAAGAATTAAGAAAAATATAAGATTAAGTATTGTTATTGACTTATGCTAAAATGTGTTCAAATAAAAATATAATTTTCAAACTTTTATGGTGCCATTTATTATATTATGTATTTTAAATTTAAAAATTGTTGACTGCTTAAGTGTTATTGATATTTTTTCAATTCTTTCAGAACATAAGGATTATGGCAAAGTACTACACTCGAATTACTCTAAAACGTATGGCTGAATTATTAGATCTTAATGAATCGGTATGTATAAACTATTGTGTTTCTAATAAATAATTTGCTTTTATGTTAAGATAATTTGTTTGTATATTTATATATTAAAATTACTTTGATATAGATCATTGAATTTCAAATTTCTTTATTTTGTGGAATCTTTTGAGTATTAGACTGACTCATGAATCCACATAAAAATTATATATTTATTTGTGTGAAAGAAGTTTGTTTATTTGAATTATGAAACACAACAAATAATATTAAACATGGGAATATATTAAAAAGAGCTAAAGCTAAGTGAAATTATTCTAAAAGTCTCATTAAAAGGAAATCAGGCGATAAGATATTTTTAAAGGTACATGAAACAATTTTTACTTATTTTGCATCTTTTCTTCCTACATATTTTAATCATCATCACTGCTTAACGTTATGCGGGTTTGTTTGTGAAGAAGTGTGTGATTAGATTTGTTACTGGAGCAAACACTAACTGCAGAATTAGCACCAACTTCTTTGTTAATGGTCTTTAGAACAATGCAGTTGAAGATTATTCTTTAAAACAAATTATTTTACCATTTATTGATTGCTGGTTTTTAATCTGAGCTATTCCTTTTTTTGGCTGGGGGATTTCTAAGCTAATGTTGATTGCTTTGCATCCTTGGTTTCTAGTAATGTCTGTTACATAAAGGGACAAATGTTTATTTTAATTGTGTTATACTATGTGGAAAGGATGATTGTACAATGAAATAACAAGGTTTCACATTGCAACATTTAATTAAAAGTTAATAATATATTAATAAATGGAATTATCTGGAAATAAATTTTTGCATCAATTAAAATGCAACAAATAAGATACTACAAGTTAGCATTCCATCGAAGAGTTGAAAAATGTGAACAGAATGGCAAAGTTCCATAATAATAAGTTTAGCTGTTTTTTAGTTTATAGTGCAGAAAATAATTGATTAAAGATTATTAACATCAACATTGAGACACCATATGCTCTTTAATGTGGTAGCAGCAAAATTGCACAAAAATATCACAAAGTGAAAAATAAATTTATTTCATAAAGAAGCCATTTAAACTACAGATTACAATTAAAAAAAAAAAAAAAAACTAGGAAATATGAAGTTGTATAGTTAAAAGTTTTTTTTTTTTTAAATAGACTTTAGCTGTTTTATAAAATTATATGAATAACTTGTAAGGATGCAGAATCTCAAGGTTCGAGGGAAAACAGTTTGAATATTGCTAGTGTAGATGATGCATGAGCTTCCGTATTCATTCTTACTCTTTTCAAAATAAAAGTGAAAAAAAGATTTAAAAATTTAATTAATCAATCTACCTGGTTTTCTGTACAGATTACAATTTTTATTGTATGCCTCTTTTTATGCATAGTACTTTTCATATGTTATTTAAAATATTTTTTATACTTTATATTATAGGAAACTGAGGAAGTTCTTTCGAATCTAGTAGTAAATAAGACCGTATGGGCCAAAGTGGATAGATTAGAAGGTGTTGTCTCATTTTCTCAACTCAAAGACCCAAGTGAAGTCCTCAATGATTGGTCTCATGATTTGAACCAACTAATGCAACTTCTCAGTAAGACAACACATTTGATTAACAAGGAAGAAATGGTTCACAAGCATTTGTTATCTGAAGCTTAAACTTTATATATAAATATATTTTTAATAAAAGAACTAAGTTAGTGACACAAAAAATATTTACCATCTTTGCTCTTTCTTCCAACATCTTTTTTTTTCTTTTTCTGTTTGGAATATTGTAATTTTAATTTAAATGCTCCTTTGTCATATCCTAAGAGGTTCATCTTCTAAAAACATTGTCTCCTCACTTTTGTAAATAAAAGTTTAAACACATTTTGGTTTTTTTCCCACTTCTAAGTAGTATTTTCAGACTTGAATAAAATTCATATGGGGAATTTGTTTTATAATACAGTGTCTATGCAAAAAATAAAGTATTTGTATTAAGATTGTTAACTGTTTTTATTTATTTTTAATTTTCAACAATTAAATTGGTTGATAATTTTAGCAACTAAATTTTATCTTCATTATCAATTTATTATAACTGTTGTTTCATGCATATAATTTATATTCATTATTTTGAAATTATTAAAGAAAATAATTTTCATTTCTTTTATTGTTCATTTTCTTATATTTCAAGATTTTATGCAATATTTTAAAAGAAAAAGATACAATTTTTTTTTTCTCACTACTAATCCTTAAAATAATTACACCTAAGACATTAAAAATGCAATGTTAAATAATCCATTTATTTTAATTAAATCTTATGATAAATTTGTAGAATTACCATAATATAATAATCATTATTACATCATTGTATTAACACATTTTAATGAGATAAGTCTCTAAATTGATCTCATTGGGTCATAATTTTTATGCAGAGTAATTTTTAGTCATAAGTTTAATTTTTATTTTAAATTTAGCTTTGTTTATAATTGAATAATTAAAAACAAACACTGCATACATTTTAAATCATGTTTTCCAGTTGGGGAATAAATGTATGAATATTGAAATAAAGAATGTCTTTTTATCTTGTATTATATCCAGAGTTAATTTAAAAAAAAATTGCACACTCAGATCAAAACTGTCTGCAAACTCAGATACTCTGCCTGTGATAACAAATGCCATATAATCTGAAACTATTAAGTACTTTTTAATATCCTCAATGGGCATAAAAATAATATATTTAAAAAAGTCTAAACATCAATAGCAGGAATTGCAAACATCTGGTTTAACAGCAGAAATAGACAAATCAATTGTTTATTAGGGGTATTAGTCATATATAGATAGCACAAAGCTGTTTTGAGAGGAAAAGTAATGTGGAATCTTTTTCATCTAGCATTTTTTTAATGTGTAAAGTAACCTTTTTATTATTAAAGATTCAATTTTTTTTTATTGCAACTAAAACTTCTAAATGACATTTCTCTCTTGTGACACTCTTTTTTTTAATCCATTTAACTGAACTTCAAGCCAATTTAAAGGCAAACAGGTGGGCCTACTATATATATATATATATATATACACTAGCAGACCCGGCCACGCATTGCTGGCGCTTTCTTGTATTTCGTTCAATCAATAGATACTATAATTGGTATTGTTAAGGAAGTGATTGGAAAAGAATGATGAAAAATTCAAATTAAGCTTCAACGAATAAAAAATGTTTAATTTTTATTGATTTAATGAATGAGGTAGATAATGTTGATTTTTAATAATCATTACTTTCATTTATCTAAGAACTAAATGATGAACACTATTTCTTGATAATCTGTCTTTCGTCAAAATAAATAAATTCGTTAAATAATTTAATAAGTTGGTTATGCTTTTCTAAAAGATTTTCCAACAGTTCTACAATAGCTCTTTGTACTGCTTGTTTGATAAAATTATACCGACATTGAGTTGTCATACGTTCCTCAGAACTGCCCATAAAATAAATTTGCAGAAATTTTGGTTCTTCGTTAGGTATTGGCATCAATGACCTGATCTTATGTTACACCTGACCTTGTATTTTGAATATACTTTCAAAATTACTTCTGTCGGATGAGAAATCGCAAATTTTAGTTGCTCCAAATGATGAAATATGAAAAATTTAAATAAAAAAAAATCTGTATAAAAACTATCCTATCTCTCAAGTTGGAACAAAACATACATTTAAGAAAAAAAAAGTTACAATCGGATTGTTAGTTTCAGAGTTCATCACGAACAAATATCGTGACACAGGAATTATATATAATAGATATGTAAATATCAACAGTGCATTGCTTGAAACATTCTTAAAAAACTTAATTTTAAAAAACATTCTTTGTTTCCAATTATGAAAGGAAGGGGTGAATTTTTCTTCATCTGATTCTTTACATTGAATGTTAGTTGCATAAAATGCCAGTCCACATTTTTGTCTTGTTTGGCAAAGTACTTTTCCATGGCTTCTAAAATGATATCACATTTAGTTGTTACTGGTCCTTTTACAGAAATCATCAATTTATGTTAGCTATCTTGTCACTAATGGATTTTTGTTATTATAGTTATTCAGAAATGTTCGATTGACAAAATGTATACAATTTTTGTGTCGTGAATTTTTTTTCTCTTTTGAGCATTTTTTTACCCATGTGATATTAGATCCCCCCCTATTTCTCTGCCCAATAAAAATAACCTGCAAAATATCCTTATTTTTGTGAATGTATCCACACACAACACAAATCGATGCTACCTACTTTTGTTTATGTCATAATTAAAGCATTATAAGTTTTATTTAAAGCTTTACTGTAAAATAATCAATACAGTATAGCTCTTCTCTCCCACCTAATTTTTTTTTCGTCGGAATTTTATGTTGTCAAGCAGAATTAAAATGATACAAAACAATTGATATTGCTATTTTTTCTTTTCTGAAAAGAAAGAGAAATATAATTAAAAGCAGAATTGGATAAGGATTATTTATTAATAACTTTATTATTATAGTTAGAGTAATTGAGTGACAAATTGAAAATAGAAAAATTAGAAATATTACACTGTTGATGCAAGGAATATTTAATTGCATTTGGTTGATCATACTGTTTTAAGTGTTTGAAAATATGAATTTGTTGTTTTTAAAATTGTATTCTTTGCCCTACTTGCCTTCATACAATTATGGATGCTCTGAAATTATTTCATTTTAAAATTCTCAGTAAACATTTTTCATTCTTGACTTTGTTGAGCTTCAGTGAATGATTACACTCAAGAGACAAAACATGACCACCCCTACATTTTGCAATAAACTCGCCTGGATGACGTGGAAGACACGTGATCAGGTGGAAATGGTATTTAACTGCTGCTGGATATATATATATGGCCAATTCGTTATTGACAGGTGGTCATAATGTTTTGGCTCTTGAGTGTATATAAAACTTTCTCGATAAGTTCTATACTCTGAAATTATTTTGTCCTTAACTTAATGAATATGAGATAAATAAGTAATGAATGTTCTGATATGTTATATAGAACATTCACAGCATGTGTTTATTTCTTATGGGTAAATAACATACTATATACCGTCTTTTTCATTAAGCTTGATTAATATTTGTTTTTCCTGTGATATATTTTTTCTTTATGGGTTTCATGTTCCACTTATGTATGTCAAGAACAATTGACTCACAGATAATGATGGAAGAATTTTTAGGGGTAATTACCCTGCATATGGGAGTATGGGAAAAAATCTGGAAAATCCCACCAATAATCGAGGTAGAACACCTAACATAAATTGTTATATTCACATTGAGTCTCCCTTTGATATTGTACAATTTTCGCAATTAATGGGATAAAATAAGGAGATTGTGTTTCTTTTAATTTTCACTTTTCATTGTTTCCATGTGATGATTTTAGTTTCAATTTCAATTTGCAAATATAAATATATACATATTTTTTCATACACTTTTATCACATTAAAAAAAAAAAAAAAATTATTAAAAAAAATCACATACAACAACAAAATAATACAACAAATACAGTGACACATGCTGAAACAGATTTCATTAATCTAACAATAATGCCAAGTTGCAGATCTTTTAGCCACTAAAAAGTGTTACCAGGTGCACCACGGGGAGGTAGATCCTCTGCGCACCCATATTTTATATTAATTGTTACAAAAATGTTTCTTCGTTAATGTATAAAAATATATGAAATTGAAGTTTTTTAATTTGGGATTTTTTTTCCCCTTAAATTTCTTTGCATTTTTTATTCGTACCTTCATGTGAGGTTAGGCTTAAGCAGCTACATTATTTTATATCAACTGCAATATTGTTAAAAAGGCTTGGCAAATCTTGATAGCCAAGCAAAATGTTTGCCAAAAGAGATGGTAGATAAATATGATTCCATTTCATGATTTTTTTTTTTCAATTTATATTTCCTTTTGATAGATGAAATAAATTTTTCATTGTTTCCCCAGGTTATAAATTTAGTTTGTTGTATTTTAAAATTATATAATTGTTTTCTGAATATTTTCTTACTTTTAATGGTAATTAATGAAATAAAATTGTATTTATTTGTTCCAGATAGTAGTTCTTATTCATTTTATGAGACAAAAGTTAAGTTTTTACGAAATTACTCAGTTACTTCTGGTAATTTTTTTACTCTCGTAACGTTGTTAATGAACTTTATATAACAAACATGTTGATGACATTCTTTTAGTTTAGAAATGGAGAAAAATCGTTATTTTTCTGTTAAGGAGACCATATATGTATTTGAACAACAAATATGAATTGTAACCTGCCATTTCTGGGTCTGATGTGTAAACTTGAAACAACGATCGTTTTTGTTTAGGGGAGGGCGTAATTCAGTAAGAAATCACAGAATTAACAATTAATGATTTTTAAACTATTTTCTTTATTTTTTTAGAAATAAAAATAGCAAATAAGCATTTGAGCAGTTGCTGTTAGTCAGGCCATAGAGCAGGAGTCTTCAAACTTTTCAGCCTTCGGCCAATACTGTTTACTCCAGTAAGTACCGAGGGCCAAAATCGTTTTAATTTTTCTGCCATTATCTATAATTTCTAGACCAGTCGCCGAGTACGCGCTTTGAGAAAGCATACGCTTGCTAAATTCGCTCATTCTCCAAAATGAAGTACACAAAGAATGTTTACAGATCTAAGTTAACCGATGAGCATCTTAAATCTCTTTTAATAATTGGTACAAGTAAAATTAATCCACTATTGTGAGTGAAAAATCACAATTACATAAACCTCATTAGTATTTTTTTTACAAGTGGATACCACGCGGTTTCATTCGCGTTAATGTAGTTTTTCCGTTCCTGAGTGATTTTCAGGATAAAAATGATATGCTTGATTCAGGATATATACATTCCAAACATCGATATACATACATAAGCGATACTCTTTACCCCAACATAACTACCGCGGGATGTTCACTAGTCTTATAATGCTAGTGGGATTCGTTTCAATTACTTATTAGTTGTTATGCTTAAGTTACATTTTCTGCATATTATGCTTGTCATTAAGCTTTACTTAGCAATTAAATAAAACGAGTTATTATCATTCTGTGTTTTTTTATCCAACTTATTACAGCAACAATAAGCTATTCGCCGTCGCGGGTCGGATTTGGCCCGCGGGCAGTAGTTTGGAGACCCCTACCATAGAAAAGTAAGTGTTCTATTCGGGAAAAACAGAATGTTGAGTCCAACATTTGCCATTTTCGTATTTTAGTTGGCGCTTCATACAAGTAATTTCAGTAAACAGAACCAATTTTTAAAAGACACAGCCGAGGAAGATGTAGAGTTACAAGTGACCCAGATGACTGCTACTTGCAGCTAACGTCAAGGAGATACATAACCGTTACATCAACACTTCTTCAATTTACTTTTGTAGCACCCAATAGAAATTCTTAAAAGATTTCACGAAGAGGGATTGAAGACAAGATGTTGAACATTTTATGTACCACTCACACAACCTCCACCAAAATGAAAGGTTTAATTGCACCTGTCCATTGGGGTGCGAATCAAAAGTCTGTACTTTTGGTTGATGATTCTAACGAGTTGTTTGCAAAGATTGTTGCTTTGCTGGGAGCCAGGAACTTGTTATTATCTTAGATCTAGAGAAAGATTTGGTATACCCAGTGTATGAGCGTTGACAGCTGTTTCTTTCGATAGCAGGATAAACAGTTACTGCACGTTTATTACATTCATGTCCATAAATTAAGGATAATGAAGTTCAGGCAAAGAAAGAGACAGAAGCAAAACAAATTTGACTTATTTGTAAAGTTTATTTATTAAACAAAAGGTAAAGAGCAAAAAAGATGCTATATGTTTGACCTAATTAATAAAAATTGCGATTTTTACTCCCTGGAGCAAATTTAAAAAAACAACCTATTTACAAAAAACAGTATAACATCATTAGTATGATGGTTAATATGGAGTATGTCTTCCGGACGATGCAACAGGCCTTACAACGCCTAGGCATGCTGAGTATCAAATTATCAATCTGATCTTGGGGAATATTACACCACTCATCAAGCAATGCCCTCCGAAGTTCCGGTTGAAAGGTGGGAGGGGGTTGACGGGCTGCAATTCGCCGGGCAAGCATATCCCACACATGCTCTATTGGATTCAAAACCGGTGAGCATGTTGGCCAATCCATACGGGTGATATCCTCCAATTGAAGGCATTCGTCTACAATGTTTGCACGGTGAGGACTGGCGTTGTCATCCATAAACAGAAATTCAGCACCCTTGGCGCCCTGAAACAAACGTACATGTTGTTCCAGAATGACATCCCGATAGATGTGGCCTGTCATCGTTACACTCTGAACATGCAGGTCAGTTCTGGAACCAAGAATAATTCCTCCCCAAACGAGCCATCCTGCACCAACGTAACGGTGTCGTTCAATGGTGTTCCCTGACAGGCCTACGAGCATATAGACCAATGTGCCCTAAGCGTCTGTACATGGTCTGCCTTGAACGTACCGGTAGCCGAAGAGAGCTGACGAGACAGGTCTGATGCTGTGCTCCGTCTGTTTCTTTTGGCAGTAACTGTTAAATACCGGTCCTCATTCGGCGTTGTAACTCGGGGGCGACCTATGCTGTAACATCTACTCACATTACCATCATCTTAGAATCGTTGCCAAAGCCTGGAGATGACACTGTGGTCGATTCCAAGTTCCTCGGATACTTCCAGCTGGGTACGTCCCCATTCCAGTCGTCCGATAATTCTACCACGTAAAAAATCATCCAAATGCTTCCTTTGTGCCATAACTATGCGGTTATTGCACTGAAAGGCTTTTAAAGCGCTTGTGAACAATTTTACTTCTTTGCCACCATTCGTTATATACCCCTCTCTTACATTCTCGTCATTGTGACGTACTATCCGCGCGATCTGGTGGTTTCCTGTAATTTGGATATTCTTCTTCAAGATGCGTGTGATAATTCTACAGGTGAAATTTTTATTTTAGAGTTCAATTTCTTTGTGATTCTGAATTATCCTTAATTTATGGACATGAGTGTATAAAGGAACGAATTTTTGATCTAATTGTTTATTTATGCGCATATTCAGTTGCTGATTTCTTCATTCAATAAGCCGTCAATGCTAGACCACAAAGAGTTCCATTGGTGAAAAATTACTTTTGTAAAGGGCCTGTTGTACTTATAGGTTGACTAGAACGTTCTCCGGAATTGAATCCGATATCGATATGCTCTAAAAAGACGTATTATTGCTTATAACCCGTAATTCTTCAGGATCTTCAAATTGCCTTTGCATTTCAATGGGATTTGTAGCCATCTGATTTAGCACATACAATCATTTGGGCATGGAAAATCAGTGTCATGTCAGCGTAACTGTCAGAGGTGATTGAATTCTAAATTTTATGTTTGGGGAAATTGAAGGATTTTAGTTAGTGGATTTTTTTCGTTACTCGTGCAGAGCTTTGGAGGTTTGCCACTGATAGGAAGGGATATTGGAAATGATGGTTTCCGGGGGTAGAGGGAACTTTAGGGATAATTATATGTCTTATGGAAGAAATTGCATATGCCTTTCGTGTGGGAGAGAATTCTCACTACTACTACCCCATAGTGCCTAGAGTTGAGTTGCCCCTTTATAGTTTGGGAATGATGTGGGTGAGAGAGAAATCTGATTGGGCTCTGTAACGCTCTACGGTCATATGAGACCGGGACCTACGGCAAGTGGATTCCGAACCACTGTAAACATCCCTGACACCACTGGGACTCGAATCCGAAACCTGTGGTACCACTTGGCTCTCAGGCCCTAGGAGATAATTGATAGCAAAACATTTTTTTTCTTTCTAATGCAGCTGACAAAACTTAGACAGCTTGGTCTTGGATGCCTTAAGGCAAGCGCTGTATAGACGTTACTCACTCTGCATTACCCAGGGGGCGCGTGCAACTTGAAGATAAGCCACGGATGCTGAGTAACAATGCCCCCTCAACACTCTACGATCATATTAGACCGGGACCTACGGTTGAAAGTGGATTCCGAACCACTACAAACATCCATAACACCGCCGGGACTCGAACCCGAAATCTGTAGTACCGAGCGCCAGAACGCTAGCCACTCGGCCAGATAGCAAAACTCTAATGTAAGAAACTCAAACATGCTGTGGTGGCAATAGAGCTCATTTCTGAAAACAGCGACTGCGACCTTGGCCTCCAGCCTATTAAAACTTCGTTCTCATACACGCTAACTGCTTGCAGACAATGAACTTGAACGTTAACTTGAACGTTTGCCTTATTACAGGTCTTATTGTCACATGATTTTTGCCTCCGCTTGTTTCTGGGTAATAAAATTAAAGGGCTGGAGGGTTCACAATCGAATTTCTTTCTTCCCCTGCATTGGCGCAACAGCTCCATGGTAGGCCAAGGCTGCCTGCCTACTGTCAGATACCAGATAGGGTTATCAGCCCACTTCCAACTGTCATATTAGACTGGTGCCTACGGTTTAATATAGATTCCGAACGACTACAAATACCCATGACCTCGAAGGGAGTCGAACCCGAAACCTGTAGTACTGAGCGCCAGACGCTAGTCACTCAGCCACCAGGCTCCAATCGAATTTCTTTATGCATGAAAAAATCACTGCTATGCATTCCCTTAGGACAGGGTCGCAGTCCGCCTTGAACGTTTTTCCGGCCCTGAGATTTATCACACTTTTATAAAATATAGTTAAGGATTTACAACCGTAAGCTTAGGGCTGACAACCCTACCTCGTAAAAAGAAAAACATCACCTGTCTCGAAACCTGCTAGTAGGCAGACGGCCTTGGCTCAAGATGGGGCTGTTGCGCCAATGAAGAAGAAGTTCAGTATAAGAAACGATTAATTAATTGCACTAATTTTAGTATTCGAATTTTTTTATAAGTAAATATACATATCTCACGACTCGTGCAGTAAGCGTGGAGAGGACCATCAGTTCGAGTCCGTTGGTGGCACTTATTGCAGTCACTGTTTCGAAAAACAAGAAAGCTTGATGGCATTTGTGGATACATGTGTAAAACGTTTCGTATTGAGAGTCAGACTATTTGAAGGTAGTTTGATTTTCATTTTTTGGTGGATCATTTTCTATTATGTAGAGCCTGAATGGCCGAGTGGCTAGCGCTCTGGCACTCGGTACCACAGGTTTCGGGTTCGAGTCCCGGCGGTGCCATGGTTGTTTGTAGTGGTTCGGAATCCACTTTAAAAAGTAGGTCCCGGTCTAATTGGATCGTAGAGCGTTGCGGGGGCATTGTTACTCCGCGTCCGTGGCTTATCTTCAAGTGACACGCGCCCCCTGGGTAATGCAAAGTGAGTACGTCTGTGCAGCACTTGCCTTAAGGCATCCAAAGACCGAGCTGTCTGTGTTTGCCAGCTGCATTAGAAAGAAAAAAAAATTTCTATTATAATTTCTATCACATAAATTTTTGTTCAAAATGAATTTATCTTGTATTGAAAAAAATCTTGTATAAATTTATCTTGTATTCTTTGATGGGAATTATTTTTTTTTTATGCATAAATTTTTTTTTTCGTTTTAGGTTCAACTACAAAATGAAGCACAATTTCATTAATTAAATATAATAATATTAGCAGGGTGTTAAAAAAGAATGAATGAATTAATCAAGTGAAACAATTCTTTCTTACGTTTAAGAACTGTTTATGCTAATGAACGTCGAATACGTTCCTATTCAGCCAGCGTTAATTGCTCACCGGATTCAATAAATTACTTCCCAGCATTGTGTATTCCTTTAATATCACCCAATGAAATAATCTAACCAGAAGGCTTTCCAGCCAACAAAAGACCACTCTTGCACTTTGCGTAATTGTCTCTGGAAATAAACGTCTAAAGAGTGAGTTTTGTGTGCTTCGGGTTATCCAATCTAACTTCCCGACTTCCTCAGCAAATTATCTGCCGCAGAACTACATCTTCTCACAGCACACAAACGGAGAGCAGAAAAATGCTGGAAATTCCCTTCTAGGCAGAAAGTAAAACGCAGAAACTTGCCACCACTCCACCCTCCGGTCGTCTGGCTTTCTGAAAATCCGCCCCCACCTCTCAGCCGAGTAATTGAATTGCGTTAATTGTCATCAAGAAGAGAGCGGGGGAGGTTTGTCTTCTCACTTCTAATTGAAGAGCCCTCAAGTCGTCCCCCGGAACGGAGCGAAAACAATGGGAGTTTGATTAAGTCGCGACAATCGGGCAGCAGGAGGGAAACCGCTCAACCGGAAGGGGAAACAAGCGGGTTGCGGAGGCGTGAAATTCGCCCGTATTGTCCGAGTTTCTACTTCGCGGTTGGAAAAGCGGTTCTTCTGTTCTGAGTTTCACCACTTTCGCTTTTCTGAGGTGCCCACAGGGGATGTTCCTCATATTGGATGGAAGGGAAATCATTTCGAATACTTTGTTGTGCTTCTTTTTTTTCCCGTCTTTCTGTGCTCCAATAAAATTAAATGTACCTGCTTTTCTTCCTTTTTTCAAATAAGAGCACTGCTACACACAAACTGTTTGAGGCATCAAAATTTAGTTGGTTTTGTGGGATCAGTGCTTGAAATGAAAAGGCTTTTTAAATTATTTTCTTTTTATTAACATTGGGTCATTAGTTGTTTTTATTAAGAGGTAACCCTGTAATTTTCAATTATGGTGAGATTTTTTTCCTTCTGAGCAATTAGTCCCTTCATTTGTATTAAAAAAAACTCTATTCAATTGTGGGCAAGGTGGCTAGCGCTCTGGCGCTCAGTATCACAGGCTTCAGGTTCGAATCCTGGCTGTAGCCTGGGTGTTTGTAGTGGTTAGATATACACTTTAAACCATAATTCCTTCTTTAATATGATTTCAGAGCGTATGACTCACAACCCTACCTCGTAAAAAGAAAATGATTTCCTGGCTCACCTGCAGCAGACAGACGACATTGGCCCAACATGGTTCTATTGCGCTAATGAAGGAGTTTAATATAAGAAATGACTTATTAATTGAACTGATTTTAATACTGAAATTTTTTAAAGTGTAAATAAACATATCGCTCGAATCATTTCATTGTGTAAAACGTGCAGTAAGCGTGGAGGAGGACCCAAGTTCGCATCCGCTGATGGGAATCGTTGCAGTCACTTTTTTAAGAAACAAGAAATCCCGAAGGCATTTGTGGACACGTGTGTAAAGCGTCTCGCATTAATAGTCAGGCTATTTGGAGGTAATTTCGTATTTAATTATTTGGCGGATTATTTTCTATTGAAATTTCTATAACAAAATTTTTTTATTAAAAATAAACTTATATTGTATTAAAACAGAATTTTTTTTTTAATACTATCCATTTAATTTTCCCATTAAAACTGCTACACAAGTACACCTTTGTGCGCCCAGGTTCGTCGTTAATCCCACCATTGAAGATGCTCCTGTCTATGATGCAGCGTCAAGGGTAGCCGCAGCCATGGTCTCCGAGCTGAGAGTCAATGCTGCTGCAAACGTCGTTGAATTGTTCGTGCAGACACTTGTCTTGCAAACGACCCCAATTCTTGAATCGACTCGTGACGTAGCTGTACGATATATTGAGGCCATGCGGGTAACATGCTTGTCTTCTCGGCTGCTAGTGATAGGGGGCTGTTGATATCCAGCATGGCGTTTCGTATTACCGTTCTGAACCCATCGATTCCATATTCTTCTAACAGTCATTGGATCTCAACCGACGCGAGCAGCAATACTAAGATGCGAAAAAACGCAATGGCGGTACGCCACAATTCGACCTTTATCAAAGTCAGAAACGTGCTGGTACTCATTTCTGCTTCTTACACGAGGCATCACAACAACTTTTTACCAGGCAACAACGTTCAAATGCAATTTGTATATGAGAAACAGGCTGAACAATTTCCTCCTTTAAACACATTGTAGGTGTCGCTACCGACGCCTGATTTGTATGAATGCGCTGAACAGCGAATCAATTGCGTATCACACCACCTTCTTCCTGTCTTTTAAATTTCACGTCTGTAGCATATCGCCTTCTGGGTGTAGCAATTTTAATGGTCAGTAGTGTAGATAGCTCATTATTAAAAGAAATTAATATTTTTTTTCTTATTTTACGAAGGTTTACCTTGTTATTTATTAATGTCGAATCATTCTTCGAAACAGCATGATGGGAATTATTTTTTCAATTATGTATACTTCTTTTTTACCCGGTTTTTGGGCGTCCTTTAGGCCAAGTTGTTAGCGCTCTGGCCTTTGTTACCACAGGGTTCAGGTTCGAATCTTGGCATTAAATGACCGTAAAGCGAAAAAAAAAAATCCCCTTTTTGGTTCAAGTACTAAATGAAGCATAATATTATTAAATATTGACAATACTATTAGCAGGGTGTTAAGAATTAATTATTTAATAACGAGAACCATTTTCATCTTATGTTGAAGAACCGTTAATGCTAATGAACGTCTAATGCGTTCTTATTCGGTCAGAGCTAATTACTCACCGGATTCGATAAATTACTTCGTAGCATTGTCTGTTCCCTTAATAACACACACCGAAATAACCTCACCGAAAGGCTTTCCTGCTAACAAAAGGCCGCTCTTGCACTTTGCGAAATTGTGTCTAGAAATTAACGTCTAAAGAGTGAGTTTTGTGTGCTTCGGGTTATCCAATCTAACTTTTCAACTTCCTCAGCAAATCAGCTGCCGCAGAACTGCATCTTCTCACACGGTGAGCAGAAAAATGCTGGAAAATCCCTTCCAGGCAGAAAGTAAAACGCAGAAACTTACCACCACCCCATCCTCCAGTCGTCTGGCTTTCTAAAAATCCGCCCGAATAATTGAATTGCGTTAATTGTCACCAAGAAGAGAGCGGGGGAGGTTTGTCTTTTCACTTCTAATTGAAGAGCCCCAAGTCGGCCCTCGGAACGGAGCGAAAACAAAGGGAGTTTGATTAATCGCGACAATCGGGCAGCAGGAGCGGAACTACTCAACCTACTCAACTACTTAACCGAAGGGGAAACAAGCGGGTTGCGGAGGCGTGAAATTCGCTCGGATTGTCTGAGCTCCTCCGAGTTTCTGCTCCGCGGTCGGAAGAGCGGCTCTTCTTTTCCGAGTTTCACCACTCTAGCTTTTCCGAGGTGGATGTTCGTCGTATTGGATGGAAGGGAAAATCACTTCGAATTCTTTGTTATGTTCTTTTTATCTTTTCGTCTTTTCTGTGCTCCGATAAAATTATCGAAGCACAGAATGTAGCTGCTTTTCTTCCTTTTTTTTAAATAAGAGCACCACTACACACAGACTATTTGAGGCATGTGTAAGAGTCGGTTTTGCGGGATCAGTTCTTGAAATGAAAAGGGCTCTTTAAATGCTCTTCCTTTTCTTGACATTGGGGCAATAGCTTCTTTTAATAAGAGGTAACACTGTGATTTTCAATTATGGAGAAAAAGAAGATAATTTTTTGAGATTTTTTTCCTTGTGAGTAATTAGTTCCTTCTTTATATTACAAGAAACTCTATATAGCTAGTTCAATGATAATATGTTGTCAAAATAATATCATTCTAATATTTAGATTTGCCACCTGATGGCCAATTGGCTGGCGCTCCGACCTTTGGTACTGCAGGTTTCAGGTTCGATTTCTGGCGGTGACAAGGATGCTTGTAGTTGTTCGATAACCCAGTCTAATATGACTGTAGAGCGTAGGACTGACAACCCTACCTCGTAAAAAGAAAAACATCTTCTGTCTCGAAATTTTCCAGTTAGGCTGATGGCGTTGGCTCAACATGGGTCTGTTGCACTAGTGAAGAAGAAGTTCAATATAAGAAACGATTAATTAATTGAACTAAATTTAGTATTCAAATTTTTTATCGAGTAAATAAACTTATCGCATGACTCGTGGCCTTGTGGTAACTCGCGCAGTAAGTGTGGAGAGGGCCATCAAGTTCACATCCGCTATTGGCACTCCTTGCAGTCACTGTTTCGAAAAACAAGAAAGCCAAATGTCATTTGTGGATACATGTGTAAAGTGTTTCGTATCGAGAATCAGACTGTTTGGAGGTAGTTTTGTTTGAATTTTTTGGCAGATCATTTTCTACTATCATTTCTGTCAGATAAAATTTCATTCAAAATAAATTTATCTTGTATTGAAACCGAAAATAATTTGTTTCATACTAAATAGATAGATGATGATTAAAACAAAGATTCGTTTTATGTTCAAGCACAAAATGAAGCACAATTTCATTATTTAAACATAATAATATTAGCAGGGTGTTAAAAAAGAATTAATTAATTAATCATGAGAATCATTTCCTTCTTACGTTTTAGAACTGTTAATGCTAATCAACGTCGAATACCTTCCTATTTGGATAGCAGTAATTACTCATCGGATTCGATAAATTACTTCGAAGCATTGTCTGTCCCTTTAATATCACCCAATGAAGTAACCTAACCGAAAGACTTTCCATCTAACAAAAGACCGCTCTTGCACTTTACGTAATTGTCTCTGGAAATGAACGTCTAAAGAGCGAGTTTGTGTGCTTCGGGTTATCCAATCGAACTTTCCGACTTCCTCAGCAAATTAGCTGCCGCAGAACTGCCTCTTCTCACACACACAAACGGTGAGCAGAAAGATGATGCAAAATCCCTTCCAGGCAGAAAGTAAAACACGGAAACCTGCCACCACCCCATCCTCCGGTCTTCTGGCTTCCTAAAAACCCGCCCCCGCCTCTCAGCCGAGTAATTGAATTGCGTTAATTGTCATCAAGAAGAGCGGGGGAGGTTCGTCTTCTCACTTGCGATTGAAGAGCCCCCAAGTCGGCTCCCGGAACGGAGCGAAAACACCGGGAGTTTGATTAAGTCGCGACATTCGGGCAGCAGGAAGGGAACAACTAAACTGGAAAGGGAAACAAGCGGGTTGCAGAGGCGTGAAATTCGCCCGGATTGTCTCTGAGCTCTTCTTCCGAGTTTCTGCTCCGCGGCCGGAAGAGCGGCCCTTCTGTTCTGAGTTTTCACCACTTTCGCTTTTCTGAGGTGCCCCCCCCCCCCGGGGATGTTCGTCGTATTGGATGGAAGGGAAATCATTTCTAATTCTTTGTTGTGCTTCTTTTTTTCGCCTTTTTGTGCTCCGATCAAATTAAATGTACCTGTTTTTCTTCTTTTTTTAAAATAAGCGCAGCGCTACACACAATCTATTTGAGGCTTATGTGAGGGTCGGTTTTGTGGGATCTGTTCTTGAAATGAAAAAGTTGCTTAAATTCTCTTCCTTTTCTTGACATTGGATCAATATTTTGTTTTTATAAGAGGTATCTCTGTGATTTTCAATGATGGAGAAGTAAATTTGAGTTTTTTTTTCTTGTGATCAATTAGCTCCTCATTTATATTGCGGCCTAGTGTCCGAGTGGGTAGCGTTCCCTCCTTTGGTACCGCAGGCTTCAAGTTCTAATCAGTTTAAAGTTTAACGTGGATTCCGAACCCTTGCAAACATCCATGGCGCCGCCGAGAGTTGAAAACGAAACCTGTGTCACCGAGTGGCTGAGCGCTAGTCAATCTGCCACCAGGTCCTTCAATATAAGAAACGACTTTTCAATTAAACTGATTTTAGGATTGAAATTTTTTAACAAGCAAATAAACAAATCACACGATTCATGGTTTGTGGTAATGTAAGCAGTAAGAGTGATGGAGGACCCAAGTTGCATCTGCTAGTAGCACCCGTTGCATTCATTGTTTTCAGAAACAATAAAGCCTAATAGCATTTGTGAACACGTGTGTAACGTGTTTCGCGTTGATAGTCAGGCTGTTTGGCGGAAGTTTCATATTTAATTACTTGACGGATCATTTGCTACTGAGTATTTTTATAACAAAATAAACTTATCTTGTATTAACACATAAAATAATTTGTTTTATCCTAAATAGAAAACTAATGATTAAAATATTTTTATAACAAAATAATAATATTTTTTTATTTAATCAGAGCTTACTTGATTATTGGGGCCGGATGACCGAGTGACTAGCGTTCTGGCGCTCGGTGCTACAGGTTTCGTGTTATAGTCCGGGAGGTGCCATGGATGTTTGTAGTGGTTCGGAATCCACTTTAAACCGTAGGTACACGTTTAATATGATTCTAGAGCATTGGGCATAGTCCTGAAAACCTTACCCCGTATAATTTTGTCTAGAAGTCTGCTAGGAGGCAGAAGGCCTTAGGAAACCATGGGGCTTTGCGCCATTGATGATAATAATTATGATGCTGATTCTTTGAAATTCTTTGAAATGTTATGATTGGAATTATTTTTTCAATTCTATATATTCGCCTTTTTTCCGTTTAAGGTTCAACTACAAGATGAAGCACATTATCATTAAGTACAGACAATATTATTAGCAGTGCGTTAAAAAAAGAATTAATTAAGTATTCTGGGAAAGATTTCCTTCTTACGCTTAAGAACTGTTAATGAACGCTAATAAACGCGGAATACGTTCGTATTAGATCAGTGGTAATTACTCACCGGATTCGATTAATTACTTCTTAGCATTGTCTGTCCCTCTGATATCACCCTACCGAAATAACCCAACCGAAAGACTTTCTAGTTAACAAAAGACCACTCTTGCACTTTGCGTAATTGTCTCTGGAAATGAACGTCTAAAGTGCGAGTTTGTGTGCTTCGGGTTATCCAATCTAACCTTCCGACTTCCTCAGCAAATTAGCAGCAGACTGCATCTTCTCAAACACAGAAACGGGGAGCAGAAAAATGCTGGAAAATCCCTTCCAGGCAGAGAGTACAAGCACAGAAACCTGCCACCACCCCGTCCTCCAGTGGTCTGGCTTTCTAAAAATCTGCCCCCATCTCTCAGCCGAGTAATTGAATTGCGTTAATTGTCATCAAGAAGAGCGGGGGAGGTTCGTCTTCTCACTTGCAATCGAAGAGCAGTCAAGTCGGCCCCCGGAACGGAGCGAAAACACCGGGATTTTGATTAAGTCGCGACATTCGGGCACCAGGAAGGGAACAACTAAACTGGAAAGGGAAACAAGCGGGTTGCGGAGGCGTGAAATTCGCCGGGATTGTGTCTGAGCTCTTCTTCTGAGTTTCTGCTTTGTGGCTGGAAGAACGGCTCTTCTTTTCTGAGTTTCACCACTTTCGCTTTTCTGAGGTGCACCCCCCGGGGATGTTCGTCGTATTGGATGGAAGGGAAAATTATTTCGAATTCTTTGTTGTGTTTCTTTTTTTCGTCTTTTGTGTGCTTCGATAAAATTAAATGTACCTGCTTTTCTTCCTTTTTTAAATTAGAGTACCCCTACAAATAAACTATTTGAGGCATGTATAGAAGTTGGTTTTGTGGGATCAGTTCTTGAAATGAAAAGGGCTTTTTAAATTCTCTTCCTTTTCTTAACATTGGATCAAGAGTTTGTTTTAATAAGAGGCATCTCTGTGATTTTCAAATATGGAGAAAAAGAAGATAATTTATTGAGATTTTTTTTCTTGTGTGCAATTAGTTCCTTCATTTACATTACAATTAACTCCATACAGGTTGTTCAGTGATAGCATGTTGTCAAAATAATATCACTCTAACATTTTGAATAGCTGCCTGATGGTCAATTTTCAAGCTCTCTGGCTCTTTGGTACCATAAGTTTCAGGTTTGAATCCTGGATGTGCTGTGGAAATTTGTTAGTGATTCGGAATCCACGTTAAACAGTAGGTACCGGTCTAATTAGCCCGAAGTGACCGTAAGTGACAAACTAAACTAATATTATGGATTGCATTGTTTAAGTGAAGACATGATACCATTTCAAATAAAACCATTTTCCTGATAAAGATATACACTCGGGATTTTTATTCGGAAATCAGCTTTTTCAGGAGCCTGGAGTGTTTTCGTAAAAGCATTCACTTCAGTGCATTGCATCTCACAAATGGGAACTGGAAAGAAGGCAAATCCCATCGGAATATCAAGGGTATTGCTAAATTATGAGTTCCATGTTATCAGAAATTCTTTGGCAAAGTTTTTAATAAATGTGGCATCTCTGTCTGGCAAAATGATACCATAATATTTAACTGTGTGCGCACTCACATTATCGCAAAGTCTTATGCACTCTTTGAGGTTTAAAAGCATGGACTGTACACTCAAGAGCCAAAACAGTAAGACAACCTATCAATAACGAGTTGTCCCACCTTTGGCGCGCAACACAGCTTCAACCCGCCTTGGCATGGATTAATAGCATCCCTTAATACCAGTTAAATACCACTTCCACCTGATTACATGCCTTCCACGCCATCCAGGCGAGTTCATTGCAAAATGTAGGGGTGGTCATACGGCTCTTGAGTGTAAGTACAATGATGCTTGTTCAAAATAAACAATACTTAATGATACAATACCGGCCGATAGAAGATACTATCCTAAATAGATCCTCGGCACTCAAGACATATGACTATTGCTAATTGTTTCAAAAGCAGGGAGGGATCAGTTGTTGTTGCAGGTTAATGTTAGACCAGGTCCATCCCCTTTTCTACTTGTCTTACGCCGAGAGCTGTACAGCATGGAATTATTCAACCATAAAAATAAACGAAATGCTTGGCTCACAACATCCTAAAAGCAGAAGATATTTAAATGTCCTTCACACTGAACTGTAAATGACTAGCGACGTGCAATGTGATCAGACTAATCATGCTTCCGATTGCATTCAAATTATGCACGTTACAGCGTCAACGGGAGGCCGGATAGGCGTATCGAAGTAGATGTTCAGAAATTGGTGATGTCGGCGGGTATTGCGGCAATTGACGTTGTATTAATGATGCAAATTAATACTCTAAAGAAGAGTGGGGAATGGGGGAATAATGGAGGAGTGGCTAGCGCTCTGGCACCAAAATCTCAAGTTCAAGTCCCGGCCATGCCATGGATATTTCTAGTTGTTTGGAATCAAATTTAAACCATAGGTTCCGGTCTAATATGATTGTAGAGGATTGGACATAGTGTTGATAACCCTACCCCGTGGAAAAAAATCCTCTCGTGCCTAGAAATCTGCCATTAGGCTGACAGCCTTAGAAAACTATGGGGCTGTTGCGCCATAGATGATGCTCACTTAATTATTTGTGTGGAATCATTCTTCGAAAACGCATTATTTGAACTACTCATTCAATTATGTATACCTCTGTTTTTTCCGTTTTTGGATCAAGTACAAAATGAAGAACAATATCATTAAATCTATACTATCTTATTAGTAGCTTGTTAAAAAAAGTAAGAATTAATTAATCACGGGAAACATTTCCTTCTTACGTTAAAGAAAAGTTAAAGCTAATGAACGTCGAATACGTTCCTATTCGGTCAGCGCTAATTACTCACCGGATTTGATACATTACTTCGTATCATTGCCTGTCCCCTTAATATTACCCAACGAAATAAACTTAACCAAAAGACTTTGCAGCTAACAAAAGACCGCTCTTGCACTTTGCGTAATTGTCTCTGGAAATGAACATCTAAAGAGCGAGTTTGTGTGTTTCGGGTTATCCAATCTAACTTTCCGACTTCCTCAGCAAATTAGCTGCCACAGACTGCATTTTCCCACACACACAAACGGTGAGCAGAAAAATGGTGGAAAATCCCTTCCAGGCAGAAAGTAAAACACAGAAACCTGCCACCACCTCATCCTCCGGTCGTCTGGCTTTCTAAAAATCCGCCTCAGCCGAGTAATTGAATTGCGTTAATTGTCATCAAGAAGAGCGGGGGAGGTTCGTCTTCTCACGTGCGATCGAACAGCCCTCAAGTCGGCCCCCGGAACGGAGAGAAAACACCGGGAGTTTGATTAAGTCGCGACAAACGGGCAGCAGGAGGGGAACCACTCAACTGGAAGGGGAAACAAACGAGTTGCGGAGGCGTGAAATTCGCCCGGATTGTCTGAGCTCTTCTTCCGAGTTTCTGCTTCGCGGCCGGAAGAGCGGCTCTTCTGTTCCGAGTTTCACCACTTTCGTTTCTCTGAGGTCCCCCCTCGGGATGTTCGTCGTATTGGATGGAAGAGAAATAATTTCGGACCATTTGTTGTGTGTTCTTTTTTATTCTTCTTTGTGCTCCGATAAAATTAAATGTACCTGCTCCTCTTCCTTTTTTTAAATTAAGAGTACCCCTACAAATAAACTATTTGAGGCATGTATAGAAGTTGGTTTTGTGGGATCAGTTCTTGAAATGAAAAGGGCTTTTTAAATTCTCTTCCTTTTCTTAACATTAGATCAATAGTTTGTTTTAATAAGTGATACTTCTGTGGTTTTCAAAATTGTCTTTTATTGACAAAAATAAAATTTTTTGAGTTTTTTTTTCTTGCAAGCATTTAGTCCCTCATTTATATCACAATAAACTCTATCCAACTGTCAGCCGATAGCCACATGGCTAGTGCTCTGGCAATCGGTACCACAGGGTTTGCCATGGATGTTTGTAGTGATTCGAAATCCCCTCTAAACCGCAGGTCCCTGTCTAATAGGATCGTAGTACGTTGTGGGATAGCGTTACTCGTACCAGTTGCATATATTCAAGCTTCACGTACCGCCTGGGTCGTGTTAAATATGTAACAAAGATGCAGTCCCTGCTTATGGCATAAAATTTAACTGTCTCTGTATTGCCAGCTGCATTAGAAAAAAAAATATGTACAGGTAGTTCAACGTTGTTCTCTGTCTAGTTCTCTGCTCGCATGTTGGCAAAAAAATATCAATCTAACATTTTGAATAGCGGCCTGATGGCCAATTGGCTTGCGCTCTGGCCTTTGGTACGAACGGCTTGACGTTTGAATCCTGGCGATGGCATGGATGCTTGTTAGTGGTTCGGAATCCACCTCAAACTGAAATCTCGTTCTAATTAGCCTAAAGTATGCACAAAATGACCGTAGAGCGACAAACCAAACTAAACTAACATTTTGAGTAACATTTGTTTAGTGAAGATATGGTATCATTTCAAAGAAAACCACTTTCCTGTTAAATATATACACTCTGGATAAATATTACGGAATCAGCATTTTCCAGAAATCTAATCTGTAAGATCACTTACTTTCGCTGCATTGCATCTCGTGTATGCCAACTCGAAAGAAGTGCAAATCGCATAAGAATATCAAGGATACTGGGACATTATAAGATCAATGTTTTCAGAATTCCTTTGGTAAAGTTGGAAATGGTCAATAAATATGACATCTTTGTCTTTAAAAATGAGGACGTAATGTTTGACTGTGTACGCACTCAGATTATTGTAAAGACTGTGGTGCTCTTTTGGGTGTGACAACATGTACTATAAGTACAATGATGCTTGTTCAGAATAAACAATACCTAGTGATTCAATGCCAGCCGAAAGATAATACTATCCTAAATTGGTCATCTGCATTTGATCATCGTCATCATCAATAGCGCGACAGCCTCAGGGTGAGCCACGTCCGTCTTCTTATAGGCAGATTTCTAGATAGGTGATGATTTCTTTTTCTTTTTACTGGGTAGGGTTGTCAGACTTAGGCCCAATACTCTACAGTCATATTAGACCGAGATCTACAGCCGTAAGTGGATTCCGAACCAGTACAAACATCCAGGGCACCGCTGGCACTCGAACCCGGTATCTGGGGCACTGAACGCCAGATCACTAGACACTCGGCCATTCAGGCCTCACGAGCAGCTCATAAATAAATGAATCGTACATTTAAAGCGAGAACACATCTTGCAATAAAATTTAGCACCCGCAAAAACCTACCTTGTCTCTAAATTTACCAGGAGACAGAAGTCATTGGCTCGCCACGGGGCTGTTGTGCCACTGATGATGATGAAAAATATTGTGTTGTCAAACTGAATGAAACATTTATAAACAAAACTGATTTACTACAAAGCGTATTTCAATGAAACCCTTCAAGGATTTTGAATGAAATACTTTAAAATCAGCCGTGTGACATAAACGTGTCTAGCTTTTATTTAATTGACTCTCTATTATGAAACATCATCTTCATCATCATTGGCGCAACAGCCCCATGGTGGGAAAATGACTTCTGTTTACTGGCAGATTTCGAAACAGGAGGTGGATTCCGAACCACTACAAACATCAGTGCCACGGTCGGGACTCGAACCCGAAACCTGTTGTGCAAGCACCGAAGCGCTAGCCCCTCGGCCATTAGGCTCCATTCTAGCACTAACAAATAATACATGCCATCAAATACTACTATTACACCACACAACATCACTGTGCCTAGAGCTGAGTTACCACTTTATAGTTTGGGAAGGATGTGGGTGAGAGAAGTGACTCCGTGACGCTCTTACAATCATATGAGACTGTAATCTACAACCTCAAGGGGATTCCGAATCACCACAAACATCCATAGTACCGCCGGGACTCGAACCCGAAACCTGTGGCACTGAACGATAGAGCACTAAACACTCAGCCATTCAAGCCCCACGAACCGCTTATAAATAAATGAATCGAACATTAAAAACTATAACTCCTTTTGCAATAAATTCAGCTATCGCAAACAAAATATAACGGATAATTATGGGGCCATCGAGATTGTTCCTTCCTTGCAGCTGGCTGTACCCCGATAATTGTCCTGTCTGCTTCTGTCCTATTCCTTCGAAAAAGAAAGAAGCCCTCTTCCGAAACAATTCCCACCCGAACAGAAAATAGGAGTTCGCGGGTCGCCGAGTGCTTTGTTTTCGTACCTAATGGCAAAACATTTTTCCCTTCCAGCTAAGTGAAAAAGATTATCTCGCGGGGCGTATTTTCTGCCCCGCTCAGATTAACGCCCCGGCTATTTTCGGCTTAGCGTTCCTTCTTCTCCTCCTTAAGGCCCCGGATAAAAACCGCACCGTGTACTTCATTTGCTTCGAGGAGCTCAGAAAAGGTCCTTCTTTTTGTTTCTTTGTTATTTACTAAGAAGTGAGTTCGTCCGCGAGAGCTTTCGAGGAATAAGTTGTTCCTGTTGGACGAATGTTGGAAAAAAAAAGCATTAGGAAGCAATTTTGGGGATTATAAGAGGGATTCGGAGGAATTCCTCAGTCTGGTTGGCTGTCCCAAACAATGTTTGGCTAAAAGACACCAAGTTCGAGTTCTGCCATGTTTAAATTTGAAATGTTATTGACTAGTAAGGCTATTTTTAAAAGACTTTTGAAAAACCTGTCAACATTGTGCGTTTTACATAATGATTGTCCATTTTGAACTGCCTCGATGTTATGTACTTGTTTTTCATTCACACAACAAATGAAGCTTAATAGGCTTAATAGCTTAATAGGAGGGAAAATTTAAATACAAGATCATTTTCATTCAGTGAAGTTGTCTAAAAATGATTATTTCCCAGCCATGAAGATGGAATTGACTCTAACTACTACTACTACAGCACACCATATCACTATGCCTAGAGTTGAGTTGCTCCTATACGGTTTGGGAATGATGTGAGTGAGAAGTCTGGCTGGGCTTTATGACGCTCTACGGTAATATTCAGGGCGGGACTTATGTCTTAAAGTGGATTCTGAATCACTACAAAGCTTAATGGTACGGCCGGGACTCGAACCTGAAGACTGTGGCATCGAGAACCAGAGCACTAGTCACTCGGCCATCAGACCCCATCAATCTATATAGTTTGTTGATTTTGCATTACATTACATCCTATGAGGAAAAACTCATGTTTTTTTGTAGGTCCCCTTCAGTGAAACTGGTCATCATTCAGATTATACATAAAATAATAAGACGAAAACGATTTATGTACTCCGACCTGACGATAAAGAATTATAATTTCAAAAACTACTTCAATCTACAATTTTAAGATAAGGATCGAACCGATATGCCTTCCACTGAAGCAACAGCGACGACATAATCTCTGTGAAAAAAAATTGATAGTTTTTCTATATCCTATAGTTATCCGTATCATATATCCTATAGTTAGTCTCTGTCTCAGCCAAAGATAGTTGGTCTTAATTTATTGTAAAAATCACATTTCAGCTCTTTCAGGTAGGACCTCATATCACTTCCTGCGCTTTGTCATTTACATATAAAGCAAACAGAACTGATCAAAAGATTCCATCATAGAATTCTGCAAAAGATTCGATGCGACTAATGGAATTTGTTAACTCCCTTAAAATCTAAACATGCTGAGTTAATTCCTAGCCAGTGATGGAGGTCGTTTTAAGGTCAGTAAGGGATGATTTTACGGACACTCTTTAATGATCGTTCGAGTAATACTCTTTCGGAATTCCTATCCTTTCGAAGAAGCATTGATTTTATAAACAAAGCTGGCTTGATATTAGGAAAATAATTTGTAAGGATGTTCATTAAGTAGGCTAACTGTGTCTAGTGAATAAAATTGTAATAACTTGTGGTTAAAATAATTAATTGATATTAAGACTTTTTTTCAGAAATACTTTTATGCAATATGCCCTAAGAAATTATTGATATGCATCAAGGCTTGGTTACATACATTCTAACTGCATCTAGTTTGATTGGTTAAGATTAGCTCTTAAAATTCAGATTTGAGGGAGTTTTTTTGGTAAAATCGCAAAACAGGGATCGTTGGGATTTGACGTCAAAAATTCTTTTCGCCAAAGTGCACCAAGAAAAGGTTTGCGATTGTAAGTGAAGTGAATTGCAATCAGTACAAAAAGAAAATCTGGGTTACCATATTTGGCAACTTATCGCTCAGTTGGCTCTACAAAAATGACGCTAAATCCCAATGATTATTTTGCGATTTAGCTGTTTTTTTCACACTCGACTAGTAAAACTTGCCTGAAGATTTCTTGTGTTGCTAATGGCTATAGAAAATCTATTCGCTAGAAAGTCTGTTGTACTCAAGGAGAAGGAAGAATTTCTTGTTCTGGCTGATGCTCGTTGAAAATTGTCATGGCATCAGGGAGTCCAACTTTGGTTGAGGCAATGACAATCCATTTTCAATGATGTGTCTGAAGTGGGATTAGGCACGTCATCTTCTTCATCATTAATGTTTAGGAGAATTTCAGTCAATAGTTTCATAGACAGTCGATGGAGATTGGGTCTACCTGCTTCAGAATAGTGTTATGGGTTGTGTTCTGCTTTTTCTTTTCATTAGAGGGAGACTTACACGAGTTTTGGTAGTGTGCTTAGGTCTTGTTAAGCGAACCATTTGGGGAGTTTCGAATTTTTTTCACCCATAATGCATTCAGTTTCTTTGGAAAAGACCTCTAGAAGACATTATGACTAAATCGCAAAATAGGAGCCATTGCAACTTTGCGACTTTTTTGTGGCACCAACTGATAGATAAGTTGCCAAATGGGATTACTTAGGTTTCTTGTACTGTTTGCAATTCATTTCACTTACAATCGTAATCCATTACTTGTCTAACTTTGGCGAACATAATTTTTGACACCAAATCCCAACGATCTCTGTTCTAAATTTTACCGATAATTTTAGTGGCCTGATGGCCAATTGGTTATAATTCTTTCCTTTGGCACCACAGGCTTCAGGTTTGAATCCTGGCGGTGGTACGGATGTTTCTGCGTTAAACTGTAGGTCCCGGTCTAATTAGCCTAACGTGTGCACAAAATGACCGTAGAGCGACAAACTAAATCAAACCAAATCATGCAGTTTTAATCAACCAATTCATACTAAAATAATGCTTTTTAGTAGAGATCTCAAAAAAGTAATGCAATCATGCGTGAAACATTAGAACTACTTTCAACTAAAGTGAATCTATTATTTAAGTTTAAGTAATAAGTTTAAGTAAGTTAAGTTTAATCTGTTTTTTAAGTTTATTTCAAGCAATGTCACGATCTATCAAGATACAGCTAAACAAGTCTTCAAAAACCCTTTGCATTCAAATTTTATTTTATTGGCTTGATGTTAAAAGCGAAAATTTGATTGATTCAAAGTAAGTAAAGCATGTTTTATTGAGAAAAATAATGAAATACTGTAGCATTCCTTTTATTCCGCAATAAAAGTAGCATAGGTGGGGACGTTATTTATGGATGGACATTACAAGATCTTCCCGAAAACAGCAAGAAAAATCGACGGCCATGATTTGTTTGCGACATTTTCTGATGACCAAGAAACCATGTTTGGGTCGTTGTCCACATTTTCTTCCCATTCGATGGATACGTGTTCTCATGTAGATGCAGCTAGTGATTAGGATGCTATATAGTTTTTTTTTCATGTTATTTTTTATTTGCTATGCCCTCCATATTCTTGTCACAATGTTGAAACATAATAATGTGTATTTTGTTTTACATAGTTATTATTTTGACAATATAAATTTGTTTATATGCGAAATTCTGAAGGGTTAGAATATGATTAAATATTTCCTTTTTATTGTATTGAACAATGTTTTCATCTTAAGTACTTTTTTTTGGTTATATCTCGCTTTGAAAATATCTTATATTTCAGAAACGCCACCCGAAATTTGTAAACATATTTCATTTTATGATATAAATTAGAAAATATGACTCGACATTAATCGGCTGTTGGGAGCTTTATAATATGCTGTTTTTTTGGCGGTGGCATGGATGTTTGTGAGTGGTTCGGAATCCACATTAAATTGTTGGTCCTGGTCTAATTAGCCCCAAATGTGCAACATATGACCGAAGAGTTACAAACCAAACCATATACTGCTCTTTTTAAGTGATAGGAGACAATAAATAATAGAGGAAAATACCACGAAAAAATAATAGGTACTAATTTCAAAACAATTTTAAAATGGATAATTGTTAAACGAACAGACAAATTAAAAAAAAGATCAGATATTGACATCGTATAACAATTGTTCGTGAGGGAAAATATTTTGAATACACAGTCATTATTCATCAGAAATTCAGTGCTTTCATCATTATTTGAAGAATTGAATTTTCAGGATGATTGGTGAGTAAAGTAAGTAGTTCGGTTTGGCTTGTAGCTCAACGGTCATTTTATGCCCAATTTGGGCTAATTAGACCGGGACCTACAGTTTAATGTGCATTCCGAACCACTAACAAACATCCATGCCACTACCAGCATTATCAGAATAAGATATTGATTGAATATGTAGTATTTCTAATCACAAAAATTATGTATTCCTTTTTTGTAAACAGACGTGTGAAGAAAGTCTGAAATTGTTATCGAAGAATTTCTTCAATGTATGTAGCGTTTGTATCATTATCTGAAGAACTTGATTGAATAAAATTCATGATGATTGGTGAGTAAAGTAAGTGGAATAGTTATTCAAAACGAATAAGATACTGATTGAATTATTTTGGAGATTTTGTTGTCACAAAAAAAAAATGCATTAATGTTTCGTAGAAAGATGTGTGAAGAAATTCTGAAATGGGTATCGGAGAATTTGATCAATGTATGTAGTGTTTGCATTATTATCTGAATAACTTGATTTGAGAAAATTCATGATGGTTGGGGAGTAAACTAGGTGGAATAATTATTCAAAAGAATATAATAAATATTGAATTCTTTTGGAGATTTTGTAATCCCAAAAGATGATGCATTATTTTTTTCATAAACAGATTTGAGAAGAAAGTCTTTAATGGGTATCGAAGAAATTCTTCAATGTATGTAGTGTTTGCATCATTATCTGAAGAACTCGATTGAAGAAAATTCATGATGATTGGTGAGTAAGTGGAGTAATTATTCCAAAAAATAAGATTGACTGAATTCTTTTGGAGATTTTGTAATCCCAAAAGATGATGCATTATTTTTTTCATAAACAGATTTGAGAAGAAAGTCTTTAATGGGTATCGAAGAAATTCTTCAATGTATGTAGTGTTTGCATCATTATCTGAAGAACTCGATTGAAGAAAATTCATGATGTTTGGTGAGTAAGTGGAGTAATTATTCGAAAAAATAAGATTGACTGAATTCTTTTGGAGATTTTGTAATCCCAAAAGATGATGCATTTTTTTTTCATAAACAGATTTGAGAAGAAAGTCTTTAATGGGTATCGAAGAAATTCTTCAATGTATGTAGTGTTTGCATCATTATCTGAAGAACTCGATTGAAGAAAATTCATGATGATTGGTGAGTAAGTGGAGTAATTATTCAAAAAATAAGATTGACTTGAATTCTTTTGGAGATTTTGTAATCCCAAAAGATGATTTTTTTTTTTCATAAACAGATTTGAGAAGAAAGTCTTTAATGGGTATCGAAGAAATTCTTCAATGTATGTAGTGTTTGCATCATTATCTGAAGAACTCGATTGAAGAAAATTCATGATGATTGGTGAGTAAACTAGGTGGAATAATTATTCAAAAAATATAAGATTGACTGAATTCTTTTGGAGATTTTGTAATCCCAAAAGATGATGCATTATTTTTTTCATAAACAGATTTGAGAAGAAAGTCTTTAATGGGTATCGAAGAAATTCTTCAATGTATGTAGTGTTTGCATCATTATCTGAAGAACTCGATTGAAGAAAATTCATGATGATTGGTGAGTAAGTGGAGTAATTATTCGAAAAAATAAATATTGAATTCTTTTGGAGATTTTGTAATCCCAAAAGATGATGCATTATTTTTTTCATAAACAGATTTGAGAAGAAAGTCTTTAATGGGTATCGAAGAAATTCTTCAATGTATGTAGTGTTTGCATCATTATCTGAAGAACTCGATTGAAGAAAATTCATGATGATTGGTGAGTAAACTAGGAGGAATAATTATTCAAAAAATAAGATTTATTGAATTCTTTTGGAGATTTTGTAATCCCAAAAGATGATGCATTATTTTTTTCATAAACAGATTTGAGAAGAAAGTCTTTAATGGGTATCGAAGAAATTCTTCAATGTATGTAGTGTTTGCATCATTATCTGAAGAACTCGATTGAAGAAAATTCATGATGTTTGGTGAGTAAGTGGAGTAATTATTCGAAAAAATAAGATTGACTGAATTCTTTTGGAGATTTTGTAATCCCAAAAGATGATGCATTATTTTTTTCATAAACAGATTTGAGAAGAAAGTCTTTAATGGGTATCGAAGAAATTCTTCAATGTATGTAGTGTTTGCATCATTATCTGAAGAACTCGATTGAAGAAAATTCATGATGATTGGTGAGTAAGTGGAGTAATTATTCGAAAAAAAATAAGATTGACTGAATTCTTTTGGAAGATTTTGTAATCCCAAAAATTCTTCATGATGCATTATTTTTTTGAAGAAAATTCATGATGGTTGGGGAGTAAACTAGGTGGAATAATTATTCATAAACAGATTTGAGAAGAAAGTCTTTAATGGGTATCGAAGAAATTCTTCAATGTATGTAGTGTTTGCATCATTATCTGAAGAACTCGATTGAAGAAAATTCATGATGATTGGTGAGTAAGTGGAGTAATTATTCGAAAAAATAAGATTGACTGAATTCTTTTGGAGATTTTGTAATCCCAAAAGATGATGCATTATTTTTTTCATAAACAGATTTGAGAAGAAAGTCTTTAATGGGTATCGAAGAAATTCTTCAATGTATGTAGTGTTTGCATCATTATCTGAAGAACTCGATTGAAGAAAATTCATGATGATTGGTGAGTAAGTGGAGTAATTATTCGAAAAAATAAGATTGACTGAATTCTTTTGGAGATTTTGTAATCCCAAAAGATGATGCATTATTTTTTTCATAAACAGATTTGAGAAGAAAGTCTTTAATGGGTATCGAAGAAATTCTTCAATGTATGTAGTGTTTGCATTATTATCTGAAGAACTCGATTGAAGAAAATTCATGATGGTTGGGGAGTAAACTAGGTGGAATAATTATTCAAAAAATATAAGATTGAAGATTTTGTAATCCCAAAAGATGATGCATTATTTTTTTCATAAACAGATTTGAAAGAAAGTCTTTAATGGGTATCGAAGAAATTCTTCAATGTATGTAATTTTGCATTTTCATGATGATTGGTGAGTAAACTAGGTGGAATAATTATTCCCAAAATAAATGATGAATTCATTTTGTATTTTTTTTTTTCATAAACAGATTTGAGAAGAAAGTCTTTAATGGGTATCGAAGAAATTCTTCAATGTATGTAGTGTTTGCATCATTATCTGAAGAACTCGATTGAAGAAAATTCATGATGATTGGTGAGTAAGTGGAGTAATTATTCGAAAAAATAAGATTGACTGAATTCTTTTGGAGATTTTGTAATCCCAAAAGATGATGCATTTTTTTTTCATAAACAGATTTGAGAAGAAAGTCTTTAATGGGTATCGAAGAAATTCTTCAATGTATGTAGTGTTTGCATCATTATCTGAAGAACTCGATTGAAGAAAATTCATGATGATTGGTGAGTAAGTGGAGTAATTATTCGAAAAAATAAGATTGACTGAATTCTTTTGGAGATTTTGTAATCCCAAAAGATGATGCATTATTTTTTTCATAAACAGATTTGAGAAGAAAGTCTTTAATGGGTATCGAAGAAATTCTTCAATGTATGTAGTGTTTGCATCATTATCTGAAGAACTCGATTGAAGAAAATTCATGATGATTGGTGAGTAAGTGGAGTAATTATTCGAAAAAATAAGATTGACTGAATTCTTTTGGAGATTTCGTAATCATTATTTTTTTCATAAACAGATTTGAGAAGAAAGTCTTTAATGGGTATCGAAGAAATTCTTCAATGTATGTAGTGTTTGCATCATTATCTGAAGAACTCGATTGAAGAAAATTCATGATGATTGGTGAGTAAGTGGAGGTAATTATTCCAAAAAATAAGATTGACTGAATTCTTTTGGAGATTTCGTAATCATTATTTTTTTCATAAACAGATTTGAGAAGAAAGTCTTTAATGGGTATCGAAAAATTCTTAAATGTATGTAGTGTTTGCATCATTATCCGAAGAACTCGATTGAAGAAAATTCATGATGATTGGTGAGTAAGTGGAGTAATTATTCGAAAAAATAAGATTGACTGAATTCTTTTGGAGATTTTGTAATCCCAAAAGATGATGCATTATTTTTTTCATAAACAGATTTGAGAAGAAAGTCTTTAATGGGCATCGAAAAAGTATAATGCCAGAATTCTACATGTTTGTTGTTGCACGCATTTTGTACACCGTCCCCTGAAGTCGAATTCCGTTCCCTAGTCAAAGTTCCAAGATGGATGATTCTCGATCGGGTTAAATGACCGAAAAGATTTTCTTCAGCCTGTGAAATGGCACGCGGGAGTGCCGGCGCATAAACATTAAACTACTCGTCTGCGAAGGGGGTTTATGTGTCCCAAATGTCGTTTGGGGGCCAGGTTCGTGCTCGGGCGAAAATTTGAAGCCGGCCCATCATGATTATTTCAGTGGAATGGTAAAAGGAAGGGATGTACTGGGAACGCAAATGAACTGCGAGAACTTTTCCTGCTTTCGAATGGATGGCATGATATTAACTGATGGAAACGCAGACGACAATTGTTATTGTTTCCAGGAGAAGGAGTTTCATTTTAATCGTAATCGATATGAAAATGGTTTGATAAATACTTTTATTCAGCAGAATGATTTTTCATTACGTAAAATAGTTTTAAGTGGAGAAAATTATTGTGTTTGTAGATATTAATACTATAAGAAATGTTATGTTTATATCGTATTTTTTTGGTTATGATTGTTTTTAATAGTTGATCTACAGTTTATTTGTCGTTAGTATGTATTATGTATGATATTACTAGAGGAAGTTAATAATAATATTTATAATAATATAGAGTGTCTTGAGTAAACAGAAGTTCTTTCAGCATTTACACATCTATCTTGAAATGCTTATCGTTATTTATTTTATGATTCTATTATGTGGAGTTATCAATATTTTAATAATTTTCTGGATCCCCCTAAAGCAAGAATTCGAGGTTAGAGAATTGGTAGAGGCTGAGCTATAGATTTTCTTTAGCTGAAATATTGGTTATGGGCTTTATATTTGTTTTCGCTTAACTAATACTACTTAAAGGAGCATTAGTTAAACAGCATGTAAGCATAAAAATAAATGAGTGACTTTTATTGAGTTATGAGTTATTCATTTATTATTAAATTAGCTAGAAGCATCATTTTTAAAGTCTAAAATTTTTTTTTTTTTTTTTCTTAACTTATGCTATTACACTTCTTTTTTAATTTTGTTAATTATATATTTCTAGATATAAAATGTGGCATAAAATTACAATAATAAAAGGGCATAAAATTCTATAAAATAAATGGTGCAAAATTACAATAGGCATTTATCAAAAGCAACGCTTCTTCAACATCAAGACAAAAGTGTGTGGCTGCTTCGTAGTAAAAGTACTTTGTTCAAACCACCCAGAACTCCATGAGTTATTCAGCATCATCATCAGTGGCGTAACAGCCCCATTATGGGTTAAGGCCATCTGCCTACTAGCAGATTTCAGGACAGGAGATGTTATCTTTTTAGCACGTAGAGTTGTTAGCCTTACGCCCAACAGTCCTATTAGACCTGGACTTACGGTTTAAAGTGGGTTCTCAATCAATACAAACATCCATGGAACCACTGGGATTCAAAGCTGAAATCTTTTTTAAATTACCGAATAGTATATTTTTAATGGATATACTGATATGGCACTGACACTGAAATTATTTATGATATACGAGATAATATGAGTTATTCGTTATTTTTAAATTACGAAAATTAGTGACTTTGTGACTGTGTCTAATCCTCAGTGTTCTGCAGCGCGGGACAGATATCCCGGGGACAAAGAAAAGAAAAGGCAATATTTTGAGAAAATTGAAACAATAATCTGTTTATGGGGCCTGATGGCCGAGTGACTAATGCTCTGGCGCTCGGTACCACAGATTTCGGGTTCGAGTTCCTGCAGTGCAATGGTTGTTTGTAGTGATTCGGAATCCACTTTAAACCGTAGGTTTCCGTTAAATATGGTTGTAGAGTGTTGGGCGTAGGACTAACAATCCTACCCCGTAAATAAAGAAAACATCTCCTGTCTCGAAATCTGTCAGTAGGCAGACGGCGTTGGCCAACCATGGGGTTGTTGCGCCAATGAAGAAAAGAAGAAGTTTGGATGATATCAACAAACACCTTTTAAAATTCACAACAAAAATTTTGTATCACCAAAAATTTATAAATAGGAGATTCAAAATAATATATTTTTTTCACTTTTCAGTACAATGTTTAGTAATATTAACACTTCGAAATATGAGATACATACTAAATGAAACAATACAATATGAGAGGATTATATTTACACTAACAATGCCGTTTTGCTTTAAGATGGAACTCCAAATTAATTAAAATTACATAATTCAAATCCTTTATAATATTGTGGCTAAATTAACATAATATGAAAAATTTAGTGAATTCAGCTAAGCCAAATAATTTTCACTCTAAATAATTTATTATTCAAGCGGAAAAGATGGATGAAATTAATGAATCATGTTTTAAATTATTTCGCAATGTCACGAATGAAATTAAAATTCAGTAAAATGTAACTCCATTTGTTGAACAAGACTCTAGAATATTTTGAAAGCGAACGATCCATTTTTTTTTTATAATCATGCAATCTTTCCAACTGAGTTTTGAAATGGTTATTTATTAGGAAAACCTTATTTAAGTATCTATAATTGTTAATAAATGTATGTCATAATGAAATTATTATATTAAAAATTTGGTTTTATATTTCGAATTAATATATGTGAGATTGTCTTTCATCATCATCAGTGGCGCAACAGCCCCATGGTGAGCCAAGGCCGTCTGCCTACTGCCAGATTTCGTGACAGGCGATGCTTTTTCTTTTTACGGGGTAGTATTGCTACGCCCAATGTTCTACAGTCCCATTAGACTGGACCTACTCTTTAAAGTGGATTCCGAACCACTACAAACATCCATGGCACCGCCAGGACAAGAACCCGTAACGGAGGTTTCTTTTTACGAAGTAGGTTTGTGAGCACTAAGCAGCCATATTAGACCGGGAGGGGGAGGAGAACTGTCTCTAGGAACTGTTATTTTCTTTATTTTTATAAGTAACTGTTATGTTGTTGTGTTATGGTTAATCTAATCTTCGTTATCAGACAGCGCGGGTCTGATACCCCATGAGTAGTCTATTCATGGATGGAGCGAAAGAGGTAGCTTCTGTTATGTAGGAGCACCCGTAGGTAGAAATCTGACTTGGCAACATGTCGTTGAATAAGGAGGACAATGCCTTTCAGGAGCACTTTTTATGGGGAACTGCTCCCCATTTAATTATCACATGGAGAAAACCCAGAAAATTCCCTCCAGGTAGTCCGAATCACGAGGCAGGACACTGAACATCACAAATGCCATAGAGTCTGCTCGTTTTTTGAAACAGTGCCTATAAAAATGCCGATAGAGGATTGAACCTTAGCCGTAATGCTCACCAGCGGTGCACGTTGCCACTGAGACACGAGTCGGAGGAAACGATTACGATATATGATTAACACGTGATAATCTGTTGACAACATTGAGTGTGTAACCATTATGAAGTTGACATCAAATGAAAGGATTCACGAACAAAAATTTTGATAGAAGTTTAATTTAAAAGTTCACAAGATGTAAATTAAAAAATATATAAAATTGAAAACTCTACAATTTTAAAATGCAATAGAATCTTTTTAAAAGTAATCGATGAACGAATTTTTTAGTAGAAACATTGAATTATTACATTTAAAAATTAATATTCTCGAATTATCATGAGTAAAACAATAGGTTGAAATCTATTTTAAAAATAAAGCTGATAGCTGATGTATTTTACAAATAAAATTTACAGAATCCCGGATGATTACAATACCATTTTAGATTAAAATAATATTAAATTTTTATGATTGACAACGTTTTCAATATATATGAATGCATTACTAAGATCTTAACAAAAGTTTAATGAATAACTAAGATCTGAAATTTATAACTAATATTCTTTTTAAATTTTGTAACTGAAGAATTTAAGAAAAATTTTCATTCCTCTAATCTTTGTATATATAATTCTCCTCTACGTTCGTTTGTCACTGAGCTCCTCCTAAAAAGCTAGACTGATTTTGACGAAATGTTTTGTATGTGTTTGACAAAATTTTTTTGTATGTGTTTGTTTTAAGTCGCCGCCTTCAGATGGTGTTGAAGTATATTACCTTCTATACCATTCAATCAATCACTATGGAAATTGGTAATAATATGTATTCGAGTATGGAAAATATGCTAACGCTATCCATTTTATTGTTACTTACCACCGGATGGTGCTGCAGCATTTCATTTTATATACCATTCAAAAGATATCCATGAAAATTAATATGCACATATATTGGAACATGGAGTATGTATTCGCGATATGCAATTTTATACAACGTATTTTTTTTGTCAGATCAAAGTATGCCAGGTTCTGCTAGTAGGCCTATAAAATCGTTAATTTGTTAGCTACTACATGATGGTTAACATTATCTTGGTGATGTACGATTGTTTCTAAGATTTTTAGAAGAGGTACGGATCAGAAAGGACTTTTCGGGAGCGAATTGGCCACCTTTTTCATGTCGTAACGGGAACACAGTGAGAAAACTATCACACAACTATCAGTGAGGAAGTAGATTTTTTTACACAAAGAGATTAATTTATAACTCACTCGATGCCAATTCTGATATACAGAAAATCCTTTTCATTTTAAGTCGAATATCCTTAAAAGGCAGTAATTTCGAAAAAGGGTGGATACCAGATTCTTTCATTTTCATCCCAACAGTCGGAAAGGAATACCGAACTGCTTGGGTCACTCGACTTTCTTGCTGAATCGCGGGAAAAATCCCACTCCCAAGTCCAAGCGCAAAAAGCCAATATATATTCACCGTAAACATCTTTACTCTGCGCCTCCCAAATTCGTGGTAAAAAAACTGAAAAAGAAAAAAAAAAGCAGGGATAGAAAAAGAAAAAGCAGTTTTTTCCCCAAACAATCCGATCTTTTCTTTCGTTTTTTTTGTTATTCAACTCTTGGACCGAAATTGTGTTTCTATTTTCTGGTCGTGAGTCTCGCTTTCGGTTTGTATTTATTTCTTTGCCTTATGGCTTGAGAAAAAAAAAACACACAAAAGAAGGAAAAGGGAGAAAAACTTTTTGAGTTTTTGACCCATTGCTTCTTCGAGTTTTTATTGAATACCTGACACTGGGATTTTGAAGTGCTCCAGGCCGACAACATTGTTATTATTATACTTCTTCTTTTTTTTTCGCGCCGTTCTGTTATTATTTTCTTTTTTTCGAGAACTATCTTATTTGTTTTTCAAAATAGCTTACTCGAACTCGAAATAATAGGAAAGAAAAACAGTGTTGTCATCTCTGTCTCTCTAGAAATTTAATTGAAATATATATAAGAAAATATGGCTTCGTTTTATCTTTGTTTTACTTTTAAAAATGATGATATGTTGCTTTACAATTGAATTGTAAAAGTTTTAGATTCGAAAAATTGAAGATTCTTATTCTTTTAAAAATTAAAAATTTGTTGTTTGTTCTAATGCAGCTGGCAAGTCCTTAGACAGTTGTCTTTGATGCCTTAAGGCAAGGGTGACACCGACATTACTCACTTAACACTACCCAGCAGGTGCGTGTAGCTTGAAGACAAACTACGGACACGGAGTAACACTACCCTCGCAATGATCTACGATCATGTTAGACAGGCTTTAAAGTGTATTCCGAACCACTGCAGCTGGCAAACTCTTATACAGTTATATTTTATTCCATAAGCAAGTGCTGCACCGACGTTACTCACTTAGCATTACTAAGGGGGTGAATGTAGCTTGAAGATAAGCTACGGACGCGGAGTAACAATGCCCCGCAAAGCTCTATGATCCTTTTGGACAAGGACCTACGTCTTAAAACGGATTCCGAACAAGTGCACCAGAAAGCCAGCCACTCGGCGATCAGGCCCCAGATTTGATTTGAACCAAAAAATACTACCATCAGTGAGAAAGTAGATTTTTCACGCAAAAAGATTAAGTTACATCTCACTCAACGCCAATTGGAACACACATAAAATCGTTTTCATTTTAAATCGAATATCCTTAGAATCGAATATACTCCACCCATGAAACTGACGGGATTCTAACCCGAAACCTCTGTCATCGAGCGCAAGAGCGCTAACCACCGGGTATCAGGCTCCAGATTTGATTTTGAAAAAAAAAAAAAAAAAAAACACTACCATCAGTGAGAAAGTAGATTTTTTCACGCATAAAGATTAAGTTACATCTCACTCGATGCCAATTGTTATACACATAAAATCCTTCTCATTTTAAATCGAATATCCTTAAAAGGCAATAATTTCGAAAAGGGTGGAATACAGCTTCTTTCATTTTTTTATCCGAACAGTCGGAAAGGAATACCAACTGCTTTTAGTCACTCGACTTTGTTGCTGAATCGCGGGAGAAATCCCACTCCCAAGTCCAAGCGCAAAAAGCCAATATATATTCACCGTAAACATCTTTACTCTGCGAGCCCAAATTCGCGGTAAAAAAAAAAAACTGAAAGATAGAAAAAAAAAAAAAAAGAAAAGTTTTTCCCAAACAATCCGATCTTTTCTTTCATTTTTTTTATTTCAACTCTTGACTGAAATTGTGTTTCTATTTTCTGGTCGTGAGTTCCGCTTTCGGTTTGTATTTATTTATTTGCTTTATGGCAGGGAAAAACACACACAGAAGAAGAAAAAGAGAGAAAACTTTTTGAGTTTTTCACCCATTGCTTCGAGTTTTTATTGAATGCCTGACACTGGGATTTTGAAGTGCTCCAGGCCGACAACATTGTTATAATTATACTTCTTCTTCTTTTTTTTCTTCTCGTCATTCTGGTAATATTTTCTTTTTTCTCGAGAGCTATCCATTTCTTTTTCAAAATAGCTTACTCGAACTCTCGAAATAACAAATGGAAAGAAAAACAGTGTTGTCATATCTCTCTCTAGAAATTTAATTGAAATATATATATAAGAAAATATGGTTTTGTTTTTACTTCGTTTTCGTTTTTGAAGCGATGATATGTTGCTTTACAATTGATTAGTAAAAGTTTTTGCTTCGAAGCATTGAAGATTCTTATTCTTTTAAAAATTAAAAACTTTTTTTCTAATGCAACTGGCAGACAGTTGTCTTTGAGGCCTTAAGGCAAGCGCTGCACCGACGTTACTCATTTAGCACTACCCAGAAAGTGCGTGTAGTTTGAAGACAAACTAAGGACGCGGAGTAACACTACCCCCGCAATGCTCTACGATCCTGTTAGACCGGGACATAAGGTTTAAAGTGGATTCCTAACCATTACATACAACCATGACACCATCGGGATTCGAACCCGTAACATCTGCTACCAAACGCCAGAGTGCTAGCCACTAGGACATCAGGTCCAAAATTAAACTATACATTTTTTTTTCTAATGCAGTTGGCAAATGCTTTTATACTTTTTTACTTATGGCCCCAGTTATATTTTATGCTACCAGCAAGTGCTGCTCTGACGTTACTCACTTAGCACTTCCAAAGGGACGCGTGTAGCTTGAAGATAAGCAACGGACGCGAAGCAACAATGCTACCGCAAAGCTCTCGATCCTTTTAGACAATAACCTACGTCTTAAAGGGAATCCGAACCACTTCAAACTTCCATGGCACCTCCGAGATTCAAATCTGAAACCTGTGATATCGAGCACCACAGCGCTAGCCACTCGGCTATCAGGCCCCAGATTTGATTTTGAACCAAAAAACACTACCATCAGTGAGAAAGTAGATTTTTTCACACAGAAATATTAAGTTACATTACACTCTAAGCCAATTGTGATACACAGAAATTCCTTTTCATTTTAAATCGAATATTCTTAAGAAGCACTAACTACGAAAAAGGGTGGATTCCAGATTCTTTCATTTTTATCCGAACAGTCGGAAAGGAACACCGAACTGCTTGGGTCACTCGACTTTCTTGCTGAATCGGGGGAAAACTCCCACTCCCAAGTCCAAGCGCAAAAAGCCAATATATATTCACCGTAAACATCTTTGCTCCGCGCCTCCCCAAATTCGCGGTAAAAAAAAAGATAGATAAAAAAGTTTTTTCCCAAACAATCCGATCTTTTCTTTCGTTTTTTTGCTATTCAACTCTTGGACCGAAATTGTGTTTCTATTTTCTGGTCGTGAGTTTTGCTTTCGGTTTGTGTTTATTTATTTGCCTTATAGCGTGGTAAAAAAACACACACAAAAGCAGAAAAAGAGAGAAAAACTTTTGAGTTTTTGACCCATTGCTTCGAGTTCTTTGTGAATACCTGACACTGGGATTTTGAAGTGCTCCAGGCCGACAACATTGTTATTATTGTACTTCTTCTTTTTTTTTCGCGCCGTTTCTGCTATTATTTTCTTTTTTCTCGAGAACTATCCCTTCCTTTTTCAAAATAGCTTACTCGAGCTCGAAATCAATGGAAAGAAAAACAGTGTTGTCATCTCTTTCTAGAAATTTAATTGAAATATATATAAGAAAATTTGGCTTTGTTTTCGTTTTTGAAGTGATGATATGTTGCTTTACGATTGAGAAGTAAATATTTTAGATTCGTAGCATTGACTATGCTTATTATTTTAAAAATTAGAAACCTTTTTTTTTCTTTCTAATGCAGCTGGCAAACACTTATAACAGACAGTTGTCTTCGAGGCCTTAAAGCAAGCGCTGCACTGACGTTACTCAGCATTACCCAGGAGGTGCGTGTAGTTTGAAAACAAACTACGCACGCTGAGTAACACTATCCCCGCAATGATCTATGATCATGTAAGGAGGAGACCTGATCTTTAAAGTTTATTTCGAACCGCTGCAAACATCCATGGCACCACCGGGACTCGAACTCGAAACGTGTGGTACCAAGCACCAGAACGCTAACCACTCGGATATCCAAAAATAAACTACACATTTTTTTTCTAATGCAGTAGGTAAATGCGTAGGCAGTCAAATTTTATGCCATAATCAAGGGCTGCACCGATGTTACCCACTTAGCACTACCAAGGGGGCGCTGTAGCTTGAAGATAAGCTACTGACGAGGAGTAACAATGCCCCAGAAAGCTCTACGATCCTATTCGACAAAGATCTACGGTTTAAAATGGATTCCGAACCCTCTACAAACATCCATGAAACTGCCGGGAATCGAACCTGAAACGTCTGCCACCGAGCACCAGCGCGCTAGCCCCCGAGCAGTGGCAAATGTGGGTTCCTAACCACTACAGACATCCATGGCACAGCCGAGATTCGAATACGAACACTGTGCTGTCGAGCACCAACCACTCGGCTATCAGCACCTAGATTTGATTTTCAACCAAAAAACACAACCATCAGTGAGAAAGTGGTTTTTTTCAGACAGAAAGATTAAGTTACACCTCACTCAACACCAATTGTGAACACAGTAAATCCTTTTTATTTTAAATCGAATAACCCTAAAAGGCACTAACTTCGAAAAAGGGTGAAATCCAGCCTCTTTCATTCTTTTTCCGAACAGTCGGAAAGGAATACCGAAGTGCTTGGGCCACTCGACTTTCTTGCTGAATCTGAATCGGGGTGGGGGGAGGAACTTCCACTCCCAAGTCCAAGCGCAAAAAGCCAATATATATTCACCGTAAACATCTTTACTCTGCGCCTCCCAAATTAGTTGTAAAAAAAACTGGAGATAAAAAAAAAAAAAGGAAGTTTTTCCCCAAACAATCCGATCTTTTCTTTCGTTTTTTTGTTATTCAACTCTTAGGGCCGAAATTGTGTTTCTATTTTCTGGTCGTGAGTTTCGCTTTCGGTTTGTGTTTATTTATTTGCCTTATGGCGTGAGAAAAAAACACACACAAAAGAAGAAAAAGAGAGAAAAACTATTTGAGTTTTTCACCCATTGTTCTTCGAGTTTTTATTGAATACCTGACACTGGGATTTTGAAGTGCTCCAGGCCGACGACATTGTTATTATTACACTTTTTCTTCTTTTTTTTCGCGCCATTCTGTTGTTATTTTCTTTTTTCTCGAGAACTATCCATTTCTTTTTCAAAATAGTTTACTCGAACTCTCGAAATAACAAATGGAAAGAAAAACAGTGTTGTCATCTCTTTCTAGAAATTTAACTGAAACATATAGAAGGAAATATGGCTTTGTCTTTCCTTTGTTTTCGTTTTTGAAGCGATGTTATGTTGCTTTACGATTCAGTAGTACAAATTTTAGATTCGAAGTATTGAAGATTCCTATTCTTTTAAAAATAAAACACTTTTTTCTTCTTTCTAATACAGCCGACAAACACTTATGACAGACAGTTGTTTTTGAGGCCTGAAGACAAGTTCTGCACCGACGCTACTCACTTAGCACTACCCAGGAGTTGCGTGTAGCTTGTAGACAAACTACGGGCGCGGAGTAACACTACCCTCGCAATAATCTACGAACATGTTAGAACGGAACCTAAGCTTTAAAGTGTTTTCCGAACCACTACAAACATCCATGGCACTACCGGGACGCGAACCCGAAACCTGTGGTACCAAGCGCCAGAGCGCTAGCCACTAGGACATCAGGCCCAAAAATTAACTACACATTTTTTTTTTCAAATGCAGTAGGTAAATTCTTAGACAGTTAAATTTTATGCCATAAGCAAGGGCTGTATCGACGTTACTCACTTAGCACTACCCAGGAGGTGCGTGCAACTTGAAGATAAGCTACGAAAGCTGAGTAACATTCCTCCAGAAAGCTCTATTAAAATGGATTCTGAACCCTCTACAAACATACATGAAACTGCCGGGATTCGAACCGGAAACGTGTGTCCCCTAGCGCCAGAGCGCTAGCCACCGTGTATGAGGCCCTACATTTGATTTTGAATCAAAAAGCACAACCATCAGTGAGAAAGTAGGTTTTATTCCCACAGAAAGATTAAGTTACATCTCACATAACGCCAATTGTGATACGCCTAAAATCCTTTTAATTTTAAATCGAATATCTCTAAAAGGCACTAACTAATCGCATGGCAGGCGAGCAAAAATAAAGGCAATAACTAGAAATCGAAAGCGTGGATTCCAGATTCTTTCATTCTTTATCCGAGCAGTCGGAAAGGAACACCGAACTGCTTGGGTCACTCGACTTTCTCGCTGAATAGGTGGAAAAATCCCTCTCCCAAGTCCAAGCGCAAAAAGCCAATATGTATTCACCGTAAACATCTTTACTCTGCGCCTCCCAAATACGCGGTAAAAAAAAACTGAAAGATAGAAAAAAAAAAGCATTTTTTTTCCCAAACAATCCGATTTTTCTTTCGTTTTCTGTTATATATTTGTATATTTGTTATATATTTGTTATATATTTATATATATATATATATATATACATATATATATATACATACATACATAATAAAATATGGCTTGGTTTTCCCTTCGTTTCGTTTTTAAAATGATGATATGTTGCTTTACAATGGAGTAGTAAAAGATTTAGATTCGAAACATTGAAGATTCTTATTCTTTTAGAAATTAAAATTTTTTCTTTCTAATAAGCACTTATAACAGACAGTTGTTATAAGTGTTTATTAGAAAGAAAAAAAAAGTTTCTATAATAGACAGTTGTCTTGTAAAAAAGTGTTATTATAACAAACAGTTGTCTTTGAGGCCTTAAGGCAAGAGCTGCATCGACGTTACTCACCTAGCACTACCAAGGAGGCACGTGTAGCTTGAAGATAAGTGATGGACGCGGTGTAATAATGCCCCCGGAAAGAGCTACGATCCTATAGGACAAGGAACTATGGTTTAAAGTGGATTCCGAACCAAAAATCCATGACACCGCCGGGATTCGAACCCCAAACCACTGTCACCAAGTCCCAGAGCACTAGCCACCGGGTATCAGGCCACATATTTGATTTTGAACCAAAAAAACACAACGATCAGTGAGAAACTTGACTTTTTCACACATAAAGATTAAGTTACATCTCATTTCCTTGCCAATTGTGATACAAATAAAATAATTTTCATTTTAAACCGAATATCCTTAAGAGGCACTAACTTCGAAAAAGGGTGGATTCTAGTTTCTTTCATTTTGATCCGAACAGTCGGAAAGGAATACCGACTGCTTGGGTCACTCGACTTTCTTGCTGAATCGGGGGAAAACTCCCACTCCCAAGTCCAAACGCAAAAAGCCAATATATATTCACCGCAAATATCTTTACTCTGCGAGCCCAAATTCGCGGTAAAAAAAAAAAAAAAAAAAAAAACTGGAGATAGAAAAAAACAAGTTTTTTCCCAAACAATCCGATCTTTTCTTTCGTTTTTTTGTTATTCAACTCTTAGGGCCGAAATTGTGTTTCTATTTTCGGGTCGTGAGTTTCGCTTTCGGTTTGTGTTTATTTATTTGCCTTATGGCGTGGAAAAAAACCACACAAAAGAAGAAAAAGAGAAAAAAACTTTTTGAGTTTTTGACCCATTGCTTCTTCGAGTTTTTATTGAATACCTGACACTGGGATTTTGAAGTGCTCCAGGCCGACAGCATTGTTATTATTATACTTCTTCTTTTTCTTCGCGCCGTTCTGTTATTATTTTCTTTTTCTTCGAGAACTATCCGTTTCTTTTTCAAAATAGCTTACTCGAACTCTCGAAATAAACGGAAAGAAAAACAGTGTCGCCATCTCTCTCTAGAAATTTAATGGAAATATACATAAGGAAATATGGCTTTGTTTTCCCGGTGTTTTCGTTTTTGAAGTGATATGTTGCTTTTCAACTGAGTAGTGAATGCTTTAGATTCGAAGCATGCATTGAAGATTCTTATTCTTTTAAAAATTAAAAACTATTTTTCTTCTTTCTAATGCAGCTGGCAAACGCTTATAACAGACAGTTGGCTTCGAGGCCTTAAGGCAAGTCCTGCACTGACGATACTCACTTAGAACTACCCAGGATGTGCGTGTAGCGTGAAGACAAACTACGGACGCGGAGTAACACATGTTAGACAAGTACGTAAGCTTTAAAGGGCATTCCGAACCACTACAAATATCAATGGCTCCGCCGGGATTCGAACTCGAAACCTGTCGTACAAAGCGCCAGAATGCTTACCACTCGGACATCAGGCCCAAAAATAAACTACACATTTTTTTTCTAATGCACCTGGAAAATACTTGGATAGTTATATTGTATGTATAAGCAAGGGCTGCACCGACGTTACTCACTTAGCACTACCAAGAGGGCGCGTATAGCTTGAAGATAAGCTTTGGACGCGGAGTAACAACGCTCCCTCAAATTTCTACGATCCTTTATGACAAGGACCTAAGGCTTAAATTGGATTCCGAACCGCTACAAACATTCATGACACCGCCGAGACTCGAACCCGAAGCCTCTGTCACCGAGCAGCAGAGCGCTGGCTGCCGAGTGTCAGGCCCCAGATTTCATTTTGAACCAAAAAAACACAATCATCACTGAGGAAGTAGATTTCTTTTACACAGATTAAGCTACATCTCACTCGATGCCAGTTGGAACACACATAAAATCCTTTTCCGTTTAAATAGAATATCCTCAAAATCGAATATCCACCATCCATGAAACTGTCGGGATTTGAACCCGAAACCTCTGTCACCGAGCGCCAGAGCGCTAACCACCGGGCATCAGGCTCCAGATTTGATTTTGAACAAAAAAAAAAGCTCTACCATCCGTGAGAAAGTAGATTATTTCACACAGAAAGATTAAGTTACATCTGACTCCGATGCCAATTGTGATACACATAAAATCCTTTCATTCTAAATCGAATAACCCTAAAAAGCACTAACTTCGAAGAAATCGAAAGGGTGGAATCCAGCTTCTTTCATTCTTTATCGGAAAGGAACACAGAACTTCTTTTGGTCACTCGACTTTCTTGCTGAATTGAAGGAAAACTCCCTCTCCCAAGTCCAAGCACAAAAAGCCAATATGTATTCACCGTAAACATCCTTGCTCCGCGCGTCCCAAATTCGCGGTAAAAAGAAACTGGAGATAGAAAAAAAAAACAAGTTTTTTCCCAAACAATCCGATCTTTTCTTTCATTTTTTTAGTACTCAACTCTTGGACCAAAATTGTGTTTCTATTTTCTGGTTGTGAGTTTCGCTTTAGGTTTGTATTTATTTATTTGCCTTATGGGATGGAAAAACCCCCACGCAAAAGCAGAAAAAGAGAAAAAAACTTTTTGAGTTTTTGATACATTGCTTCTTCGAGTTTTTATTGAATACCTGACACTGGGATGTTGAAGTGCTCCAGGCCGACAGCATTGTTATTATTACACTTCTTCTTCTTTCGCGCCGTTCTGTTATTGTTCTCTTTTTTCTCGAGAACTATCCATTTCTCTTTCAAAATAGTTTACTCGAACTCTCGAAATAAACGGAAAGAAAAACAGTGTTGCCATCTCTCTTTAGAAATTTAATGGAAATATACATAAGGAAATATGGCTTTGTTTTCCCTGTGTTTTCGTTTTTGAAGTGATATGTTGCTTTTCAATTGAGTAGTAAATGCTTTAGATTCGAAGCATTGAAGATTCTTATTCTTTTAAAAATCAAAAACTTTTTTTCTCTTTCGAATGCAACGGGCAAACACTTATAATAGACAGTTGTCTTTGAGGCCTTAAGGCAAGTACTGCACCGACGTTACTCACTTAGCACTACCCAGGAGGTGCGTGTAGTTTGAAGACAAACTACGGACGCGGAGAAACACTACCCCAGCAATGATCTACGATCATGTTTGGCAGGGACCTATGCTTTAAAGTGTTTGTCTGTGTCCTGTAGCGCGGGACGGACAACCCGTGAGTAATCTACTCTTGAATGTAGGGAAAGAGGGCAGCTTCTGTTGTGATGCAGCACCTGTAGGTAGAAGTCTGACTTGGCTCCGTGACGCTCTTTATAGTCAAAATTAGACCGGGACCTACGGCTCAAAGTGTATTCCGAAAAACTACAAACAACCATGGCACCGCCGGGACTCGAACTCGAAACCTGTGGTACCAAGCGCCAGAGCGCTAGCCAGTAGGCCATCAGGCCCAAAAATAAACTACACATTTTTTTTCTAATGCAGCTGACAAATACATACACAGTTCCATTTTATGCCACCATTTTATGCGACGTTACTCACTTAGCACTACCAGTGGGGCGCGTGTGGCTTGAAGATAACCCACGGACGCGGAATATCAATGCCTTCTCAAAGCTTTGCGATCCTTTGAGACAAGAACCTATGGCTTAATGTGGATTCCGAATAAATGCAAACATCCACGGTACCACCGAGACTCGAACCCGAAGTCTATCAAGCACCAATGCACTAGCCACTCGGCTATCAGGCCCCAGATTTGATTTTAACAAAAAAATACTACCATCAGTGAGAAAGTAGATTTTTTTTACGCAGAAAGATTAAGTTACATTACACTCAATGCCAATTGAGATACACATAAAATATTTTTCATTTTAAATCGAATAACCCTAAAAGGCCCTAACTTCGAAGGAATTGAGAGGGTGTATTCCAGATTCTTTCATTTTTTTCTTAACAGTCGGAAAGCAATACCGAACTGCTTTTGGTCACTCGACTTGGTGAATCGTAGGAAAACTTCCACTTCCAAGTCCAAGCGCAAAAAGCCAATATATATTCACCGTAAACATCTTTGCTCTGCGCCCCCAAATTCGTGGTAAAAAAAAAACTGGAGATAGAAAAAAAAAGACGTTTTTCCCAAACAATCCGATCTTTTCTTTCGTTTTTTTTGCTATTCAACTCTTGGACCGAAATTGTGTTTCTATTTTCTGGTCGTGAGTTTCGCTTTCGGTTTGTATTTATTTATTTGCCATATGGCGTGAAGAAAAACCCCACACAAAAGAAGAAAAAGAGAGAAAAGTTTTTTGAGTTTTTGACCCATTGCTTCCTCGAGTTTTTATTGAATACCTGACACTGGGATTTTGAAGTGCTCCAGGCCGACAACATTGTTATTATTATACTTCTTCTTCTTCTTTCGCGCCGTTCTGTTATTATTTTCTTTCTTCTCGAGAACTATCCATTTCTTTTTCAAAATAGCTTACTCGAACTCGAAATAAATGGAAAGAAAAACAGTGTCGTCCTCTCTCTCCAGAAATTTAATTGAAATATATATAAGAAAATATGGCTTCGTTTTTGTTTTTAAAGCGATGATATGTTGCTTTACAATTGAGTAGTATAAGTGTTAGATTCGAAACATTGAAGATTCTTATTCGTTTAAAAATTACAAACTATACGATGAAATGTTATGGCAAGAACGTTATGTATAGACATAGATGCTCAAATTAAATAAATAGAATATAATCAGTAAATATTTAAATACTTAATTATTTAATTTTCTCCATTATTATGAATGTATCAAAACAATACACATACACACATAAATACTGAATGATTCAATAAATGAATGATTGACAATACGTGTATTCACATAATGAAACAAAAATCATAAACAAATCCTGTTTATTGCTTTAAATAGTAAAAAATAAACAAAACTAAAAAATTTAAAATCCTTTCACGAATTTAAATATATCATGTGTCAATATATTTTTCTGGTCGAATACACACGGAAATATACCAATGTTCAATAACCAAGACATATATGACGCAGTTATCTAGAATATAACAAGAATGAGAATTCAACTCCTTAGGGTTTCGATTCTTTATTTGGCGATTATTCCCCTGAGTTTTTCGCCAAATTTCCTCGTAAACAAACAACGCTTAGACAACAATGCTTATGCTGAGACAAAGATACTCACATCAAATAAATAGAATATAATTAGTAAATGTTATAATACTGATTATATTCTATTTGTTAATATAAATGGATTATATTCTAATATTTACTATAAATGGCTGTACAGTGGCTAGTGCTCCATATGTTTTCGGTTCAAGTCCCGGCGGTACCATGGATGTTTGTAGTGGTTCAGAATCCACTTTAAACCGTAAATCAATACGATCGTAGAGTGTTTATCTACGGTTTAATAAATAGAAATAAATAATAGGATCGTAGAGCGTTGTGGGGGCAGTACTACTTGTATCCGTAGCATATCTTCAAGCTACACTTGCCCCCTGGGTTTTATTAAATGAGTAACAGCGGTACAGCCCTTACTTATGGCTTAAAGATAACTGTCTCCGTATTGCTAGCTGCATTAGAAAAAAAAAAGTTTAAGTTCTTAAATATTTAATTTTCTCTATTATGATGGATATATCAAAACAATATACATAAATGAATAATTGGCAAAACGCCTGTATATTGAATGGAATTTTCCAGTGAAACAAAAGCCATAAACCAGTTTATTATATTAAAACTGCAAAAAATAAACAAAACTAAAAAACTGAAATCCTTACATGAATTTAAATTTATCATGTGTGAACTTACTTTGCTGGTCGAATACACATGGAAGTATACCAAACTTCAGTAACTCAAGAAATTGGAAACAAATCGCAAAATAGGAGCCGCTATGATTTGGCGACTTTTTTAGATACGGCACCAAATACGGCAACCAAAGTATCTCCTAACGCCTGATTGATCAAGAATAATTACTGGAATGTTCTAGAAGAATTAGGAATCATTAATTTTAATAATCATTGATTACACTCATAACGAGTTCCGCAGATACACTGCGGCTACACCGAGGAGACTCGATGGCGTTTGTGATGTTCAGCATCTTCTCTCATTAGTCGGATTAACTGGCGGGAGGTTTCCGTTTTTTCGCATACGATATCCAAATGCGGAGTAGTTTCCCCTAAAAGTCTTCCCGAAAAGCACTGTCCTCCTTTTTCAGCGACACGAAGCCATGTCAGATATACCTACGGGGGCTCCATTACAACAGAAACTGCCCCTCACTTTTCTTCCTATCATGAGCCCACATATAGTATGGACCTGGTCTAGATGTTACTGTCTACCAAGTGGGAAAAGAAAAAAATGAAAATAAATATATTTTCTTTAGCTTAAAAACCCTCTAAAAAAGCTAATAAACTTCTTCAAATTATTTGTATCATAATTTAACTACAATCCTGAAAAGACATCTAATTATAATTATTTTCATATAAATTCTCATAGAAAAAAATCATAAAAATCATAACGCATTAATCATATAATTAATTAATTTATATAATAATTAATTAAAAATCATGTAATTAAAATCATATAATTAAAAAACATATTAATCATAAATCATTATAATCATATAATAAATCATATAAATCATAAGATCATTCGTAATTGATCTATAAATACATCTTTAAAAACTCCTTATTTTTCTGTTAAATTTCGATGAGTTTTTTTTTTTTTTTTTGAAATGGTTTGTAAAAAAATAAAAAAAAACCACTAGTAAAATTCTAAATAAAAGGTCCCTAATCTTTTAACTGACGGAAAATAACATTTGTGTGAAACCAATTTAATTTATTCTATGCAAAAAATTCCAAACTTTATTTTTATGTTTAGTTATTGTTTAACCAAATTCGATAGAAGAACAGAAAAAAAAAACTGTTATTGTTTTTTATTTCGTTACCATTTCACAAAAAAAAAAAAAAAAAGTTTCGAATTAATGAATTATAATGCTAAAAGTATTTTGAAACTTGCCTGCATCACTTAACAGAAATAAGTAAGAAATAAAATTTGAAATCTTTTCGAGAAAAAGGAATTCCTGCAACTACTATTTTTTCCTTCCTAAATTAAAAGAAACATTTAGTTAATTCTTTTTACCAGAAATCAATTTCGGAAAGATAAATTTTGAGAGTAAATTGTAATTGATGAATGCCATGTTTTTAATTTCTGCTTGGCAACAGAATTCCAAAATTCTTTCTCCTATTTGGTGATGGAATTATAAATGTTAAGAATTCTACTATGCTTGCTAAATAAAATTAAAGATCTTGCATTTTTCTTGTCCTAGGATACCCGACTAAATTTCTTGTCCAACTCAAAAATACGCCGAGAATTTAATTTAGCATATATATAAAAAACATTAAAAAGACTTTTGGATTTTTTTTATCCATTTATGTGCTTGTACCTTTGTGAGTATTATGTGTTTCTGTGCGTTTAATTACAATATATTTAAAATTACAATACTGCAATTATTACAATATTACTGGGTCTGAATGGTCGAGCGGCTAGCGCTCTGGCGCTTGTTCCCACAGGTTTCGGATTCGAGTTCCGGTGGTGCCAGGGATGTTTGTAGTGGTTCGGAATCCACTTTAAGCTGCAGGTCCCGGTCTCATATGACTGTAAGAGCGTCACGGAGCAAAAGTCAGTCCTCTACCTACGGGTGCTCCATCACAACAGAAGCTGCCCCTTTTCGCTCCATCCGAGAGTAGATCATTCATGTGATGCCCGTCCTGCACTGCAGGACATTGAGGATTGGTCACAAACACACAAACAAACAAACAAACAAACAATATTACTAATACAATACAGTATAATACAATTACAGTATAAAGTAAAATGTATTGACATCATTGGAAGTTTGTTCCAGCGTGCAGGTTGTGCAGCTGGATTGTAACTGGGTGTGGTTGGGTTGGGACTTGAGACTCAGGTTGGAGAACTCACAGCTTTATTTACACCATCACAAACATCACCCACGTACAATTAAAGACAGACAATATTTAACACATTTAAAGACAGATAATCATAGATTCGTGGAAGGATTCTACTTAAGCCGAAATACGAAACATCGGCAATGCACAGGGTGCGAGAAATATATTTCTTGTCCGGGTGAGAGTCTGTAGGCCAATTAATACACCAGGCTGCGTTAAATATATTTCCTCTCAGGAAATATATTTAACGTTGTAACGTTATTTAACGTTGTAATTTAACACTGTAAACTAAACGTTTCTCAACAGAAGGGTGTGATTGCGCTGTTACTTCCTCTCTTGTGAGAGTCTCTAGTCCTACTGACCATTTCTTCTGAACGCCATAGGGAACGCTCTTGCCAGTGCGTAGGAGGAAGCATGGTTATAAGTTAAACATTCTATATTATTGTATCCGAAAATATATCCAAACAGTGAGAATGTGCAAAATTATTAAATTTAATGGTGCTATTTTATTCAACATCTTGTCAAAGCCTTTTTAAAAACGACTTGTAAATCTAATCTACTAATATTTGGTACTCAATTTATTAAAATGATGCTTTTTCCGGCAAGATATATCTGTGAACAAATCCTTACTGCAATAAATATTGGCAAAAAAAAAAAAAAAAAAAAAAAAGTTTTGAGCAGCGAAAAGTTAAAGGTCTGATGGCCGAGTGATTAGAGCTCTGACGCTCAGTCTCGGTGGAGCCATGGATGTTTGTAGCTGTTCGGAATTCACTCTAAACCCTAGGTCCAAATCTAATATGACTGTAGAGCGTTAGGCATAGGACCGACAACCTTACCCCGTAAAAAGAAAACATTTCCTCATTCGGAATTTGCCAGTAGGCAGACGGCCATTGACCAATGTGGACTTTAGTGCCATGAAGTTGTTTTTTTTTAAAATATTTATCGTCCATATTCTATCAATAAATAAAATTATTGAAGAGAGAAGAGTAAAATAAAGTCCTGTCATATAAAGATCTTATTTTTAAAAAAAACTATAGGAAAATTTAAATTTAGTTTTTCTAAATGTTGATCGTGGGCCTCATGGCCGAGTGACTAGAGCTCTGTCGCTCGTTGCCACAGGTTTCGGGTTCTTGTCCTGGCAGTGCCATGGGTATTTGTAGTGGTTCGGAATCCACTTTAAACCCTAGGTCTCTGTCTAATACGAATGTAGATCATTGGGCATAGGACATTGACAACTTTACCCTCTAAAAAGAAAACAACTCTTATCTTGAAATCTACCAGTAGGCAGAAGGTCTTGGTCCACCCTGGGGCTGTTGCTAAAATGAAGAAGTGAAAATTTAAAATGAACTGGATGATTATTAAAAATAGATTTAGAAGTTAAAATAATTGTATACCCAAAACAATTTGATTTCTCCAATTATTTAACAAATTTTATTTATTTTTTTTATGAATATACATAAAAAAATGCAGCTTTGCATGCTTACTAAATAAATTTAATTATTAAATAATAGTTAACTTTTATTTAGTAACTTTTATTTAATAGTTACTTTTATTTTAATTTTAATTTTTATTTATTTAGTAACTTTTATTTTAATTTTAACATTTATTTTTTTAGTAACTTTTATTTATTTTTTAATTAGTAACTTTTATTTTTTTTTTAATTAGTAACTTTTATTTAATTTTAAATTAGTAATTTTTATTTATTTTTTAATTAATAACTTTTATTTAAAAGATTAATTAATAACTTTTATTTAAAAGATTAATTTTTAACTTTTATTTAGATAAAATTTATCTTACAATAACTTCATTCAAGCTTTGATTTAAACAAATCTGTTCATTCTTATTACAGACTATTAATTAATTATTTAATAAATAACTCGACATGATATTCTAATGCATGATTTATTAATTAATAAGTATCGTATAACAGGCATTATATTTTTTATTTCGTAGAAAAAAATCATATTACATGAAAATATTTGTGCGTGTTTCTGACATTTCACAATCTCTGTGGAATGACATTTTTAAACGTGCTCGAGGCTTACATATAATGGTTAACAAAATTACCTTCCAGAAATATTTTCAATTTCGACTGATTTTTGATGAGATATTAAAACCAGAGTTCACATGAAGCTGTATTGAAAATGCACAATTTTTGAAAGAAACACATTTCCTAAGATCTAATCTAAAATATTCTGTCCTATCAAAATTTTCAGAATGTATTTAAGTAAAAGCTTGCTCCAAACGTAAATCATACTTCTGCTTTCGATCTCTCTAAGATTGGTTCTTTACCCTAAGGATGTGACAGGATCTTTAAAGCATTTGTACTTTATGTAGTTTAGATCAAATTTCGGAGTTCATTTACATAGTAATATGGTTCAATGCGTCTTTTCTGATTTTGGAGAATATTTTACAATTACATGAAGTCAGAGAAGCAAACGAATTTGTTATCGACAGATTGAATAAAGATAGTTAGATAAGATGTCAGATCAGTTTTAAATTAAAAAAAAAGTTTACAAAGAAGTTGTTTCTGAAATTTGTTTAACTTCGTATGCAAAAAGATGTTTTTTCATTGAACACATAGAGAAATAATCTTTTTATCAAAATACGACTACTGAATGGTTTTGTAATTACAGTCTCTTTTTTGGAGATATGTATTGCTTAGGATCTTATTCAGTATCCCTTCTTCCTGTGTTTACCATGTGATCTGATGGCCAATTGGTTAGCGCTTTAGCATTTGGTTCTTCAAGTTCGAATACTGGCGGGGGCTGAGAAGTTTGTTTGTTGTTCGGACTCCACGTTAAACTCTAGGTCCCGTTCTTATTTGCCCAAAGTGTGCACAAAATAAAGCGACAAACAACAAAAAGACAAGTTTATTCTAGAGAGGTTTATTATTGCCTTCAGGTTCTTAAAATTCAAAATACAGACATACTTTTAAACGCAACTGCTCCTAAGGATGGAAAATTTCTGTAAATTTTGAAATGCCAGAGAAACACTTACGTGTTTCCGAAAAAATTGATTTTAAATAATTTTAATTTTATTTTTATGATTAAATTAATTTTTCAGTAATAGTTTTGAAGTAAAGAGAGAGCAAGATGCAGGGGATGAGAAGACACATGATTCTTTTTTTTTTTTTTAAAAAATTATTTATATTTATTCCTTTTATATAACTATATCTCTTAAGAGGATTATTATATCCACTTAAGAGGACAAATTCGATATCCTCTCCAAAATTTCAGCTCCCAAATACCCCTACTTTACTGTACAAATTTAGCGTAATTATATAACTTTTTAAACTTTTGATTATTCTTGAAAAGTTATGAAATGGAAACATGAATTCGTCGGGGACCTGAATGGTCGAGTAGCTAGCGCTCTGGCGCTCGGTACCACAGGATTCGGGTTCGAGTCCCGGCGGTGCCATGGATGTTTGTAGTGGTTCGGAATCCACTTTAAACTGTAGGTCCCGGTCTGTTAAGCCCTCGTGAGACAGAAGATGACCGTAGAGCGACAAACCAAATGAATTCGTCATTTCATTAATAATTAATTGCATTTCGGTCATATATGCTTTATGTTTGATATACTTCATTTTATAGTTCAATTACAAGCCTCACAATATATTATTTATAAAATATATGCATAATACGTAATATCGGGTGTACAAAGATTATTCCACCCTTTTTTTGGATAAAAGAAGTATGTTTGCTTATACAAAGGAATACAAATTTACTGCTCTATCTAGTGCTACAACTTTCGACCATTTTTCAGGCTATTTACGAATTCCCTCACAGTAAAAGTTTGGTCCCCCCCCCTTCTCGGGAGTCGGTGACTTCGTATGGGTTACACATAGCGAATTTGTATCTTCTGTGTTGTCTTTCGGGGGGTGGGTACAATAAGGGTCTCCGGACTTGATCCGGGGGAATCTCTTCACAGAGCGATAACAAGGACATGCCATGGACGGATTCGGCGTCTCTGCTCTTTTGTTCGGCACGTTTCAGAGGTCAGGGCATAGCTGGTTTGTCGTTTACATCTCTGAGTTGGCTGTTTATGTAGTGCACCACAAGTGTGGAGCACAGGCCTCTCAGGAGAGCTGGTGTCCTATTGGTACTTTGAAGGTGATCCAATTATTCTGTCAAATTCTTATAATTTCGTAAAAAGTGACCCTTGTTCCAGAAAGGGCTGACTGCATCAATCAATACAAATGATAGTTGAAAGAGCAATGTATAGTTAATACGGCGGGTAGGGCAATATTTTTCAGTTCTGCCCTTAGTAGTCTTTAACCGGCTGAACAACATGTAGTTCGACATTATGGTTGTTCATTCTCTATAGCTCACTTCAAACGCATTAGTTTTCTGTAAACAACGCCAGCAATAGTTTCAGGCGGTTTTGGCAACCCATAATAGATCACATCTTTCTGATCCCATCAAATACAGAGCATAATCCTGACACAATGAATATTTCGCTTTGTTTGTGAAGGATCTGTTTCACCCAAAATGTTTTGCATTTAGGATTCTCATATATTCATTTTTCATTACCAGTAACATTGTGATACAAAAATCTCTTTCTTTTTTGTCTTTCAAGTAGTATTCCACAAATGGTATTCCGATGTTCAAGGTCTCTTCAAATAATTCGTGTGTTTTAGCCGATTTGCGTGTTTTTAAATCATTCCATTTTCACTAAGCGTTTTGTGAAACATATTAGCAATATTTAATGCAACAGCTTATTTTGATTTCATGTAGGAATCATCGAGTAATACTTCTAATTCCACTTCAAATTTTTTTGGTGATTTTTCCATGTTCTTTGTGTCAAAATCGTCGAAAATGTAGAAACAATTCTTTACACGTCTTTTATTTTTCACTCGAAATGTATTCGATGGAGCGTGATCATCATAAATTTCTGTAAGCAAACGATGAGTTTCCGCTTCACTTATTTTGCAACAAAATAATGTAATATGATGTTTGTTTGGAATAAAATGCGACATTCTGAAACAAGCAAAAATAAAACTTGTTTACTCTTATAACTAAAAAAGAAAGCTTACTGTCACACCTGTCAAAAATGTATTGCACCATTTAACAAATACAAGCAGCAGCAGTAATAAAATCTTTGAAAAAGAAGGTGGAATTATATTTGTACGCCCAATATATATATATATATATATATATATAATTTTATTTTAATTTTTCAATAAATGCCTTAAATATGTTTCAATTCTTACTGAAGATGTATAATTATAAAGTGTAAGATAGCCCCTAAAATATATTATAAAGCTTCCGACAATGAGAAGCCTTTTTTAAAAAACTGAAAGAATAAAGAAATATATCAAAGCTATTTATATTATCTTTGTTGAATTAATAAAAAATATTATGAAAAATTGGAAATTCACAAAGAAACATCTCTTAAACTGCCATGTAAAATAAGGTCGGCTGATATAGTCATCATTTTTGAAAGTCTAGAAAAAGGTGGAAAGAGTCTTTTTAAATCGCTATCATGAAAAACTTAAACAAAACTTTAATTTAAACAAACTTTACCGCTTATTATTAATGATGTTTTCTGAGTACAACACTCTTTAAAAAATCTTAAATCCCATTGTCTCAATTGTAACAAAATCACAATAAAAAAACAACAACTTATATGACTAACGGAAGATAACTTGGCTGAAGTTAAAAAAAATTACAAAATCAAAATCAAAATGATAGGCAAGCACAGGAAATATGAGAAAACCAAGACGATAAATACAAATGGTACAATCCAAATTAATTAAGCGATAGATAATCAAATAAAGATTAAGCAATTAAGCAAAAATTTAAAAATAGAAAGTAAAAATTAAAATTTAAGATAATTTTTTATTATCTTAATTAAAATAAAATTTTTTTGTAAGCAAAAATAGAAAAGAAATGAGTGTGCCGAAAGAAAAAAGATAAACAATAAATGCTACATGGAAGAAATGGCGACAGTGAATTAGCCCAAGGTCAGGATCTAAATCCTTGAGTTACGAACAGAATTCTAACCAATACACTAATTTGTCTAGGGACAGTGCAGATTATGAAGTACAGCACGCAGAAGCTTAGAATTAACGTGGAGTTTAATCATAACTAGGAAAATTTTGAATACCCAAGTTATTAATATGAGAAAGATTATTATAAAAGTCTTCGACAATTTTAAAAATAAAATTTTTAATGTTATGGCGGAGAAAAAAGAACGTCTGATGCTGTCATTTTTTGCCAGGGTGAATCTTTAATCATTCTTAAAATTTTATTCCATAAAGTTTTGGTACTAATAACATTTTCTGTGGCTTCTTCTGTTTAATAGCATTTTCTGTATAACTAATAACATTTTCTGCTGACATTTAGCAGCAGAAACTCCAAGCCGAACTAGCATAGGTTATAATGGGATGCGTGTAGTAAATCTAAATAATTCGTTTATTTTCTAAAGAGCGTGAGGAATATATAATAGTCTTTTATCTAAAATTAATCCAATATATTTTGCTTCATTAGATCAGTAAATAGATTGGGTAAAAATAACTATGTCAGAGGGTTAAGCATATTATCTGGTGAATTGTACTGCCCCTGTTTTATCGACGTTCATACTGACAACTATTGTAGCAACGTTGTCAGTTAATTGGAACAAAGTTAACAATTGGAATATCATTAATAAAAATTATGAATAAAAAATGTCTAACTAGGAAGCGTTGTGGTACACCTGCATACATGTGTCTAATAGTGGAGAAGTGATTGTTTACATGAGCCATAAAATTTCTACCAATAAAATGAATTAGATAAATCGGAAAATTATAAACATGATGTTTATGAATAAAACTGTCGATCCAGATCTCATCAAAAGTGTTAGCAAAATCGAAGAAGAGGATTCCAGCAGTAGTGGAACTTTTTTATTAGACCTTCAGAGATAAGTTCTGTTAGCCTTAGAAGTTGATGAATGGTGGAGATGTTAGTCATAAGGCCAAATTGATGCGGAATCATGATAGAATGTTTAATAAACAGTGTTTTAATTTTTCTGAGAATATAGTAATCAGTTTATATAAATAAGATTTCAATTCGGTTTATTTAAGTAGAAGAGAAATTAGCCTGCAATTTGAAAGGCTGGAATGATCTATGTATGGATGAGAAGAATCGTTGCAGTTTTCTAGGATCGAAGAAAGAACAAGTAATACATAAAAAAAATGTTTAAGTCAATTCCTACTTTTTTTTCACTCTATTGCAGACAGTCCTTTATGAATAACTTTCATTCATTTTTTTAAGTTTATCTGGCGCCATCTATTGGTAGATATATGCAACTTAAATCTAAAAAAAACTAAAATTAATTAATTAAATTTAATTACTGAATTAATATTTGAAAAAACTGATTTAACATCAAGTGTCGTCCACTACAAGTTCAAAAAAAAGTATTTGAACTTGAGTGGATGAATCAAAAGTATTTAATGAACGATTGAAAATTTTAACGATATATATAGAGAGAGTGTGAGCTAATAGAAGGAATTGAAAAAGAGTTTAAAAATCACAGTCGTGCTATTCGATAAATTAGTTTGAATGGTAAGACTTTTAACATTTCGTTGTAATATTATACAAACCCTGGGTTTTTTTAATCTTAATTTTGGAAATATAATCATAAATGTGAAAGACCCTGGTGTAGATGATCTTATTTTGATCAGGGAAAATTCATAATTGTTGATTGTTTGTAACTGAAATTGTTGATTTCACTGTATTTTCTGCGACTGGGTAAGTGTAAGTAAGATTGTTAATTTGGAACTGATCCTGAAGGTTATTTGCCAGTAATTCATATTTTTAATCATCATTGAATATCCTAGATGTAGAATCTTTAAGATAGCTAACGTTATGGAACTTGATTTTAATTAGCCAATTGTTTTCCAGATAGAATTGTCAGTAAGTCTAGATTTTGTAATCGATCCCTCCATGAATCTTGAATGAATACGGAAATTTGTCTACGAAACTTGGCTTGGCTTTTTTCTACGAAACTTGGCTTGGCGTTTTTCTATTGTAAATATTTTCAAACAAAAAATCACGCAAGAGTTACCAGAATTTACAGGTCCTGTTCTTACAGAAAAAGTGTCTAATATGTGAAGGAATAAAACGGATTTCATTATTCTTTACAATTTTGAAGGACAAAGAGTAGGCAAAATGGATGAGTTCAGTTATTCGCTTAACGTCAGTATCAATCATTCGTGCAGAATCTAATTCAAGACTTTAAATCAGATTCTCCGCTAGTGACTGATGAGCTTTAGAAGGAGGAGAGAGTAGAGCCATTTGAATTCTATTAGTTCAATTAGGTTAGAAGTTAGTTCAATTATAGAGATATTTTTGGTCATTTCACTGGATGACAAAAAAGTTAGCAATGACCGGGCTATGGTCAGAGGACTTCAGAGAGTATTCAAAGTTTCGGAAGTGATTCTATGGAGGAGGGTGTAAAAGTTATTTAAAAGAATGAGGTCGAGATGAGTATTATAATAAGACTAAGAAAAATCTTCTCTCCTTTGGGAAGCTATAGAGATCGGTATAGATCTGAATATTTTGTTTACAGGAGAGGACAGGTGATGAGCGTTAAATTCGCCACAGATAGAAAAAGAACTGTAATTTAAACTGAGAAGAGTTATTAGATCAGCAGTTCGATGGGTGAATTGATGTTATAAGGTATGAAGACAGAGGGAAGTGTGAAAGTTTGGTTTTGGTGTGTCGCTCTACTGACATTTTGTGCACACTTTGGGTAATTAGACCGGGACCTACACTTTAAAGTGGATTCCGAACCACTCACAAACATCCATGCTACCGACACGATTAGAACCTGAAGCCTTAGGCTCCAAAAGTTAGAAAACCAACCAATTGACCATCAGGCCGCTAGGGGCAAGAAGGGAAGAAGATTATCTATAACTACTTTGGATTGAATTTGGATGATTAAGCGTAATTTTGTTTTTAATGAGAATTCCTATTTCTATTGTGAGCCATAATTTCTATAAAAGTTAAAATTAGAAATAAAAGGGTTACTTTTAGAGGAAAGAGGAGTTTCCTGATTAAAATAATATCGGAGTAATGGTTGTTAATGAAATTAGTGAGATCAGGAAATTTGGATATAATACCATTTGCGTTCCAATAACAAATTTTAAATTCGATAACCATCACAGCCATTAAATTAATTTTGTTGCATTATTCTCAAAACATTTTATAAATACTTATTCTTTATTAAGTAAACTATTGCAGTGGTTTAATTGATTAAAGATATTTATTTCTTCTAAAAAATTAAAAATAGCGATTTTTTTTTATTATGTACAAAGTTTTATTCAAAGTGTCTATCGGTAAGTGGTCGGTGAAGATGTTGTGATTGTTTCTCATAGTGAGAAAAAACGATAGAGATATTTGTTTTGCCGTTTTGGCGAAGGACACAGTTTTATCACTTTTCTTAGCCTCGAGAGCTATAGCAGTGGTAGTATTTGACATTTGACGCCGTAGGCGTGACACTAAACCACCGAATTAAAATCAGTTTTCAATGTTGTGTATATCCCAAGGAAAAAGCAACAAACAATTATTCAATCTCACCTAACAAATTACCTCAGTATTGAGACCAATCAGTGGTAGTGTTAGAAGATCTAGGAGAAGTAACATTTGATATTTAAAAGAGGCAATGTGTCCATACTCGCCACTGTTAATACACTGGGAATTCTCCAGTTTTTCTTCAGATGTTCTTTCCTTGATGTAATGATTTCCACAACATTGAAGTGTAAAGATTTCAACACACTGAAGTGTAAAGATTTCCACAGCATTGAAGTGTAAGGATTTCCACAACATTATAGTTACTATTTTGGGAAGAATGGTGGAAATAATTGCAGGAGCAACAGTGTGCCGTTCCTGGATTTCTGTGGAATTTTTCAATAATAACGCAGGGGTAAAGCAGCTTATTTAAATAATAAATAGCAACAATAACAGATAAGCAACTTATTTAAATAATAATAATTTCTATTTTTTCAATTTGTGTTAGAATTATTTGCCATTCAAGGATGATGTTCTTAGTTTTTAGATTAGTAAGCGGTTGATTTTTTCGATTCCAAGACAGAAATTCTCCCTCAATTTTTTGTAGATCAACAGCCTTTTAAACGTTGCATTAGAAGGCTTTTGATTTTTAGGGGTTATGGCAAAGAATTCCAGATTTAACTCGTTACGTTATTTAATAATTTCTCTATGCTGATCTATATTTGCTGAAAAGTACTTTCACCAGTTTTCGCCAAATAATTTTATCTTAATTGTATCTTCAAATTTTATAACAATCAATGAAAGCTTTGCTGTCTGGTTTTCGCGTTGCCTAACCATAATTAGAGGTAATATTTGCGCAGGGATAAGGCGTAGATGGTAATCGCGTCTCCATCTCTTCTCTGATGAGACACACATATATGCATGCTGGTATATGCAGTTTTAAGGTGTATTACAATATGTGAAAAAAGTTAATTTCAATCAAAATTTACTCTCAGGTATCGTAAAGATATAATTTTTGATAGCATTAACTTGAGCGCATTTTATTTTTCTACCACAAATTGAAAAAAAATAACAGAATGCTTAATTAAGTAAGATAAAATTTAAACTTGTTTTTCATTTCATTTGAGTTTAGAAAAATATGTCTGATATAATTAATAAAAATTGCGATTTTTACTCCCTGGAGCAAATTTCAAAAAAGAACCTATTAACAAAACACAGTATAACATGGTTAGTATGATGGTTAATATGAAGTATGTCTCCCGGACGATGCAATACAGGCCTTACAACGCCAAGGCATGCTGAGTATCAAATTATCAATCTGATCTTGGGGAATATTACACCACTCATCAAGCAATGCCCTCCGAAGTTCCGGTTGACAGGTGGGAGGGGGTTGACGGGCTGCAATTTGTCGGCCAAGCATATCCCACACATGCTCTGTTGGATTCAAGTCCGGTGAGTATGCTAGCCAATCCATACGGGTGATATCCTCCTATTGAAGGCATTCGGCTACAATGTTTGCACGGTGAGGACGGGCGTTGTCATCCATAAACAGAAATTCAGCACCCATGGCGCCCCGAAACAAACGTACATGTTGTTCCAGAATGACATCCCGATAGATGTGGCCTGTCATCGTTACACTCTGAACATGCAGGTCAGTTCTGGAACCAAGAATAATTCCTCCCGAAACGAGCCATCCTGCACCGTTCAATGCATCGTTCAATGGTGTTCTCTTGGTGGTAACGGGTACCTGGCGCTCTCCATATGAAAGTCCGGTGAGAATCAGACTGCAAACTAAACCTGGACTCGTCGGAAAACATCACACCAGACCACATTACCATCATCTTGGAATCGTTGCCAAAGCCTGGAGATGACACTCTGGGCGATTCCAAGTTCCTCGGATACTTCCAGTTGGGTACGTCCACATTCCAGGCGTCCGATAATTCTACCACGTAAAAAATCATCCAAATGCTTCCTTTGTTCCATAACTCTGCGGTATTGCACTGAAAGGCTTTTAAAGCGCTTGAGAACAATTTTACTTCTTTGCCACCATTCCTTATATACCCCTCTCTTACACTCTCGTCATTGTGACGTACTATCCGCGCCATCTGGGGGTTTCCTGTAACTTGCATATTCTTTTTCAAGATGTGTGTGATAATTCTACAGGTGAAATTTTTATTTTAGAGTTCAATTTCTGTGTGATTCTGAATTATCCTTAATTTATGGACATGAGTGTACTTCCAGTTACAGACTTAAAAAAAATAGGTAAAAAGAGATTGGGCGTCGGTTTACTTCATTTTGTAATAAAAGCCCCCATTATTTGGTCAACCATCGGAAACCACAAAGCGATACAATTTCTTTGTGTTTGGTGCTGTAAGAAGGGACCTAAGACCACGTAACCAAATAATCGTCAGATTTCTCTCCACGACCCTCTCTCTCACCATTAAGGGACCCACGTGGGTGGTGGATTTGAAGAAGAGCCTTTTCCTTGCGAGGGACATTAATACGGGGGGTGCCTCAGAACAAGGATCAAGTTGTGGGGATATAAAAGGGTGGGAGGTATTGGTGTCTGAATTGAGGACTCCATTGTTGGCCACACATTTTTAAATGACAAAAACTGAATCTGATGTAATAAATTTAAATATCATATGAAAAATGTAAAAATGAACTAATTGAAAATTGTCGAAAATCGAAAATAAAGTATGAATCAAATTTGTAAGAAAATAAAATTTTTAAGGTAACACTGGTAATGGTTGTGAGTAAAATCATTGTTTTTACAAGATTTGCTATTTATTTATTTATTATATTACTTTATCTGATAATCGGAAATGTCCTAGAACTCTTCTTAATATTCCTAATTAATGTTCTTCTCAAATATTCTCTTTTTGAAGTACAAAGTCTGCTCCACTTGTCGGCTGCTTATCTGTTTTTACTACTTTTTTTTTTAAACTTTAACTAGTTTCATTTATTTGCTACATATTTCTAACTTCTAAATATTCTTGCTTGCATATATTCTGATATGTATTTAATTTATATTTTAGAAAATGGCATAACAATTTCAGTGGGCAAGGATCAAAAGCGCTGCATCTAATACTCTATGTCACTAGAGTGCAATATGGACGTAGGGCTGACAACTGTAACCCTTAAAAAGAAAACCTATCCTGTATCGAAATCTGCCAGTAGGCATACGGCCTTGGCTCCCCATGGGTCTGTTGCGCCAATGAAGAAGAATATATAATACTTTGCTATTTTATTTTATTTGACTGAATGCCATGAATATAAAAATAGTTTCCTTAGACTTGCATCTACAAATATCTAAATCGAAAAAAAAAAAAAAAAAAACTTTTGTAATCAGTTATACGCATAAAGCAACCTTCAGTTTCAACAGTCGAAATCACAACTTTGTCATCCTCTGGCATCCCCAGTTTTTGTCATCAGTTGTCTTGTTTGTTTGTCATCACCCCATACTCGCATGCGGAGGGCAGTCCCCCTAAATATCCTCCCGGAAGAAACTGCCCTTTCCCTCCGTCCATGAGACCCCACTGGTTCTTGGACTTGGTCTAGATATTGCTGCCTACAAAGTGGGATAAGAAACAACATCATTTTGTCCCCATTAAATCATATTTTGATTCAAGATTTCAAAAAAAAACTTAAACTATAAATTCTCGAATATAAGTTTCTTAATAATATTAATTATTAAGAAACTATATATTCGAGAAACTATCGAATAAAACATGCATTTACAAATATGTTAAGCAAAGAATGCGGTTTTAAGCTGACTGGATGAAAAAGCATTCATTAAACCCTTCTTCTGAGGGACAACTAAGCCAGTGAATGCGCTGTTACTCGCTGTAATGGCTTTTCTGCTGGCTGATGATTCGTGACGAGGGCTTCGCAAGGGCATCGCCAAAAACCAATCAAACCGCAGTTTCCTCATTCCGAGTCGTCCTGCTATCAGGAGAGCGCTCGCAACAGATTACTCGCTGCTTCTGCTGCAATTAAGGCCGGACACACCAATCTCGAGCGGTTTCCCAAATGATTATGAGAATCGATTATGGCGCTTGCACTAATTCGAATAATTTTTTTGTCTTTGATTGAAGGGAGATGTATATTTAGAAATTTAATAAAGTGCATATTCCTTCTGAACAAGTGTTATTAAGAAATTAAAAATTACTTTATAAAATAGCAACATAACGTAACAGGAACAGCTATAATATAACATGTGTAACATAACAGGAACAATAAATGTATATATATATATATATAGGCATTAATGATGACGTTTTAAACCAGGGGTCTCCAAACTACGGCCACTTGTAAAAAAATACTAATGAGATTTATGTAATTGTGACTTTTCACTGACAGTAGTTTGTAGTTAGCAAGCGTATGCTCGCTCAGAGCGCGTACTCGGCGACTAGTATAGAAATTATAGATAATGGCAGAAAAATAAAAAGGTAAAAAGGTTTTGGCCCTTTGTACTTACTGAAGTAAACAGTATGGCCCTAAGGCTGGAAAGTTTGGAGACCCCTGTTTTAAACTAAAAATGCATCTTTATTATCAAACTGTATTGAATGTTAAATTTTTGTATTGCATATATTTTGAGTTATTAATCTAAAGTGTACTAATGAAAATTATGACAATAAAATGAATTCAAAAATTTAACATTCAATACAATATGATATTAAAGATGTATCATTTTTAGTTAAAAACGCTATTATCAAATACCTAAATAAACATGTGCTGTTTTTGTTATGGGTATTATTTTGTTGTTATTTTATAACGTCATTTTTCGTTTTTTGATAAACTTGTTGAGAAGGAATATGCAGTGTGACTGAATTTGTACTGAAATATATTATTACTGTAAAACTTGCTTCTTCGCTACCACAATGCTAACAAAAAAAGGGCAATTAAAGAGAAGCTTATTATTTTGTTTTTATTTTATATTATTTTCATCATTTTCATCAATACATTTGTATTTTCTAATATATTAATGTTTTTGGACATTAGTTTAATGTACACAATAGTTTTGTATTTGCATTGTGTTAGCGAACAAGCGAGTTTTACAGTAGTAATGTATTTAAATACAAATTAAAGTCATACTGCATATTCATTCTCAACAAGTTTATTAAAAAACGAAAATTGGTAAAAAAAATAGCAACAAAGTAATACCCATAACAAGAACAGTACATGGTTATTTAGGCATTTAATGATGACGTTTTTAACTAAAAATGCATCGTTATTATCCAATTTTATTTAATGTTAAATTTTTATATTCATTTTATTGTCCTCATTTTCAAAGTACACATTAGTTTAATATAGCAAATTGTTTTTATTTTAAGTAGCGGAATTTCTTGTTGAAAAGTATATTTTGAACCCTCTCTTTAGTTGGCGTTTTTGCATTAGCATTCTATTAGCGGAAAAACCAGTTTTACAGTAATAATGTATTTCAATACAAATTCAAATCAAACTGTATATTCCTACTCAACAAGTTTATTAAAAAACGAAACTGAACGTTATAAAATAGCAGCAAAACATAGCAGGAACAGTACAACAATAACAGCTATAATATAACACAACACTAACGTTAATACCCAGGAACAGTACATGTATATATTTAGGTATTTAGCGATAATGTTTTTAACTAAAAATGCATCTTTATTATGGAATTGTATTCAATATTAAATTTTTGTATTCATTTTATTGTCATCAAATTCATTAGTGTACATTAGCTTAATATACGCAAATTGTTCTTATTTTAAATAACTGAATTTCTAGTTGAAAAGTACATTTTGAAGTTTCTCTTTAGTTGGCATTTTTGCATTAGTATTGTGTTAGCGAACAAGCAAGCTTTACAGCAATAATATATTTCAATACGAATTCATGTTAAACTGCATATTCCTCCTCTTTATTAAAAAACAAAAATTGACAAAAAATACCAACAAAATAATAGCGATAAGAGGAGCAGTACCTGTATATTTAGGTATTTAATGATAGCGTTTTTTATTAAAAATGCATCATCATCTTGTATTTAAGGTTAAATTTTTTTATTCATTTTATTGTCATCATTTTCAAAGTACACATTAGTTCATTAGCTCGTTAAATTTTTGTATTAATTTTATTGTATAATTTTCATTAGTGTGTCATGAATAAATTTATGACACACTACTGAAATGTTTGCGATTAATGTTAACGTTTACGTTGAGTGTGTAACAATGAAATTTTTTTAAATCGCCATAAATTTAAGTGTTCATAAATAAGTGAAAATAAATATATATACACCAAAAAATAACCGCACCCATACGCCACATCCTATGTAAATAAAGTACTGATTATCTTATTATAAAGCAGTATTTAATTTTGTGTTATAGCAGAATTTATAAAGATTAATATAGAAGCAGTTATGTCATCACATAAAAGTGCCATCAGCTTAAATGGATGAGTCACTTAATATGCAGTAATGCTCGCTCTAAAACTCATGTTGACAAGTAAACTCAATGAAATAAGTTTAATGTAAATATTCTGTATGTAACAAAAATACTACATTTAAAGTAGACATTTTCTAAGAGTTAAATTATTAACAGTTTTTTCGAATGAGGTTCCAGAAAATAATAAGCAAACACATTATTACACATTCAAATGTTTTTTTTCGTAAAGGTATTTATATTTTGATTAATGAATAAAATAATTTCAAGCAGTTTATATGAAAATATCATTCATAGGTTACATTTTTTTCAGTTAAAAGGAAGAAGGTAGGCATATTATAAATTATTTTCTATTATATATTTTTTCTTATCATATTATAATTATATTCTAAATTATTTTCTAAAGTATGTGTTAAATTTGAAAGAACGAATTTTTCTTAAATCTATATTTATATTCTACATTTTGAATCTTGTAATAAACTTAATTTAAAAATTTCAACTGTCCTATATTTACCATTATATGACAAAAACGGCATTAATGTTTTCAGCACACTTTTCTTTTTGTTGTTTGGCTACCCATGATTTTTCGTAAAATGTACTCAAATATTTAATAGTACATTCCACCAATATATAGTACCTATATATTTCTCTCTTTTTCTGCACACACACACACACACACACACATATATATATATATACATATACATATATATAAAGAAAAATAATAATGGATATTATTTTGTTGCTAATATTTTTAATCATTTTTAGTTTTTAATAAACTTGTTGAGAAGGAATATACAATTTGACGTGAATTTGTATTGAAACATATTATTACTGTAAAACTAGCTTGTTCGCTAACACAATGCTAATGCAAAAATGCCAACTAAAGAGAAGTTTCAAAATATACTTTTCAACTAGAAATTCCGCGATTTAAAATAAAAACAATTTGCATATATTAGGTTATAAAACTAATGTGTACTAATGAAAACGATGACAATGATATATATATGTATGTATACATAGGTATACATACAAAATACGATGAAATTACAATGAAAATTATGATGTAAAAAATAAATTCATTTAGCAATAAATGAATACATTTGTAATAAATTTATTTACTGTCATTTTTTATAAAATGATTAATTTTATGCACATTTACATTAATTTGTTGAAGTAAAAATAATCAAATAATAATATCATATTATTATTTTTTTAAAAATTCACTTTTATCCTGTAATTCTTTTTTCGGACCGCCTTGTTTAGTAATCTTCAAAACATTAATGAAATTCGTTAATTAATCAAAACAGCAAGTTATTTTATTAAGAGTAACTAAATTGAAAATATACTTTAAAATATAACTCCTAATATAAGATAATTGTTTTTATTTTAAATAAAGCAATTTCTAGTTGCAAATTGCCTTTGAAGCTTCTCTTTAGTTGCATTGCATTTTTGCATGAGCATTGTGTTAACGAATAAGCGAGTTTTACAGTATTAATATATTTCAAAATAAATCACTGAAATTTCTTCCTTAACATAGTATTTAGAACTGTACTATCTTACGCTAAAAATGAATAATTTCATTTTTTTATAAAAAATAATTAGATAATTAATAATTATTTAAAAAATCAACGATTATTCTAAAATTTCCAAAATAATGCGTAGAATATATTGGTTTACCTTATTGGCCTTTTCTTTTTCTATTAGGAATTTTATACTCTTATTTCAGTTTCATTTCAATATTCTTCAGTGATGTGGGAATAAATAATTCCCAAGACTAAATTTGCAGTCATTTTCATGTCCATATTATTATAATTAATAATTTTATTACTTATAGAACAACTTTTTAATTGAAAATTAATAAATACACATTTTTTTCTTATGGAATTGACGAATATATTTCGATTATCAATTTTGTCCAGCAAAATGTTTCATTAAATAATTTAATTCGGTATTAAATATTATATCTGATTGGCAGAATAACATAATAAATAAAGAGTTAATCATATCATATTTTATCTTATTACTGTCACGTTTTATCTTATCACTTATATAACATCCTTTTCATGTGAAGAAATATTAAATCTCATTGGTAGAACATCATAATAAAAATTTGCCAAAACATTAGTCATGCCATATTTCATCTTATTACTTACTCCATGTTTTACCTTATTACTTATATAACATCTTTTTCACGTGAAGATGTTATAAATCATCATCTTTTCTTATTGAATTGACAGAATATATTTCGATTGCCAGTTTCTGTTCAGAAAATCTTTTTTTTTGAGACTGTATAATTCCGTAATAAATATTAAATCTCATTGGTAGAACATCATAATAAATAAAACATTAGTCATGCCATATTTCATCTTATTACTTACTCCATGTTTTACCTTATTACTTATATAACATCTTTTCACGTGAAGATGTTATAAATCATCATCTTTTCTTATTGAATTGACAGAATATATTTCGATTGCCAGTTTCTGTTCAGAAAATCTTTTTTTGAGACTGTATAATTCCGTAATAAATATTAAATCTCATTGGTAGAACATCATAATAAATAAAACATTAGTCATGCCATATTTCATCTTATTACTTACTCCATGTTTTACCTTATTACTTATATAACATCTTTTTCACGTGAAGATGTTATAAATCATCATCTTTTCTTATTGAATTGACAGAATATATTTCGATTGCCAGTTTCTGTTCAGAAAATCTTTTTTGAGACTGTATAATTCCATAATAAATATTAAATCTCATTGGTAGAACATCATAATAAATAAAACATTAGTCATGCCATATTTCATCTTATTACTTACTCCATGTTTTACCTTATTACTTATATAACATCTTTTTCACGTGAAGATGTTATAAATCATCATCTTTTCTTATTGAATTGACAGAATATATTTCGATTGCCAGTTTCTGTTCAGAAAATCTTTTTTGAGACTGTATAATTCCATAATAAATATTAAATCTCATTGGTAGAACATCATAATAAATAAAACATTAGTCATGCCATATTTCATCTTATTACTTACTCCATGTTTTACCTTATTACTTATATAACATCTTTTTCACGTGAAGATGTTATAAATCATCATCTTTTCTTATTGAATTGACAGAATATATTTCGATTGCCAGTTTCTGTTCAGAAAATCTTTTTTTTTTGAGACTGTATAATTCCATAATAAATATTAAATCTCATTGGTAGAACATCATAATAAATAAAACATTAGTCATGCCATATTTCATCTTATTACTTACTCCATGTTTTACCTTATTACTTATATAACATCTTTTTCACGTGAAGATGTTATAAATCATCATCTTTTCTTATTGAATTGACAGAATATATTTCGATTGCCAGTTTCTGTTCAGAAAATCTTTTTTGAGACTGTATAATTCCGTAATAAATATTAAATCTCATTGGTAGAACATCATAATAAATAAAACATTAGTCATGCCATATTTCATCTTATTACTTACTCCATGTTTTACCTTATTACTTATATAACATCTTTTTCACGTGAAGATGTTATAAATCATCATCTTTTCTTATTGAATTGACAGAATATATTTCGATTGCCAGTTTCTGTTCAGAAAATCTTTTTTGAGACTGTATAATTCCGTAATAAATATTAAATCTCATTGGTAGAACATCATAATAAATAAAACATTAGTCATGCCATATTTCATCTTATTACTTACTCCATGTTTTACCTTATTACTTATATAACATCTTTTTCACGTGAAGATGTTATAAATCATCATCTTTTCTTATTGAATTGACAGAATATATTTCGATTGCCAGTTTCTGTTCAGAAAATCTTTTTTTGAGACTGTATAATTCCGTAATAAATATTAAATCTCATTGGTAGAACATCATAATAAATAAAACATTAGTCATGCCATATTTCATCTTATTACTTACTCCATGTTTTACCTTATTACTTATATAACATCTTTTTCACGTGAAGATGTTATAAATCATCATCTTTTCTTATTGAATTGACAGAATATATTTCGATTGCCAGTTTCTGTTCAGAAAATCTTTTTTGAGACTGTATAATTCCATAATAAATATTAAATCTCATTGGTAGAACATCATAATAAATAAAACATTAGTCATGCCATATTTCATCTTATTACTTACTCCATGTTTTACCTTATTACTTATATAACATCTTTTTCACGTGAAGATGTTATAAATCATCATCTTTTCTTATTGAATTGACAGAATATATTTCGATTGCCAGTTTCTGTTCAGAAAATCTTTTTTTGAGACTGTATAATTCCATAATAAATATTAAATCTCATTGGTAGAACATCATAATAAATAAAACATTAGTCATGCCATATTTCATCTTATTACTTACTCCATGTTTTACCTTATTACTTATATAACATCTTTTTCACGTGAAGATGTTATAAATCATCATCTTTTCTTATTGAATTGACAGAATATATTTCGATTGCCAGTTTCTGTTCAGAAAATCTTTTTTTGAGACTGTATAATTCCATAATAAATATTAAATCTCATTGGTAGAACATCATAATAAATAAAACATTAGTCATGCCATATTTCATCTTATTACTTACTCCATGTTTTACCTTATTACTTATATAACATCTTTTTCACGTGAAGATGTTATAAATCATCATCTTTTCTTATTGAATTGACAGAATATATTTCGATTGCCAGTTTCTGTTCAGAAAATCTTTTTTGAGACTGTATAATTCCATAATAAATATTAAATCTCATTGGTAGAACATCATAATAAATAAAACATTAGTCATGCCATATTTCATCTTATTACTTACTCCATGTTTTACCTTATTACTTATATAACATCTTTTTCACGTGAAGATGTTATAAATCATCATCTTTTCTTATTGAATTGACAGAATATATTTCGATTGCCAGTTTCTGTTCAGAAAATCTTTTTTTGAGACTGTATAATTCCATAATAAATATTAAATCTCATTGGTAGAACATCATAATAATAAAACATTAGTCATGCCATATTTCATCTTATTACTTACTCCATGTTTTACCTTATTACTTATATAACATCTTTTTCACGTGAAGATGTTATAAATCATCATCTTTTCTTATTGAATTGACAGAATATATTTCGATTGCCAGTTTCTGTTCAGAAAATCTTTTTTTTGAGACTGTATAATTCCGTAATAAATATTAAATCTCATTGGTAGAACATCATAATAAATAAAACATTAGTCATGCCATATTTCATCTTATTACTTACTCCATGTTTTACCTTATTACTTATATAACATCTTTTTCACGTGAAGATGTTATAAATCATCATCTTTTCTTATTGAATTGACAGAATATATTTCGATTGCCAGTTTCTGTTCAGAAAATCTTTTTTGAGAGACTGTATAATTCCGTAATAAATATTAAATCTCATTGGTAGAACATCATAATAAATAAAACATTAGTCATGCCATATTTCATCTTATTACTTACTCCATGTTTTACCTTATTACTTATATAACATCTTTTTCACGTGAAGATGTTATAAATCATCATCTTTTCTTATTGAATTGACAGAATATATTTCGATTGCCAGTTTCTGTTCAGAAAATCTTTTTTTGAGACTGTATAATTCCATAATAAATATTAAATCTCATTGGTAGAACATCATAATAAATAAAACATTAGTCATGCCATATTTCATCTTATTACTTACTCCATGTTTTACCTTATTACTTATATAACATCTTTTTCACGTGAAGATGTTATAAATCATCATCTTTTCTTATTGAATTGACAGAATATATTTCGATTGCCAGTTTCTGTTCAGAAAATCTTTTTTTGAGACTGTATAATTCCATAATAAATATTAAATCTCATTGGTAGAACATCATAATAAATAAAACATTAGTCATGCCATATTTCATCTTATTACTTACTCCATGTTTTACCTTATTACTTATATAACATCTTTTTCACGTGAAGATGTTATAAATCATCATCTTTCTTATTGAATTGACAGAATATATTTCGATTGCCAGTTTCTGTTCAGAAAATCTTTTTTGAGACTGTATAATTCCGTAATAAATATTAAATCTCATTGGTAGAACATCATAATAAATAAAACATTAGTCATGCCATATTTCATCTTATTACTTACTCCATGTTTTACCTTATTACTTATATAACATCTTTTTCACGTGAAGATGTTATAAATCATCATCTTTTCTTATTGAATTGACAGAATATATTTCGATTGCCAGTTTCTGTTCAGAAAATCTTTTTTTTTGAGACTGTATAATTCCATAATAAATATTAAATCTCATTGGTAGAACATCATAATAAATAAAACATTAGTCATGCCATATTTCATCTTATTACTTACTCCATGTTTTACCTTATTACTTATATAACATCTTTTTCACGTGAAGATGTTATAAATCATCATCTTTTCTTATTGAATTGACAGAATATATTTCGATTGCCAGTTTCTGTTCAGAAAATTTTTTTGAGACTGTATAATTCCATAATAAATATTAAATCTCATTGGTAGAACATCATAATAAATAAAACATTAGTCATGCCATATTTCATCTTATTACTTACTCCATGTTTTACCTTATTACTTATATAACATCTTTTTCACGTGAAGATGTTATAAATCATCATCTTTTCTTATTGAATTGACAGAATATATTTCGATTGCCAGTTTCTGTTCAGAAAATCTTTTTTTGAGACTGTATAATTCCATAATAAATATTAAATCTCATTGGTAGAACATCATAATAAATAAAACATTAGTCATGCCATATTTCATCTTATTACTTACTCCATGTTTTACCTTATTACTTATATAACATCTTTTTCACGTGAAGATGTTATAAATCATCATCTTTTCTTATTGAATTGACAGAATATATTTCGATTGCCAGTTTCTGTTCAGAAAATCTTTTTTGAGACTGTATAATTCCATAATAAATATTAAATCTCATTGGTAGAACATCATAATAAATAAAACATTAGTCATGCCATATTTCATCTTATTACTTACTCCATGTTTTACCTTATTACTTATATAACATCTTTTTCACGTGAAGATGTTATAAATCATCATCTTTTCTTATTGAATTGACAGAATATATTTCGATTGCCAGTTTCTGTTCAGAAAATCTTTTTTGAGACTGTATAATTCCGTAATAAATATTAAATCTCATTGGTAGAACATCATAATAAATAAAACATTAGTCATGCCATATTTCATCTTATTACTTACTCCATGTTTTACCTTATTACTTATATAACATCTTTTTCACGTGAAGATGTTATAAATCATCATCTTTTCTTATTGAATTGACAGAATATATTTCGATTGCCAGTTTCTGTTCAGAAAATCTTTTTTTGAGACTGTATAATTCCATAATAAATATTAAATCTCATTGGTAGAACATCATAATAAATAAAACATTAGTCATGCCATATTTCATCTTATTACTTACTCCATGTTTTACCTTATTACTTATATAACATCTTTTTCACGTGAAGATGTTATAAATCATCATCTTTTCTTATTGAATTGACAGAATATATTTCGATTGCCAGTTTCTGTTCAGAAAATCTTTTTTGAGACTGTATAATTCCATAATAAATATTAAATCTCATTGGTAGAACATCATAATAAATAAAACATTAGTCATGCCATATTTCATCTTATTACTTACTCCATGTTTTACCTTATTACTTATATAACATCTTTTTCACGTGAAGATGTTATAAATCATCATCTTTTCTTATTGAATTGACAGAATATATTTCGATTGCCAGTTTCTGTTCAGAAAATCTTTTTTTGAGACTGTATAATTCCATAATAAATATTAAATCTCATTGGTAGAACATCATAATAAATAAAACATTAGTCATGCCATATTTCATCTTATTACTTACTCCATGTTTTACCTTATTACTTATATAACATCTTTTTCACGTGAAGATGTTATAAATCATCATCTTTTCTTATTGAATTGACAGAATATATTTCGATTGCCAGTTTCTGTTCAGAAAATCTTTTTTTTTGAGACTGTATAATTCCATAATAAATATTAAATCTCATTGGTAGAACATCATAATAAATAAAACATTAGTCATGCCATATTTCATCTTATTACTTACTCCATGTTTTACCTTATTACTTATATAACATCTTTTTCACGTGAAGATGTTATAAATCATCATCTTTTCTTATTGAATTGACAGAATATATTTCGATTGCCAGTTTCTGTTCAGAAAATCTTTTTTTGAGACTGTATAATTCCGTAATAAATATTAAATCTCATTGGTAGAACATCATAATAAATAAAACATTAGTCATGCCATATTTCATCTTATTACTTACTCCATGTTTTACCTTATTACTTATATAACATCTTTTTCACGTGAAGATGTTATAAATCATCATCTTTTCTTATTGAATTGACAGAATATATTTCGATTGCCAGTTTCTGTTCAGAAAATCTTTTTTTGAGACTGTATAATTCCATAATAAATATTAAATCTCATTGGTAGAACATCATAATAAATAAAACATTAGTCATGCCATATTTCATCTTATTACTTACTCCATGTTTTACCTTATTACTTATATAACATCTTTTTCACGTGAAGATGTTATAAATCATCATCTTTTCTTATTGAATTGACAGAATATATTTCGATTGCCAGTTTCTGTTCAGAAAATCTTTTTTTGAGACTGTATAATTCCATAATAAATATTAAATCTCATTGGTAGAACATCATAATAAATAAAACATTAGTCATGCCATATTTCATCTTATTACTTACTCCATGTTTTACCTTATTACTTATATAACATCTTTTTCACGTGAAGATGTTATAAATCATCATCTTTTCTTATTGAATTGACAGAATATATTTCGATTGCCAGTTTCTGTTCAGAAAATCTTTTTTTTGAGACTGTATAATTCCGTAATAAATATTAAATCTCATTGAACATCATAATAAATAAAACATTAGTCATGCCATATTTCATCTTATTACTTACTCCATGTTTTACCTTATTACTTATATAACATCTTTTTCACGTGAAGATGTTATAAATCATCATCTTTTCTTATTGAATTGACAGAATATATTTCGATTGCCAGTTTCTGTTCAGAAAATCTTTTTTTGAGACTGTATAATTCCATAATAAATATTAAATCTCATTGGTAGAACATCATAATAAATAAAACATTAGTCATGCCATATTTCATCTTATTACTTACTCCATGTTTTACCTTATTACTTATATAACATCTTTTTCACGTGAAGATGTTATAAATCATCATCTTTTCTTATTGAATTGACAGAATATATTTCGATTGCCAGTTTCTGTTCAGAAAATCTTTTTTTGAGACTGTATAATTCCGTAATAAATATTAAATCTCATTGGTAGAACATCATAATAAATAAAACATTAGTCATGCCATATTTCATCTTATTACTTACTCCATGTTTTACCTTATTACTTATATAACATCTTTTTCACGTGAAGATGTTATAAATCATCATCTTTTCTTATTGAATTGACAGAATATATTTCGATTGCCAGTTTCTGTTCAGAAAATCTTTTTTTGAGACTGTAAACTTTCATTTAAAGCAGGAGTAGCATTTGCAAAATGATTTATTAAAATCATATTTCGTTTAAAAAATCGAAAAGCTTGACATAAGGGCAAGATTAAATATACCTTATAATATGCTAGTAAATATTTATATATTTATATAAAGTGACAAAATTGTATTTTAATGAATTCAATAAATGAGATGTATTTTTTCTACTTTGTATCGTAACGCTGACATATAAAGGGACATCATTAATTTATCAGTAAAATCTGTAATTTTTATTTATTAGAAATTGCACAGTTGAAACATTTACTAAGAAAACATAAAAACTAAACTATGATTATATTTATTTTAATTCATTTGTTCTTTTCCATTGACTTTCCTTTTAAAATATTTTCATGTTAAGGGCCTGGTTAGGGGCCTTGCCACAGGTTTCGGGTTCAAATCGGCGGAGCCACGGATGCTTGTAGTGGTTTGGAATCCACTTTAAACCGTAGGTGCCGGCCTAATAGGATCGTAGAGCATTGTGGGGGCGGTGTTACCCTTCGTCCGTAGCCTATTTTTAAGCTACACGTGCCCCCTGGGTAGTGCTAAATGAGTAACAGTGGAGCAGCCCTTGATTATGGCATAAAGGTTAGCTGACTCTGTGTTGCCAGCTGCATTAGAGCAACAAGAATATTTTCACGTGATTTAATAAAAAATAATAATATTTTTTATTATTGTTTTCTCATGATGGGACCTTTCACCAAATAGCAGGTAGCACTATAATGACACATATGAAGCACAATTGATACTTGGGATGCATAAAAGAGGACTTGCTACGCAGAACTCACATAGTGCAATCACTAATATCTCTATAGATGGTATGTGGTGTTTCATATCAGATGCGTTCCTCCTAAAACCCATGGAAGGATTTTCAGGTGGAGAGATTTATCACGTTTCTTCCCACTAGAGATATGGGAATTTCAGTTCATCAATGAATATGGAATATATTTTTTTCATTTTCGTTTCTGATACATTCAAATCATTACATTGAAAATCTTTATCTTCAAAACTTTATTAATTATAGTGAATTCTTTCGAATTGGTAATAACTATTCGGATCTTATAAAGGGGGGCGGTCTAATAGGATCGTAGAGCATTGTGGGGGGCGGTGTTACCCTTCGTCCGTAGCCTATTTTCAAGCTACATGTGCCCCCTGGGTAGTGCTAAAAGAGTAACAGTGGTGAAGCCCTGGATTATGGTATAAAGGGTAGCTGACTGTGTTGCCAACTGCGTTAGAGCAACAAGAATATTTTCACGTGATTTAATAAAAAATAATAATATTTTATTATTGTTTTCTCATGATGGGACCTTTCACCAAATAGCAGGGTAGCACTATAATGACACATATGAAGCACAATTGATACTTGGGATGCATAAAGGAGGACTTGCTACACTGAACTCACATAGCGCAATCACTAATATCTCTATAGATGGTATGTGGTGTTTCATATCAGATGCGTTCCTCCTAAAACCCATGGAAGGATTTTCAGGTGGAGAGATTTATCATGTTTCTCCCCACTAGAGACATGGGAATTTCAGTTCATAAATGAATATGGAATATATTTTTTTTTCATTTTCGTTTCTGATACATTCAAATCATTATATTGAAAATGTTTATTTTCAAAACTTTATTAATTATAGTAAATTCTTTCGAATTGGCAATAACTATTCGGATCTTATAAAGGGTTAATCTCCCTCTGTCATGCTTTTTTACTTATATATATACAGAGAGAGAGAGAGAGAGAGAGAGAGAGAGAGAGAGAGAGAGAGAGAGAGAGAGAGAGAGAGAGAGAGAGAAAATTTGCTGGTACAAATCAGAAAACTATTATCAGCATCAAATATGATGGGAGTTTATATTTTTCTTCCTAATATTTGGCCGTTTCTAAGATTGGGATTTTTCTTACGCACATTTTATAAGCAACATGTGCCCTATTTGAATTATACAGATAATAATGATGTAAAAATGAACAAAATTTTGTGGTCTTTATAAATTAATATGGTAATGGTGCAGTAGAATTATAATAATCAGATTTTTGCACTATAATTAGAATCATCAGAGTTTTGCAGTGTGAATTAGAATCATCAAATTTTTGCAGTAGAATTATAATCATCAGATTTCCTTTACACACTCTTTTTTCAGTATCTAAATGAAGGATGTCAATTAATCACTTGGTGTCAAAGTCTTATAAAAAATAATCAATAATTAACGAGTACTCTATTTAAACAAGCCCATATACTCATAAAAGCACACAATTTTAGACTTAAATAATCAAAAGGATTATCTCACTTCCTTTAATGGTGACCACAAATGTCTTCTCGACTCAGTCGCTGAGCAGTACTGTACAGCAGAGGTGGGAGGAGTGTAACGGTACATCGAGCATCTTAGGGATAAACGTCATTAAGAGGAACCCTGGGACAGAATCCGTGACTCGAAAACAGAAGCCCTTATTTAGGGACGGGGGCGAGTTTGCCCTCTAATGCGCATATTCTTTTGGGGACGATAGTTAAGGAGGGCCCGGACGCAGACAGAATAATTTTATTTCCCCTCTCCTCCCACCCTCCTCCCACGCAATGCATATTCCTCCTCACCATCCCAAATTCCGAATGTCACCGGGTACCCTGAAGATTGTTTGGCAAACAGCATCCACCGAATATTACCATTAAGTTCAAACGGGAAGACCGCGTTTGGAGTGTAGGTGAGACTGTGTGGTATCTCTTTGATATGTTTTATGAGTGGCGCACTTCAATTTGTTTGGAATATTAAATATTCGAATATGTTCGGAATAATATGGAATCTTTTGTGATCTATAGCAGTTCGTAAAATTTCCAGCGCAACCTTAAAGGACAGTGCATTTATTTGTATAGCATGTTTCGGTTTTGGTGGAAGATTGGTTGGTTTATTTAACTTCCCCGGCATTGTATCCGTGTGAGTTATAGACAGCCGAACACAAGATTCAAGTGAAAAGAATACTTGCTTTAAAATGAGTTATTATAAGAATATGTTGTGTGACTACAAGAATGGGAATGCTGTTTATTTTCAAGTGTATTGTAAATATTTGGAACTTATTTCCGTTTAGTAACTTCCATATTTTCGAACTGCGAGTGGGGGTCATTTAAAGAAAATGAGAAATACATGCGAAACATTGAAGCAATTCTTATAAAACAGAGATTCAAAGAAAACTTTTAGAGTTTGTTGTACTCTCAAATAAGCTTGTTGATAATGTAAAAGAAACAAGCTGTTGTTTACAAAGCGTTTACGCAGTTTCTGTAAAATATCTATGCATAGAAATTTCTTAGAATTGGTATGAATTTAAGGTAAACGATGAACACACAATGAACACTGTTTGTCAATCGAACAAAGGAAGGTACATATGTGTTAGGAACTCAGATCGTCAAATTCGAAGAAAAGTCTAGTTGACGAAAACAACACATTATTGTTTCTTCCACTTGATCGACAGCAACATCGAGAGCAAGAACCATTGTGGTCTCACGGAAAAAGGGGGGTAGCTTCTGTTTTGATGGAGCACCCGTAGGTAGCGGTCTGACTTCGCGCCATGTCGCTGAAGAAAGAGGGCAGTGCCTTTTAGGAAGAACTACCCCGCATTGCTCATCGTATGGGAGAAAACAAGAAAATCTCCCACCAGGTAGCCCGATTCAAGATGAAAGATGCTGAACCTCCCAAACGCCATCAAGTCTTCTCGTTTTTGAAACAGTGTCGACAATAAAGCCGCCAGCGGATTGAACCTGCACCCTAATGCTTCCACTGCGCCGCGAGTCGGGCAAGATAGTATCTTTTGGTGTTAAAAACTTACAGAAAGCTGCTACTTGTTAAGACTTTTTCAAGAAATTTTGATGCAAAAAAGAATATAGAAATTAATGCACATGGTTTAACTTATATTAAAGGTTTTATTATATTTTCTTTGCATTTAAAAGGATAAAAAATTTTTTTGTTTGCCAAGAATTGAAACATTTCTTAGAAAATGATAATTACAGAAAATGTATTTTCTTCTGTACACTGGTCAAATTCATGTTCCAAGTGTGTATTTCAAGAACATTTTATGGATGAAAAATGATAGTAAACCATCCTTTTTTTTCAGGAGTGGTTGCTTTGCCTTTCGATATCGTATGGAAGAAAACCTAGAAAACTATTTCTACCCGGATTTACAGATGCGTGACGCTTATACATGTGATCATAATTATCATCGATGCTTTTCATTTATGAGACAAAGGATCATAACACACCTCACAATCATTGTAACACTCATGCTATCTTCTCGGTTTACACTGTACTAGAAGTACTACACTGTACAAGTCAAGTTAGAAAAATAATTAGTTTAATTTTTAAATGAACTCATTCAAGTAATCCAACGAAGAACTATTATTTAAAATTCATTCAGTTCTAAAGAATATTAATTTAGTTGAATGTTGTTGTTCTAATGAAGCTGGTAATACAGAGATAGTTAATCTTCATGTTATAAGTAAAGGCTATACCGCTGTTACTCATTTAGCACTACCCAGGGGCACGTGTAGCCTGAAGATATGGTACGGACGCCAGTAACACTACTCCCACAACACTCTACGATCTGATTAGACCAAAACCTACTGTTTAAAGTGGATTCCGAACCACTGCAAACATTCATGGCATCGCCGGGACTCATTGCCAGAGCGCTAGTAACTCGTCGATCAGGCCCTATTTAGATAAATATGTTAGAATAGATTAACATTTAAAGTAAAATACTTGTTTATTTAAAGCATATAAATAAATAATAATAATGTTTATCTGGAAATACGCTTCAGCCAACTCAATGAATTATTAGAAATTAATATTAGAACAGGTATAATGGCATCTTTGGCATTTAAAACCAACTCAGAACTGTTGCTTTTCATGCATTGAAGCAATTTCGATGAGTACATTAGGATGTATCTGACTGGATATTATAAATAAGCAAGGAGCTGTTGTCTCCCAAGAAACCCATCCTCTGGATTTGCCTGTTTACCCCGTGAACCTGCACGTCCATCAGAATGTCAAAATCAATGACGTCCGGGAATAATTGCGAGTGGAAACAAGGCTCTCCGAGTGATCCGGAGGGAGGGGGATTAAGATGGCCCGTAATAGATCACCGCCTTCGCTCGATACTCGGATGAACTCGGTACCGCCGCCGATCCATCCTCGGAGATTATCGGATATTGCGTCCTGTCCCGACAAGAAATTCGCCAGAAATTGAAGGGCTGTTTGGGATGGGATGTACTAATGATACTAAGCAGACTATTAGAGACTTAAATTATAAATTTTTGTAATAAACCTTTTGAAAGGGCAATATTAACAGTTTCAGATGTGTTTTTATGTGTTCAAATGTTTCCAAAGTTTCACAGATAGAGCATAATGGAGATGAAATTAGGCCAAAACTATGGAATTTAGATATAGAAAGGAATTACTATGGAATTTAGATATATACATTTATGTGAAACCGGGATAGGAAAGTGTCTCCTTTTCGATGAGTAGGAAGACGTCTATGAGAAGGTTTAATAATGATTGAATTCCTGAGCATATTTGTCACCTATCCCTTGTTCTGTTGCTTTTATCTGTTCGGGTTTGTCTATTTTTATGTATGGATTTTTAAGGAAACAAAATGTTCAAAAACTAAATTTTCCAAACATTTGTACACTCGGTGACACACTAGAGTTATATATTTCACCGACAGAAGTTTAAAAAAAGCATTAATATGTCATTTATGTTGCTTATATCAAATATTAAAACCAAACAAACCCACCAAAAACGTCTAGTCACCTATCAGCCTTCCTCTCTCAATTAATATTTGTTTCATATTTATGCACTACCAATGCAATTATTATGCAATTATTCCAAATAGAAACAGACCTGATCAAAATTCTGTGCATCTGTTACCAAACTTTCCAAACTCGAAAATATCTATCCTACCTCCGATTCGATCTGACCTTCCTCACACGCAGATCTCAAGTAATAATCATTACCGTGAGGACAGAATCTCTCGAATGTATCCAGTGCAACAATTCTCATCGACGAATCTATCGAATGCACTTCCGAAACCTGCTTCCGACGGCAGTGGTGTGTCGTCGGTCATCGAGGCCGACCGCGAAAATGAAAAATTAATTAACTAGCTGAAGCACAGACGAGTTATTGAAATCCACTCGAGTCATGCTCCAATTATTTTCATTTGATTACGGCTCTGTCGAAGCCTCTTAATTAGCGACTGTGGCGCAGAAAACGATGAACTCGACTTCCTTGCAGCCAGTTTCTAGTTTCTCATGGAGAGCGAAGAACAAAATTTCCTCTCGAAGCTTTCCAGGATGTTTTGTTTGTTCGCTTCGGAAATTTGCAATCTTTTTTATTTTCGTTCATTTTCTCCCTACTTGTCGTTTTAAAATGGATTTTGTTTTCAGAATAATTGGTTTGTGTCGGTCGTTATTCTTTTGTTTTAATAATTACCTGTATTTCGTTATGCACGTAATTAGGTGTGAACACTTTAATCGAATTAAAAATGAAGTTCGAAGTGTTTTTTTCCCCACTCGTAAAACGTGTCTGATTCGAGTGGTGGCAGAACCAGATGCTTACATATGAATAAATGAACGAAAATGTCCCGCCAATAATAAAACAAAAAGAAATCCAAATAATTAGTGCTAACCTTAACAGTTTTTTAAGTTATTGTGAATAAATTTATGTCTTTACTACTACTGATACTTTTTAATCCATTAAAAGATTATTTTTAATAGCATTTAGATATAAATAAATATTTTAAATGATATTTAATTTTATAAAATTAGGTTCCTTCATTTTGTGTTAACACTTTAATGGAACAAAAATAAAATGGAATATTTTATGTAAGTTAAGTAAATAACCTTATTACTTTTTAAAAAGTAAATACTCTCGATATAGAAGCTTACGATCGCAACCCTTTTTAATTGGGATACTATGATACTGTAAGTGAATTTTTGAAAGAAACCAGTCTTGCTGGTAATCATTAATATGGAGGTTAAATCCGCTGGTGGCTTTGTTGTAGACACTGCTTCAAAAAACGAGGTTTGGTTTGGTTTGTCGCTCTACAGTCCTTTTTTACGCATTTTAGGCTAATTAGCTTGGGACCTAAAGTTGAAAAAAAAAATCAGCTTATTTACACAAACTTCATTCTTAAAAAATGCGAACACCTGATGACATCTTTTTCATTAACTCAGCAGCCCGATTGGGGGTGAAGGACGCCTACCTACTGGCAGATTTCGAGGCAGAAGATGCTTGCTTTTTAAGGTATTGGGTTGTCAGCTCTACGCCCTGTGCTCTATAGCCATATTAGATCGAGATCTACTGTTTAAAGGAGTTTGTAACACTAACATCCATGGCACCGCCGGGATTCGAACACGAAAAGTGTGGAACCGAGAGCTAGTGACGACATACCACAACACATTACGCTGATAGAAGTTTAAAAAAAGTACTATTCGGCCTTTTATGTTGCTCATCTCAAATGTTAAATTCAAACAAACTCACCAAAAAACGTCTGGTCCCCTATCAGCCTTCCTCTTTAAATAAATATTTATGTACACCATCAAATTCAACTAAAACAATTTTCTTTAACAAATGTTGAAATTAATTTTTCCAAATACAAACAGACTCGATCAAAACTCCGAACATCTATTTCCAAACTTTACAAAATCCTCTACACCCCGAAAATGTCCTTCCGATTCGATCTGCCCTTCATCGCACGCAAATCTCAAGTAATATTCATTACAGAGACGACAGAATCTCTCGAATGTATCCAGTGCAACAATTCGCATCGACGAATCTGTCGAATACACTTCCGAAACCTGCTTCCGATGGCAGTGGTGTGTCGTCGGTCATCGAGGCCGAACGCGAAAATGAAAAATTAATTAATTAACTGAAGCAGGGACGAGTTATTGAAATCCACTCGAGTCATGCTCCAATTATTTTCATTTGATTACGACTCTGTCGAAGACTCTTAATTAGCGACTGTGGCGCAGAAAATGATGATTCCCGTGCAGCCAGTTCTAATTTCTCATGGAGAACGAAGAACACAATTCCTCTCAAAGCGTTTCAGCATGTTTTGTTTGTTCGCTTCGGAAATTCGCAATATTTTTTATTTTTTCTCTCTACTTGTCATTTTAAAATGGATTTTTTCAAGTAATTGGTTTGTGTCGGTCGTTATTCTTTTGTTTTAATAATTACCTGTATTTCGTTATGAACGTAATTAGGTGTGAACACTTTAATAGAATTAAAAATTAAGTTCGAATTGTTTTTTTCCTCTCGAAAAGCTTTTCTGATTAGAGTGGTGGCTGAACCAGATGCTTACATATGAATAAATGAACGAGAATGTTCCTCCAAAAATAAAATCAAAAGGGAATACAAAAAATTATTGCATACCTTAATAATTTTTCAATGAATAAATTCATGTTTTAAATGCTATTTAAAATATATTTTGTTATTTATTCTAGAAATTAAATTCCTGCCTTTTGTGTTAACACTTTAATTGAAGGGATCTGATAGGTGATTGAATAGCCCCCTAGCGATTGGTACCACAGAGTTCGGCTGTGGAATAGATCGATTTCACTTTAAGATTCGGAATTCACTTTAAGCCGTAAGTCCTTATCTAATATGACTGCAGAGTATTGCGAGTACGGCTAACCACCCTACACCCAAAAAAAAACAGCGTCGCAGAGCCAATCCAGACTTCTACCTGCTGGTGTTCCATCACAACAGCAGCCGCTGACCTTTTCCCTCCTTCCATGATAGCACAGGATTCTTGGAATAGATGTTGCTGTCTACCAAGGGGGTAAGATACAACAATACTTTTATTGAACAAAAATAAAATGCAATATTTTAAGTAAGTTAACAAAACAATCTTCTTTTCTATTTAGAAAGTAAATACTCTTGGTTTAGAAGAATACGAGGGCAAGATATTTTAAGTGGGATATTACGATACTGTATAGAAATGCATTTTTGAATGAAACCAAGCATTAAAACAAATTACAATTCTCATTTTAGATAGAGATGCCTCAGTGGCAACGGGCGCCCCTGATGAGAATTAGGCCGAATGTATCCACTGGCGGGCTTTATTGTAAACACTATTTCAAAAACCGAGAAGACTTGATGGCTTTTCTGATGTTCAGTACCTTTGCCTCGTGAGTTGAACTAGCTGGTGGGAGTTTTTCCGGCATTCTCCAAAATGTTCTCCTTAAAAGTCCTTCCGAGAGATACTGCTCTTCTTCAACAACACGGAGCGAAGTCAAATTTCTAACTAGGGCTCCACCACAACAGAAGCTGTCCCCCTTTACCTCCTTCCATCAGTCCACACGGTTTCATGAGTTTGGTCTAGATGTCTACGTAGTAGGATAAGAAACAACAACGTTGATAAAAGTTTAAAAAACATTATTTGGTCATATTATATTGCTCATGTTAAAGGCAAACAAACTCACCAGAAATGTCTAGTCACCTATCAGCTTTCCTATCCAAACTAATATTTGTTTGATATTTATATATTCCTTCAAACTCAACTACAACAATTGCCTTTAACAAATGTTAAATTTTTTTTTTCCCGAATAAAAATAGACCCAATGAAAACATTTTGCATCTATTTCCAAACTTTACAAAATCCTATACAACACGAAAATGTCTTTCCGATTTGATCTGCCCTTCAATGCACGCAGATCTCAAGTAATATTCATTACCGAGAGGACAGAATCTCTTGAATGTATCCAGTGCAACAATTCGCATCGACGAATCTATCGAATGGACTTCCGAAACCTGCTTCCAATGGCAGTGGTGTGTCGTCGGTCAACGAGGCCGAACGCGAAAATGAAAAATTAATTAACTAGCTGAAGCAGGGACGAGTTATTGAAATCCACTCGAGTCATGCTCCAATTATTTTCATTTGATTACGGCTCTGTAGAAGCCTCTTAATTAGCGACTGTGGCGCGGAAACGATGAACCCGCGCAGCCAGTTTCTAATTTCTCATGGAGAACGAAGAACAAAATTTTCTCTCGAAGCTTTTCAGGATGTTTTGTTTGTTCGCTTCGGAAATTTGCAGTCTTTTTTATTTTCGTTCTTTTTCTCCCTACTTGTCATTTTAAAATGGATTTTTTTTAATAATTGGTTTGTGTCGGTCGTTATTCTTTTGTTTTAATGATTACCGGTATTTCGCTATGCACTTAATTAGGTGTAAACACTTTAATCGAATTAAAAATGTTCGAATTGTTTTTTTTCCACTCGTAAAAATTTTCTGATTAGAGTGGTGACAGAGTAAGAAGTTTACATATAATTAAAAGAAAGAAAATGTCCGTCTAAAAATAAAACCAAAACAAATACAAAAAATTAGTGCATACCTTAATTACTTTTCAATGTTCTGTGAATAAATTTATGTCTCAAATACTATTTAAAATTAATAGATTGGTCTTTACTCGTATGTAAATAAAAATAACCATATTAATTATATTTAATTTTGTAAAATTAGGATCCTTCATTTTGTGTTAAAAGGACTTATTTCATTTAAGTTAATTAAAAAACCTTCTTTTTACTTAGAAAGTAAATACTCTTGATTTAGAAGAGTATAAGAGCAACCCCTTTTAATTTGGATTTTTTGATACGGTATACAAATGAATTTTTGAAGTAAACCAGCGCCGCTGGTGAGCGTTATGGTGAAAGTTCAGATTGTTCACAAAGTTCAGATTCAAGATTTGCTGTAGACACTGTTTCAAAAAGCAAGGTTTGGTTTGGTTTGTCCCTCTATAGTCCTTTTTTTGCACACTTTAGGCTAATAATTTACCGGGACCTTTACAGTTTAAAGTGGATTCCGAATCACTCCCTAACATCACATAGCGCTAGCCAATTGGCCATTAGGCCCTTGGTATTTACGGTACCGAACTCAGAGTGACATATTTTTTATGTTATGAACTTATAAGCAAACAAAATACAGCTTATGTTCAAAAACTTTATTTTTACAAAAATTCGAAAACTTGATGACGTACTTCTTCATTTTCGCAACAGCTCCATGGCCCTCTACCTACCGGCAGATTTTGAGACAGGAAAAAAGTTTTTTTTACGGAATAGGGTTGTCAGTCCTGATGCTCTATAGTCACTTTAAACTAGGACCTACTGTTTAAAGTGGGTTACAAACCACTACTAACATCCATATCACCGCCAGAACTCAAACCCTAAAACCTGGGACACTGAGTACCAGAACGGTAGGGATGACATTCTACAACATATTATACTGATAAAACTTTAAAAAACATTATTCAGTCATTTATGTTGTTCATGTTAAAGCTAAATAAACTCCCCAAAAAACGTATAGTTCCCTATCAGCCTTCCTCTCTAAATTAATATTTATTTACTCCATCAAATTCAACTAAAACAATTTCCTTTTACAAATGTTGAAATTTATTTTTCCCAAATAGAAACAGACCCGATCAGAACTCCGAGCATCTATTTACAAAATCCTCTACAACCCGAAAATGTCCGATTCGATCTACCGTTCATCGCCCACAGATCTCAAGTAATGTTCATTACCGAGACGACAGAATCTCTCGAATGTATCCAGCGCAACAATTCGCATCGACGAATCTATCGAATGCACTTCCGAAACCTGCTTCCGATGGCAGTGGTGTGTCGTCGGTCATCGATGCCGAACGCGAAAATGAAAAATTAATTAACTAACTGAAGCAGGGACGAGTTATTGAAATCCACTCGAGTCATGCTCCAATTATTTTCATTTGATTACGACTCTGTCGAAGCCTCTTAATTAGCGACTGTGGCGCAGAAACGATGAACCCGTGCAGCCAGTTTCTAATTTCTCATGGAGAACGAAGAACAAAATTTTCTCTTGAAGCTTTTCAGGATGTTTTGTTTGTTCGCTCCGGAAATTTGCAATCTTTTTTTCTTTTTCTCCCTTTATGGTCATTTTAAAATGGATTTTTGTAATTCATTGGTTTTTGTCGGTCGTTATTCTTTTGTTTTAATAATTACATGTATTTCGCTATGCACGTAATTAGGTGTGAACACTTTAATCAAATTAAAAATGTTCGAATTGTTTTTTTCCACTCGTAAAACTTTTCTGATTCGAATTTCGTTCTTATGGCAGAACCAGATGTTTATACATGAATAAATGAAGGAAAATTTCCTGCCAAAATAAAAACAAAAGGAATACAAATAATTAGTGCATACTTTAATTGTTTTTCAATGTTCTTTGAATAAATATATGTTTTTAATGTTATTTAAAACATAATTTATTATTTATTCTTAAAGTTAAATTCTTTCATTTTGTGTTAACATATTAAGTGAACAAAAATAAAATCAATATTTCATGTAAGTTTAAGCAATCTTTTTTTTATTTAGAAAGTAAATACTCTTGATTTAGAAGAGTATGAAAAGCAGCATTGTTTACTTGGGATACTAACATTGTATACAGATGTATTTCTGAATGAAACGAAGCAATAAAGTGAGTTGTTATACTCTTTTTAGATAAAACTCTTTAATTTGCTTGACTGTTTTCAGTTGCATTCTCTTCTTGAACATCGGTGCGTCTTGTGCGCTTTATGTTGTTATCGTTCCAGTTTAGATGGTACCAAGACAGGAAATTGTTGATGACATTCGAAAGTTGATAATTAAAGAGAAATAACAAAAATTTCCTTAAGCTGAAAGTGCAAAAATTGTTGAGAAAAATTGGTCTACTGTCCAAACTATTATAAGGAATTGCAAAACATCTGAATATATTTTTAACAAACCTCGTGTAGTGGACTGTCAAAGATTTTGAATGATCAGTATGCCGAATTCGAAATTGTTCGTTCCTCAATTGATGGAATATATTGCGGCGACCACCAGTAACAGTGTTAATGCTGAAATAGTTTGAAGGATTTCACGGAAATGTTTCGCGAAGAAAACCACTAATATCCAAAGCAAATTAAATAAAAAGGATGAACTCTGCCAGTAATTATTTTTTCAATCTCATTATTTCATATTCACACTCCTCAGTATTAAATGAATGCCACTCACGAGATGAGAAAAGATGTATCTACATACAAAACGCACAAAAGAAAATATCATTTCCTATTTTCTAAAACACTATCAATGACATTTGGTTGTTAAAATTATAAAGCATCACGTTTTTTAAAGTTAAAATATTTATTTTTAAGAATACTCAAAGCTTCTGTATGCAGAAATAAAATATTTTAATTTATGAAAAAGATTAAAATGATAATTATTACTTTATATTATAGAATTTTTTACTAACTTAGCATCTGCAGTAGTTACAGCGCTCGTGCGTTGTACGAGTAAGGATTGGTAAAACGAACCTTTTAAATGCGAATCTACTATAGTGCCTTATTTATTAAAGACATACAAGTCCTTTTTCAAGTATTGTTGGACATCTATTTGAGTAATCTTTTGGGCTACTTAAGTACATATTTAGAAGGTTTGAGGTTCCTTTTTTATGAAGTTGTTTGTAGATTAATAACTCCATGATTTTAATTAAAATTATTTATCTACATTACTGATGAATACTCAACATAAAAACAGTTTATGATGAGAATAAATACGCATTCATCAAAAAATATTGTAGAAGTAAAAAAAAAAAAATTTCACTTTAAGTTTCTGCCTATTTATCGTATTTTACAGATGGGTTAACTAATTGAAAATATTAAGCAAATAATAAAGATTCAATTTTCAACAAGTCTCAAGATCTTCCTCTTTTAAGGATAATATAGTTAATTTAAAAATAATTTATTCACAAAAAATAGTTATAGCAATGGTAATGCTAAAGTTGTGATTTATAAATAGTTCATTAATTAAATAAAATTAAATAAGATTCACGAGAGCAGATTTGCATAAAAAAATAAAAGAACTTACTAGCAATTAGAATTATATACGAAAACAATTATGCAATATATATTTTGTAAGACGATATTGGGTAAAAATATTTCACAAGGTTGTTTCTATTCAGTATGGGAACTTTAGATTAAACTACATCCATATTTGGGTTGGAGCTTGATGGCCGAGTGACTAGCATTCTGACGAACTGTGCCATGGATGTTTGTAGTAGTTCGGAATCCAATTTAAACTGTAAGCCTCGATCTAATAGGGCTATAGAGCGTTGTGCGTAGGGTTGACTACGCTTCCCCGTAAAAATAAAGCTTCTCTTTTCTTGAAATCTGGCAGTAGTCAGACGGCCTTGACCCTCCCCCCAAATGGGCCGTACAGGCAGATTTAGAGACAGGAGATGTTTTCTTTTTAAGGGCTAAACTTATTAGTCCTACGCCCAATGCTCTTACAGCTATAGTAGACAGGGACCTAAGGTTTAAAGTTGATTACGAACCACTACAAACATCCATGTCACCGCCGGAACTCGAGCCCGAAACCTGTGGCACCGAGAACTAGTGAGCTAGTCAATCGTCCATCAGTCCCCTCCCATTTTATTTAATACCAAATATAATTTTTGCTAATTTTTATTATCACTTATTTTAATTTTCATTTAGAAGTTCATCATTAAAAAATTACATTAAAATATCTTATGCCTGTTAAGTTCTATGTATCTACAGGAAAATTAATTTTTTTTATATAATTATGGTCATTTTTCCTGCGGTTATTCACTACTGATAAGGTAAATGCTTAGTAGATTCTGTGGATATTTAATTCTATAGATTTTATTTCAACAAAATCCCATGGCCTTTTTCTGAAATTGATTATTTAATGAAAAGAGGTTGTTGTATGGCATTCTATTCTTTTTTTGTGATTGCCTTTGAGTTTCCTTCCTTCCAGAAACAAGCTTGACATAAATTCTCTTCCCAAAAAATATAATCCAAAAGAAAAGAAAAACTACAGCGGACATCTTCGCTAATTTCGAGAGACAAGTTATGGATCAAAAACCAGCTGCGGAATCAAAAACCCAACTGACCCTATTCACCTTATACTCTTAATATCTGATAGAAAACAGCAAACAAAGCAGATTCCTTTCTGTGATATTCCATTTCAGCTCCTTCCCCTTTGCCATGGGTATCGTCTGAAGTTGCAGGGGGGGAGAGAGAGCGGACATGCAATCGTCGAGCCTGTCAAAAGCAGCCGAGGTCCATCCTTGACATCTTGTCAGACAATGGAAGTGCTTGTGTCCGATATCAGATACCAGGGCACTTTCTGCGATCGATTATCGTTCCGAACACCCCTTCCCTCTTTTTGTTCTTCATTTTCCGACAATTTCGGAAGATTTTTGTTTTGTCATCTTTCGGCAACCTTCTAAGGGATCCGTATCTCACATGAACCCATCTAGATCCACCGAACCTGCCATCATACGAGGTATTTCAACATTTTGAAGGTATTAACTCGTTAGATACAAGATTATTAAAGTCCTGACAGACAGGCTTTGGCAACAGTGCCTTACCATTTATTTTATGATGTAGCTAACATAAAGGAAAGGATTTCTGAGTATTTATAAAGGATTTATGTTAAATTTTTACCTGAATCCTGAAGCCTTTCTGGAGTTTTTTGAATTTTTGAAAATTGATTGCTTTAAATTTTGAATGAATACGGTAAGCTCTCTATAAAAGTTTTTTGAATAATTTTCAAAATTATCAAACCCTATCTTGTCGGGAGTTATAGGTTCTCCATAAAAGTTTTTTGAATAATTTTCAAAATTACCAAACCCTGTCTTGTCGGGAGTTATGGGCTCTCTATAAAAGTTTTTTGAATAATTTTCAAAATTGCCAAACCCTGTCTTGTCGGGAGTTATGGGCTCTTTATAAAAGTTTTTTGAATAATTTTCAAAATTACCAAACACTGTCTTGTCTGGAGTTACAATATAATTGCCATTAATGCGTTGAAGTCAAATACATATACCAATGTTAATTGAATACCCATATCTATACCTCTAGAATTTTTTTAAAGAACTGTCTATAGTTAAATTTAGGATATTAATAGCCTTAATGGAGAATGATGCCTTTCTGAAGTTTTTTTAAAAGGAAGGCGTTCAAAAATATGCTATTTGAATAAATTCAATAATGCTATGGGAAAAAACTTGGAAATTAAATTCTGAATAGCTCAGCTCATGCTGACAAAATGCACATTTTCGACTGCCAAGCTGCAATTTCGACTGCAATTGCAAGCGAAACCAAAATTTGACACCAACGTATTAATGGCAATTATATTGTAACTTCAGGCAAGACAGGCTTTGGTAATGTTGAAAATTATTCAGAAACCGTTATAGATTATTGAAATCCTGACTGACAGGTTTCCACAACAGTGTATTACAATTTATTTTATGATGCAGCATAACTTCAACGATTTCTAATTATTTATAAAGGATTTATCCCAAATTTTCACCTGCATCCCAAATATTACGATTATTTGATAAATTGTATAATTTTCTAAAGGATTGTCTATAGTTATATTTAGAATATTAGCAGCCTTAATGGAGAATGAGGCCTTTATGAAGTTATTTTTAAAAGGAAAGGGTTAAAAAATATGCTACTTGAATAAATGCTGTGCTACAAATAATGCTATGAGAGAAAATTGTGAATTTGAATCTTGAATAGCCTAAATAATCTCCCAAAAAGGCTTCATTAAAACCATTGCCCTCCTTCTTCAGCGTCACGGAACCAAGTCAGACGTCTACCTACGGATGCTCCAACAGAACAGAAACTGTCCCTTTCCCTCCATCCATAAGTAGACTACTCATGGATGGAGGGAAAGAGGCAGCTTCAGGCATCCGGGCATAATCGGGCATCCATGAGTAGACTGCTCATGGGATGCCCGACCAACACTGCAAGACACTGAGGATTAGCCACCAAAAGAATTTCAATGCGATCTTTGAGCTTGTTTCAGGCAGCTGAGCCGTTTTTCAAACCATAGTTCAAATGAAGACAAATATAATATTATGCCATCAATTCTCATCCATTAGGACTCATGGGATGTCCGTATCGCACTGCACAACACTGAGGATTAGATATAACACACAATATATCTTTTATTATATCTCACATCTTATGTTAAAAAAAAAATTTCCAATCACCCAAAGAATTATCACAAAATGTTTGACATCTCTGTATTGACTTCAAAAATAATAAAATCATCCTATTTAAAGCTAATCAGAAAAAATACCTTTGATGTTTACCGGATAACATCGAAACCAATTTCTCAGCATAAGACTATTGTGCAAATTGTTGTACGAAACCTATTTGACAAGTGAAAAGTTGAAACATGTAGCTACAATTGATGAGTTATTTGGTGCCAATAAAAAAAAAAAAAGATTTATTTACAACCGAAAAAGAGGATAAAATGACCTAAAATGTTGGTTCAGAGAAAACGAGGAAAATTTTGCAATGGTTTCATGAATAGTATTGGATTCTCTTTTAACGTGAAATGTACAATAAGTACAGTAGAACAACAGTAGAAAAAAAAATTCGACAAATTCCCTACCCCTTCAAAAGAAATCATCTCATATCTCGAAATCTGCAGTAGGCAGACAGCCTTGGCCCACCATGGGCTGTTGCTCCAATGATGATGATGATGAATAAACGATGAAAATAATAATAATAATTTGCTTAATAATAAATAATGTACAAAATAAATAATGAATAATAAATAATGATAATTTGCTGAATGTACAAAAATGTCGAAATGTGTCATTTTATCACTTTTCATAGTCATATATATAAGAAAACATTATGTCATTACGACATATACAAGAAAATATTACGTCATTTCACAATTGCATCCAATTCATTACTAAATAATGAATTTCTTTCGTTAAATATTCATATGCATTTTTTTGATGAATAAAATTCTTCCTTTATGAATCGTCGTTTCGAATTGATTCGCCCAGAATGTTCACCGTTCGTAAAAATTCGAAAATGGGAAATCAATTTGGCGGATTTGACTAAGACTAAACTGCCTGACGACTAGAAATAAATTGTCTAGACGACTAATTTGGTATCATAGCAAGGTCATAAATTTACTCAATTAAAAGAATTCAAATATGATGAAATTAAAAGGATTTATAATTTCTAAAATATAATTTATATAGTTTCGTGGTACTTCAGAAATAAAAGAAAATAAAATACGAAGCAGCTTAATTAAAATTTGGTTAATAGAATATAATGTTTGTGTATAATAATATTACGAAAGGTAAAAAATACTGTTAAAGTAATATCTAAGTAATTTATAATGTTATTACATCCTAATTATTTCATGAAAATTAGTGAATACCAAAGAAATTCGATTTTATTTTTGTTAAAGTAAAAATACAAATAATTTCTGCACAAATGTCTGGAGCATTGTATAAATATAAAATTAAGTTTCTAAAAACATTATTCTGTGCAGAATATTTTTGTTATATTTAACTCTATCTTATTTTCTTGATGGTCGTCTAAATTTTTCCAGCCATAATTTTTCTTAACAAACATGTTTAAAAGAAACAGGAGTCCGTTTAATTTCTTTATCTTATACAATTTTTCTTTTGATTGTATTTTTGAAAGTTCATAAATAAATATTCGTTGTATGGGAGTAATTTTTATCCAATGAATTATTTCTATAACTATACTATTTATAAGGGGTCTAATGGCCGAGTGACTAGCACTTTAGCACTCTGTGCCATAGGTTTTTGAGGTCAAGTCCCGGCGGTGCCATGGATGTTTGTAGTGGTTCGGAATCCACTTTAAATCGTAGGTCCTGATCTAATATGACCGTTGGGCTGACAACCTTACACCATTAAAAGAAAACGTCTGTCTCGAAATCCACTAGAAGGCAGACGGCCTTTGCCCACCATGGGTCTGTTGCGCCACTGATGATGATGATCATGATATCTGAGTACTTTAACAAAAGATTATATTCAAATTAAATACGTTGCTTAAAAAAAATATTTTATAATTAACTCATCATCATCATTATCATCATAGGCGAAACAGCCGTATGGTGAGCAAAGGCCTTCTGCTACTTGCAGATTTCGAGACAATTTCTTTTTATGAAGTAGGGGTATCTGCACTATGCCCAACGCTCTACAACCAAGACCTAAGGCGTAAAGTGGATTTCGAACCACTACAAATGGCATCGCCGGGACTCGACCTCGAAGCCTATGGCACCGAGTGCTAGAGTGCTAGTCACTCGGCCATCAGACCCTTATAAAAGGAATGGTTATAGAAATCTATAAAAAATAATTCATTGGATAAAAATTACATGCATATAACGAACATTTATTTATGAACATTCAAAAATAACTATCAGAATAAAACTTCTACAAGATAAATAAACTACATGGACTCTTGTTTCTTTTAAACATGTTTGATAGGAAATTTTTTTTTCTTTCTACTGCAGCTGGCAAACACTTAGCCAGCTTGGTCTTGAATGCCTTAAGGCAAGCGCTGCACAGACGTTACTCACTTTGCATTACCCAGGGGGAGCGTGTAACTTGAAGATAAGCCACGCACACGGAGTAACAATGCCCCCGCAACGCTCTACGATCATATTAGATCGGGACCTACGGTTTAAAGGGGATTTAGAACCACTACAAACGTCCATGGCACCGCCGGGACTCGAACCCGAAACCCGTGGTCCCGAGTGCCAGAGCGCTAGCCACTCGGCCATTTAGGCCCTGATAGGAAAAATTATAACTGTAAAAATTCAGGCAAACATCACGAAAATAAGATAGAGCCAGATTGGGCACATAAACTTACAGTTTTTCAAAAGTAATTATTTCAAATGTTTCTTAAAAACACACACACAAACACAAAAGAAATAATCTGAATTTGAAGTATAAAGGTGTTTAAATAGTTTTATTGGTTAACTCATAAACATATCAAATAAAAACAAAATTTTATTTGATGTGGAAACTAAAAAAAAAAAAAAAAAAAAACACCAACCCCACAATGAAAAAGTATTGTGGGTGGCAATATTTTGCATTATGCGCTGCGGTGAGTTGCTTAGCATTCCAAAAATATCTGCAGCTGTTGGAAAGGAATCTCACGTATTTATTATTGTCTTACATCCTTTGCCAGAGGATCCATTTTTCAGAATAACTCGGTGTTCCTTTTTGCATTTAAATGAACAATAAGTACGAGCCGTGGCTCGGTTTCATTTCCTTTGATGTGCTTCGTTTTCTTCTTTTTTCTTTATCATGGACCACCAGTATCACGCGGCCTTATGGATTTAGGAAAAAAATGAAGTATACGATCCATCCATTTCGTAAGCGAAACTGGCAACACTGCGCTACGTGACGTCAGCGACGGCTAAGTTTCAAGCTGGATTTGGGTTCCATGAATAAATATCGGGGAGCGTTTCAATATCGAACAAATATGAGTTGAATTCCAGGATTTTTACGAGAATAGAACGAATCTCGAATTTTCCTTCTTATAATTTCCTAATATCTTATTTCGAATTCTCAGATTTATTATTTCGTATTCTCATATTTTTTATTCTTGTATTTCGAATTGTCGTATTTGTGTAATTTTGAAGAATAAAATCTGTTCGTAGAATTAATATACAGAAACAATAGAAACATCTCTATTGCATTAATTTAAATCAAAGCATTTTTCATGAAATGACGAACAAATTTATTGATTTTGTTTACTACATTTTTAAGATTAATGTCTATATTTACCACTGCATTCTTTTCAAAACTTTTTATGGAATGAGATAATAATATTTAGTACTATACGGCCTCCTGTATATTGTCAAAATTTTAGTGATTAAATAGTTTTGATACAAATAAAGAAAAACTAATGAGGCACAGTACTGTAGCCTGTGCCTTTCAGTTTGTCGCTCTACGAGTATTTGCTGCTCACTTTAGGCTAATGAGACTGGGACTTACTGCTTAACAGAGATTCCAAATCCTTAAAAAACATCCATGTCACCTCCAGGATTTGAACCAAAGGTCTATGGTACCGAAGGCCAAAACGCTAGCCAAGTGGCCATCAGGCCTCTGTGCGGGTCTCTTCATGTATGAAATCTATAGAACAGATTTGCAGTGGGAGCAAAGCGGTTTGGTTTGGTTTGTCGTTCTACGGTCATTTTTTTCACACTTAAGGCTAATTAGACCGGAACCTACTGTTTAACTTGGATTCTAATCACTAACAAACATCCATGCCACTCCCAGGATTAGAGCTATACGCCTATGGTACCAAATGCCAGAGCACTAGCCAATTCACCATCAGACTTCTGTGCTGTTGTCTTCATGTAAGAAATCTATAGAACAGATTTACAGTGGGATTAAAGTGGTTTTGTTTGGTTTGTCGCTCTACCGTCCTTTTGAGTCCACTTTAGGCTAATCAGACTAGGAACTACTCTTAAATGTGAATTCCGAAGTACTAACAAACATCTATGCTACCTTCAGGAACTGAACATGAAGCCTGTGGCATCAAAGGCCAGAACGCTAGGCAATTGGTCATCAGGTCTCTGTGCCTTTGTCTTCATGTATGAAATCTGTAGAATAGATTAAAGAAGTTTGGTTTGCGTTGTCGTTCTACGGTCATTTTTTTGCCCATTCCATTTGATCGGGACCTTCTTTTTAATGCGGATTCCGAACTACTAACAAAGATCCTACCTCAACCAAGATTCGAACCTTTGGTACCAAATGCTAGGACATCAGGTCACACAGGATCAAACAAGAGTGTTGAGAGATAGTAGATGAAATAAGAAACAAAGTAATAAATGAAGGGTGTAGACATTTATTGAAACAGAACGATGTGATGTTTCAATGCTAACATATGTAAAATGGGCTAATAATAAAAGCTACATAAAGTTTGCACTGCAAGTCAATGAGGTTTCTGGCAAAGGTGTAGTCGACTGTGGTGTTCCCTTGTGTAGTGGATTCCTTGGTGGTAATGGATTCAAGCTTAAAGATAGTCTGCTTGAAATTGCAGAGAACTGCGTCAGATTATTCTTCCACGAATCATCATACATTGTTCTACATTTAGTTCTGTAATTTGGTATTTTGTATGAATCCTAGAAGGAATTAGATTCTGAGAGTCCTAGAGGACTAAGAGAAGAGAGAGTCCTGAGGAATCCTAGAGTTTAGATTCTGCCAAGGCATTTGCATCTGCAAAAGCAGTAGGATTGACAGTCTGATCCAAACTTCTGGCCTTCTTTGCCAAAGAATCTGCAATTTCATTAAAGTCCAAATCCACATGAGCAGGGATCCATTGCAGGATACACTTTGATTATTTCATTTTCTCATTTGCAGAATTACAAAAAAAAAAAAAAAATAGTTAATGTCCCATCTGAAGTGCTGCTAATACAAGTAATCCTTTCCCAAGAGTAAAGGATCACTGAAAAAAGAAAAAAAGTTATATAAATCAAGGAATCGAAGCTCTTTTTCCCTTTTTCTAAACGCTTTTTTCTTTTTCAGTGTGTAAACATTCCACGGGAAAAAAGGCAGGCAAGTCGAGATTTGCATGATCTCGCCTGCCAAAGGCTTTAGACGGGGATTATTCCGATATTGATTCCCCTCTCATTAATCATAACTACATTAGACCGACGTGACGGCTCCCGAGATCCCCCTAAGCTCTCTGCGTTCAGATGAGTCCCGTTTCTTTTTCTCCGATGTTTTGGGGAGATTTTTCTTCCCAAGAAGTTTTTCTTCCCCATCATTCTGATAGGGGCAGTAAAGGATGGATGATTACGCATGTGTGTGAAGATGTTTTATTATTGACCAATAGATATATTGAATGAATTTGTCTGAATAAACATGGTTTATTTTACATTGGTGAATTTTGTTTTAGAAAAAAAAAAAAAAAAAAAAAAGGTATTTCAATCTATTGCATTGCAAGAAAAGCTTCTTTTTAACATTCTTTTAAGCAAAATTTTTAAGCAGACCTTAAAGTATTGTAAGTATGAATTTTATAGATTGCATTTAATAGGTTGGATATATTCATTTCAAAATTCGGGGGTACCTAATTTTACACTGTATATTAGCAATGGCAAAGATGAAAACTAGAGATTCTTGGCCACCGTTGTCACCTTCTCTAATCTGCTTTCAAAATGCGACTGTAGAACCTACATCTAGTTTGAATAGATACTCATAGTATATGCTTAATAGAGGGAATTATTAATTGATTCATGAGTAGGAATATTAGAAAATAAAATCGAGAAGTGATAAGAAGTTTTGGATTAAATGCGTAAAAATGCTTAATGTATTCCTTTATTTATTATAAACTTTCCCTCATATTGTTTCCCCTATAATAATTTCATAATTTTTTATCATGATTTGTTACACACATAATAGATTAAAATTATCAACTGAATTGGAGCTTTTTTAATTCAGTTGATAATTTGGTTCTTACAATTATCTTTATAATCGGAAGAATCTGTTAAAAATTTATTCCCGTACAGAAGGCTTTAACCGCTAAATGAAAGATACAAAGTGACTTCAATTAACCCAATGCAGCTGTCTTACTGTTGTGAAAGTGTAATCAAATTAATAATTTGAGGAGAAACTGAATTTTCTATTTTTAAAAAAATGGAAAATATTACGAACAAAAAATAATACACAATTCATTTTTTCATTTTGAAGGATTCCTAAATGAAAAAAAAAATCGAAATATCCTCATTCAGGTAAACAAAAACATTAATTATAAGCAAGATGACTTTTTAAATAAATTTATTTTTCTTTCCATATCTGATTTACCTCTAGTTTTTGACTTTGATTGGCCTGAGGTTAGACACTTCCCATTTTATATTATAATCAAATCCGAAATATGATATTCTTATTATCAGAAATAATAGTTAGCAAAACTCATTATGTTAGTCATTCTACGAAATAATTACATTATTATTGCACTAACTAACTTCCTGACACTACAGCCAATGGGGAGCAAAGGCCATCTGCCTTTTTGGCAGATTTTGAGACAGGAGATGTTTTCCTTTTACAGAGTAGGGTTGTCACCCCTACTCCCAATGCTCTACAATCATATTAGACCCAAATCTACGGTTATTCCGAACCACTACCAGCATCCATGACACGACCGATAATTGAGCCCAAAACTTATAATACCGAGGGCCAGAGTGCTAGACACTCGACCATCAGGCCATTATCTACAATAGCTAATATTATTATACAGGGTGACCATAAAATAACTTTCCCTGTTTGTAGGCATCTGCAGCTAAAACAAATGAACAGAATGAAACTAAATTTCATATACAGACTATGGAAGATGTGGAAAGGTCTAATATGATTTCCTCAAAGGTCTAATATGATTTGTGGATTTCCTCAAAAAGAGTCGCAGCTAAGGGAAATTTTGGCGTTGCTGTTCCGTACACATATAGAAGTTTGCACAATTTAGGTAGATTCTTCAAACTTTTAGTGCTTCTATGACAGCAGATCCTAATAACTGCGACGTTACTAGTCAAAATATCAGCAAATGCTGGAAACTTTTGCCATTCCTGTTTTCCGATGGAATGTCAACCTTTTTCTCAGACATCACGCCATGTGACTTTCGACTATGGGGGTACCTTAAATCTGTTGTGTATGGACACGACAATTTTTATGCAAGATGGAACATAACGACATATTCTTAACTCAGTACAGAAACTTTTACGACTTTATTTTGGTAATGAGAAAGTTACCAGTCAATGTTTTCCAACGAAACATTGACTGGTAACATTGACATTTCCACATTGAAAATATTGCACTTGACTCTGAGGATCCTAATGTTGATTAATAAATTATTATTTTCCGTGAGCTTAATATTTTTGTCATTCATTATTGTATGTGAATATTTTTATTATTCGAACAATATAATGAAATTTGGCATAATTAAAAGCTCCTAAATCACGTATGAAGTAGAAAATTTGGAAACTCTACCTAGATTGAGGAAATTTCATAGTGCATACGGGACAGTAGCGCCAAAATTCCATATCGGCAACTTTTGGTCCTTTTTTGGCGGTTCACCTCCACAAGTCTTCCGCAATCTGTATATGAAATTTAATTTCATTCTGTTCATTAGTTTTAGTTGCAGAAGTCTCAAAACAGAGAAATTTATTTCATTGTTCCCCTGTACATCTGTTATTATATCTTGTTATTATTTAATAAATATAAGATTGTTTAACTAAAACAGACATCTAAATTTTTGTATACTACTTTTCAAAAGCAGTTGAGCTAATTAATGATTAATGCTATAACAATTTCATGTGTTCAGCTGATATACTGACTTAATATCTTAAACAATCCTTTAAATTAAAACGTGAATCACAAAGCGCATACAAGAAACAGCTTGGTTTTCATTTACATAAAAAATAACAACTTTTTACTTTTATTAGTAAAAGATAACTCCAGATAATACATCTCCAAAGGATATTTCTACATGCATGTTTGATTAATTTTTAAAAAATGTTAATAATATTCTAACTGAAAAGTTTTAATTTGTTGAAAATATTTGCCATCCCTTAACAATGAAAACAAATAAGCTGCAATTTTTCACAAATATTGCAAGAATAGAATGTATATTGGCGATACTAAAAAAATGGAATTTCTAAAACTCTAAAATGTCAAGATGAAAAAAAAACAAGATAAACTATTTACTTTCGAGAAAAGTGTCCGGTGTTTATAACCATTAACTTTCAACTACCTCATACCTCATCAATTATCTCCTTTATCGCATTAATTACTAATTTTTATCTATAATTAAACCTGTCTATCTATCATCTATATTTATATATATATATATATATCTATATATATTCTAATTTTGCCAGTCTTACTGAATTTAAATTTGTTTCATAAAATGTAAGCTCACAAATTTAAATTAAATGATGTTTTCATTACTTTGATAATCCTTGAAGAATTTAATAAATATTGTATTTTGATATAGAGGTTTCATTTTCCATCTAGTTTAGTTTAGAAGATTCGTCCTATATCAATTTTTATTCCAACCTACTCAGTGCGCATGCTCACTTGCAAAGTCTTTACTGTTCGTTGTCGGTTGTTTTGTGTGATGGGGGTTTTAAAAAACGCTTATTGCACATATCGTAAAAATGCAATGTGGTAAGGATGAAAAGTTTACTAGACTGTTTTTATCCCCCTTCTGCCATTTTGAGTTTGCTTGTTTTCTAGGTTTAGAGACGTGATTTATCAAAGCTATCATAATACAATTTTTTTTAGCTTTTTTCTGTTTTTGTTTAATAGTTAATGCCTTTGTTGTGGTTATCGCTTGGAAGAAATAAGAATAAAAAAGAATATTTATCAGTTTTACTTTACGAAAGTTTTGATGATTCTGAAGCTTAATATCAATGATTTTGTTTTGCAATCGAAATAGTGTTTATCAGAAAATAACCTCATCCTATTTATCATGATTTTTGCAAGATAATGAACTTTATTTAACCTATAAAAATGAAAAAAATAGTGTTTTATAGTTAGAAACAAGTAATATAAAAAAAATATTTTTTAAGTCAATTCCTTCGTTTTTTTCACTCTATTGCAGAAAAGTCCTTTACAAATAATTTTTATTCATTTTTTTAAGTTTACATGGCGCTATCTGTTGGTAGATACATGCAACTTAAAACTAAAAAAAAACTAAAATGAATTAATTAAATTTAATTACTGAATTAATATTTAAAAAAACTGTATTAACATCCCGTGTCATCCGCTACAAGTTAAAAAAAAAATGTATTTGAACTTGAGTGGAGGGATAAAAAGTATTTTATTGACGATGAAAAATTTGAACAAGATATATATATAGGGAGAGTGTGAGCTAATAGAAGGAATTGAAAAAGTAGATCAATCTCAGCCAGGTATCACGCCAGATAAAAAAAAACTTTGGGTGTTGTAACGTCTCGGCCTATACTAGACCTTTTATTGGCATATAATATAATGGCTTCAAGAAGAGGGTACTTTCAGGTTCACAGGAACACTTTAATTTTTACTTACAAGTATTACATGTATATATACACATAAATCTATTTACAAAAAATGAAAGTTAAGGATATAAATTAAATACACAAGTGCAGTTCACTTCAATGACGGAAATATTCAGAGTTCTAGTGTCTACGGCGAATATAAATACCTGGTCTGTGGCAGATCTTAAGTATCACACAGCGTGATAGATACACGAATTCACAAGGGGTTCACTTTGTAAACAGGTGGATTCTCCGACTTGTTCAATTACTTTCGAGAAAATAAAAAATCTAAAACTTCTAGTTGAAGCGTCGCAGAACTCTCTTCTTCCCAGACATACAAAAAAAAAAAAAAAAAAAAAAAAAAAACCTCCTTTTAATACAATCCGTCAAAAGAGGGGAGAGCTCAGCTTCCCTAATTTCTCATTGGAGTAGACATTTCTAAACTAGTGGTCTATCACCAATCATGATGGAACAACTCATGGTATAGTTCATATTCAATCTGTAATTGTTTCGACCTGCGAAGGTGGCATATACAGCAGCTAATTTACTGAGTCTCATTATACATGACACTGAATATCTACTATATATCAGATTTGAGTGACAGGTTCTCATTAGTACAAAACTCTAATTGCATATAATATAATTACGCACAATACTGCTTGTCTGCTATCAAATTTGAGTGATGGGTTGCTAAAATAATATACGTTTCTCTCTCCTGGGAAAGAAATGCCAAAACTCTTCTCGTGAGAAAAAAAGGCTACAGTGTGAAGAAACTTGTTTCATGACTACATCTTGCTGCTTTTCATTCCTAGGATTAATTTAAATTATTTCCAGCTATCTGTCATCCTCCCCCCCCAAAAAAAAAAATAGGATAGCCTGCTGGCCCCTGCTTTCTGGTATTAATCTCGTATTAAATTAAATGGTTAAGAGCGGACCATTTTGTTATCAGTTTTTAGAAGGATACTAATTTCATAATGCTCTCCAGTATAAATGAACATCCTTATTTAAAAATTAAAAAAAAATTACCATGGTAATAATAATTTAGTAATGCTTTGCAATATTTGATATACAATTTTAGGATATATAAGTTAAATATGTGTGTGTTGTTTAATAAGCACAAACAAATCAATATCCTTATTATTTGTGTAGGGCCTGATAGCTGAGGGACTAGCGCTCTGACGCTCAAGAAAGAAAACATCTCCTGTCTCGAAATCTGCCAGTAGGAAGAAAGCCTTGGCCCACCATGGGGTTGTTAAGCCGCTGTTGCTTCTGATGCTGATATTTTTGTCTGTTAATTAATGTCTGTTATTAAATAACAGACGAAACATTAGTATTAGCATTAGCAATAACAAAACATTTTAAATTCAAATGAAATATCTACATTGTTAAAAAATTGTAATATTAAAACTACAGGCAAAACGATACATGAATTGTATAAAATAAAACGGATTCTTAGATGATGTAAAATTCAGCGTATAAAATCATTCAAAAATTTAATATCTTTCTATTTTAAAGCTTTTCGACTATTATTTCCAAATGTCATGTACTATTACATTTTCAATTACTTTTCCATGAGCATCTTCAGAACAAAATATCGGCTTTCGATATATAGGATTCAAATATTTGCTTAAATTTAGCAGATCATATATTTCAATAATAATATATTTTATTTTGCAACACAAACTTCTCTTTTTTAAAAAAAATTGTAACTTATATTTTTTAAATTTCGTAGAAGCAATATATTTCTGTTGTTGTTGTTTCTTATCCCTTTTGGTAGAGATCTAAACCAAGCCCATGAACCCGTATGGACTCATGGTTGAAAGGACATAGGGCAGCTTCAGTTGTGATGGAGGTAGACATCTAAACCAAGCCCATGAACCCGTATGGACTCATGGTTGAAAGGACATAGGGCAGCTTCTGTTGTGATGGAGCACCCGTAGGTAGAATTCGGACGTAGCTTCGTGATGATCTACAGTCATACATTTTTAGGAAAACTTTTTCTATATTTGCATTCTTCATATAATACCTAATATTCTTCTTCTTCTTCATTGACGTAACAGCCCCATAATAGGCCAAGGCCGTCTGCCTACTGGCATATTTCGAGATAGGAGATGTTTTCTTATTTCTTGGTAGGGCTTTCAGCTATACAGTCCCATTAGACATTGTCCTACTGTTTAAAACGGATTCCGAACCACTACAAACGTTCATGACCTTGTCGGGATTCAAATCCGAAATCTGTGGCACCGAGGACCAGAGCGCTAGACACTCGGCCATTCAGGCCCAATATATTTCTATTAAATGTAAATGTAACATCAGAAAACTTCGTAATAAATAAATTGCGTTACAGAAGCAAATTTTAAGAATTTTTACCAAATAAACAAATGAAATTTTTTTTTGTTCATAATCATATACATTTTAAAATTTCATTTTGATTTGTCTTAAAATTTTTTTATTGAAATAAAACAAATTATAACATGCGATAAAAATTTTCGTTACATAAAAAAAAAGAATGCAATATAAAACACAATTGTTAAGCAATTTTTATGTCCCTACAGAGAAGTAAAAGAAGAATGGAGAAGAATACGATGAGGACGAGTCAGGTTGCATCGGCACAAAAAAAAAAGACCACCTTTTAAAGTTGTATGTGTCAACTATCACTTTATATTTTTTTGAAGAATTGAAATGAATTGTTGGATTTAGCAGATCATATATTACAATAATAGTATTTTATTTTGCAATAATAAATGTTCTTTTTTTTTAAAATTGTAACTTATCTTTCTTAAATTTGGTAGAAGCAATATATTTCTGTTGTTCCTTATCCCACCTTGTGGACATCTAGACCAAGCCCACGAACCCGTATGGACTCATGGTTGAAGGGAAAGAGGGCAGCTTCTGTTGTGATGGAGAACCCGTAAGCAGAAGCCTGACTTGGCTATGTGACACTCTTCAATCATATGAGACAGGCACTTACGGTTAAAAATAGATTCCAAATAACTACAAGCATCTATGGCACCACCGAGACTTGAACGCGAAACCTATAGTGCGGAGCACTAGAGCGCTAGCCTCTCAGCCATCAGGCCTCAGCTGAATTTATTTATTACAAAATTTTCTGATATTACATTTACATTTAATATAAATATATTGGGTCTGAATGTCCCCGAGTCCTGGCTGTGCCATGGATATTTGTAGTGGTTCGGAATCCACTTTAAACAGTAGGTCTAAGTCTCATATGACTGTAGAGTGTCACAGAGTCCAGTCAGACTTCTAATATACTTCAATTCCACACTACAAAGGGGCAACTCAGCTCTAGGCACAGTGATGTGGTGTGGTGGGGGGTGGTGTGGTGGGATGTGGTGTAGTAGTAGTAATAGTAATAAAAAAATTGCGTTACAGAAACCAATTTTAATAATTTTTATCAAATAAATAAACAAATAATTTTTTTTGTTCATAATCGCATGCATTCAAAAAAATTTAATTTATTTATTTTTATTGAAATAAAACGATTTATAGCTTGCGATGCAAATTTTCGTTACATAAAAACAGAACAAATGTTAAGCAATTTTTTTGCCACTACGGAGAAGTAAAAGAAGAATGGAGAAGAATACGACGAGGACGAGTCATCGAAAATGGTCGCCTCAGCACATAAAAAAAGACCACCTTTTAAAGGTGTATGTGTCAACTATCACCTTGTATTTTTTTTGTGACTAAGAAACAAAGGGAAGAACTCTCTATCTGCCGCTTTCCATTGTATTTCGTCTCTTTCTTCGAGGCGCAATCCCTCTTCCCTCCATTCTTCTTTTCCATTCTTTTTCCGTTCTTCAGAATGGCAGAAGTTAAGCCTGTCTTCCTTTTTTTTTTGTTCTTTCTTTCGCACGTGGCGAAAATGGCAAAGAGGGAAGGGAAACCGCTCGAGTCTTCGCCCGCTTTTGTGCATTGATACCGCAGGTTTTTCGAATGAGGTGCACTTACATTCCAAAAGAGAAAGAAATCAACAATAAAAATATAAAAAAAAGAAAAACGATATATATAAAATTGCAGGAGGTTAAGAAGAAGAAGGGAAAAAAAGGACAAGTATAAATGCTGAATTGTGGGTCTTTTTCGTTGCTCTTTGGAATGTCTTCCCACGTAAGTGCTTTTAAATGTAGATAAAATGTGAAATCTAATTATGCAAATTTTATTCCTAAATGCGTAATAAAGCATAAAAACTCGATACCCCACATTTATTTTTCCTTCCCAAGCACACACACAAACAATTTACATAAACTGTGCTTGCTAAAATGCCAGCTGCCTTAATGGTTGGGATGGAACGATTCTGCATACTATTAAGTTCGCACAATGTCTGAATTTCGGATTCCATTCTCGTTTTACAAAGACCACAAAAGAATTTTAATTCATCTATTTATCCTTTACAAACTCATTATGAATTGAAATTTAATTCTTTATTTTTTAATAATAATTAATAATGATATCTCTTAATATCATATGCACTTATGTATTATAAAATTTAAAAAATTGCATATTATCCCAGAATATTTAATATATTTTACTCTAAATTTTGTTTATAAATAATACCAAATATCAACCCATATTAAATACCGGAATATATAAAAATCCTAGATAAATGTATTCAATCCAATATATTTTTTTCTTTTTTTCTAACGCAGCTGGCAAACGCTTAGACAAATGTCTTCCATGCCTTAAGGTAAGCGTTGCACCGACGTTACTCACTTATCACTGCCCAGGAGGTACGTGCAGCTTGAAGATAAGCTGCGGACGCGAAGTAACACTACCCCAGCAACGCTCTACTGTCATGGTAGACCAGGACCTACGATTTAAAGTGGATTCTAAACCACTTCAAAGATCCATAGCACCGCCGGGACTCGAATCCGAAACGTGTGGTACCGAGCGCTAGAGCATACTAGAATATACCATAGCTAGAATATACCATATTAATTTTTGTATTTATAATCAATCAACAAACATTTTTATTATCAAAAATCATTGATTTTATTACAAAAATTGCAGATTTATTTTAGTTGACAATGTTAATACTTTTCGTAATTTTTGATTATGCAGCAGATAATTTTTTTTATTTCCAATGTTGGGGAGTGCATACATATAAACAAATACTACAAAGAAAGAACACAAAACAATAAAATACAGTAGAAGAAGTAAAGACTGAAGTCATCACCCCAAGAGCTCTCTTCTGCGCCAATATCTTGCAATCTCGGAGTCTTGCAACATTGCAGGTGTTTTCTATTCATAGACTCTTTCAAGCCAAAAAGACGACAGTATCATATACACATATACGATATAAGTGATCTCCCAGACAGCCATGTCCTGTTATAAGTCTGAAAAGAGCTACCGCATTTCTGCGACACTTGTCTGGTATTGCATCCAGTTCTGTCTCACTCCAATTCCTACTCTTTATTAAGAAGTAGTTCTGAAGTAGTTATTTGAAGTAGTTCTGAAAAGGTCATCACTTTCATAATGTTTTTTCAATTCCTTCTATTAGCTCACACTCTCCCTATATATATCTTGTTCCAATTTTCAATCCTTCATAAAATACTTTTTATTCGTCCACTCGAGTTCAAATGCATTTTTTTTTTGAACTCGTAGTGGGTGACACTGGATGTTAATGCAGTTCTTTCAAATATTAATTCAGTAATTAAATTTAATTAATTCATTTTAGTTTTTTTTAGATTTGGGTTGCCTATATCTACCAATAGATGGCGCCAGATAAACTTTAAAAAAAATGAATGAAAATTATTTATAAATTACTTTCTGCAATAGAGTGAAACAAAAGTAGGAATTGACTTAAATTTTTTTTAAATATTACTTGTTTATATATAGTTTTACAGAATAGTAAGACATGTAGCAAATAATAATAAGAGGTATTTAGAAAAAATAATTTAATCTTTTAACTATAAGATATATTTAAGCACGCACTACTACTTACAAACAAACATTATATATTAGGTAGATAATAATATTATACTTTTATACATTATATTCTTTTATTACATTAATTTTGCGTTATAATATACATTTATCTGATAGGTACATTACAAAAATAACACCATGAACGCAATTTATCAGGTATAAAAAATTAAACACTGATTACATAACAATTCAGACGTTAAAACTTATTAAGTTCTTACATCACATAAAGGCTATGTATACAAATACAACATTAACAAAGTATTGGTCGTTTATAAAGTTATAAAGAAGTGAAAGATATCTGAAAATAATTTTGCAATTAATTTTTTTGTTTTTATTTGATTAAATAACTTCACGTTATCCACGAAAAGTATATAACTATTCTATTACAATGCCATTGGGAATTCCTGCATTTAAAAATATTATTTATCAGAAAATCAAAAATCAAAGTTACAACCAATCAAAAATCAACCTTCAGAACATCAAAGTTTATTTTTAATGAATTATTTTTTTGTTTTTGTTGTTTCTTATCTCACTTAATAGACAGCAACATCTAGGCCAAGTCCAAGAAACCGTGTGGTCTCATGAAAGGAGGGAATGAAAGGGTGCCAGCTTCTGTTGTAACGGAGCACCGTAGGTAGAAGTCTGACTTGGCTCCGTGACGCTGAAGAAGAAGGGTAATGCTTTCCGGAAAGGAATTTTAGGGGGGACTACACCGCATATGCATATCGTGTGGAAGAAAACCGGAAAAACTCCTACCAGATAGTACGACTTATGAGGTAAAATGCTGAACATCACAAATATTCATTGAATAAATCATTGACTTGAGTAGTGTGAGATTTCGTTTGAAGTGATACATATTTTTATTATAAATGATTCCATTTATATAAATAAATTAAGGGGACTGGAAAATAACGTCGTTATTCCAATATTTATTTATCATTTATCAGATCATTGTGTACTTCAAAATCGAGAAAAGGCGTTTTAATGTTAAAATGCCTTGTTTAACTGTAAATAATTAAATCTTAAATGTCTCTTGCAAATTTGGTAAAGTGGCTGGACAAAGGGAGAAGAGGTACATATACGACGTTGCATCTTTTTGAATTTCACAAGGGATCAATTTGCTACCACAAAACATTTGCGATGTTGATCCATCTGCATTTGACATTTGTAAATGCCAAAGGTGATTTCTAAGCTCAGATCTGGTAATTTTGATCTTTTGGATTCAAATCGATCGGTTAGACCAACAACTTTAGACAATGAAGTGTTAAGGACGGAAGTGGAAGCAAATCCGTGTCAGACTATCGAGGAAATGCCAAGCACTTTTAGCAAAATTTTAGCCACATTTGGTCGTCCATTCAAGAATATTTACAGTAAATTGGTAAATATGCAGAGTAATCTGTCCGAAGAAAGCAAAGCTAACCGTTCAACCACATGCAATTTATTGTTTTAACGGCAAAATACAGAAGCATTTTTTGATCACTTGATCACTGGAGATGAAAAATAGGTCCTACATGATAATTATGGCAATGAGTATATTTACAAAAAAATAATACTGCATAAGTAAAGTATACAAGCTAAAGAATTTACAGTCTACTTCAACGATCTTAATTTTATTACATCTTTAGATAGCAGTTTTTTTAAAATGTTTTTAGAATCTAAAGATTATAATGTTCTATGGTAATGCTTAAAACACAAAAAGAAATAAGAAAAGAAATTACACAAAATTTTTTAAGGAAAAATGGATTTAGGATACTTTGAAGATATTTAAATTTGTTATTTTCTTTCTAATATTAGAACAGTAATTGTTACTGATCGCTTAACATCAGCATTGTGATTCACTTTTTATTTAATGATCTTAATTTTTTTTATCTTTAGATAGTAGTTCACATGTTTTTAGACTCTAAATAGAAAGATTATAATGTTCAGAGGTACTGCTTAAAGTACACAAATAAATGAGAAAAGAACTCGCACAACAATTTTTAAGGAAAAATAGATTTAGACTATTTTGAAGATATTTAAATTTGTTATTTTCTTTCTAGTACCAGAACAGTACATTCTAATATCAGAACAGTACATTTTAATATCAGAACAGTACATTTTAATATCAGAACAGTAATTGTAACTGATCGCTTAACATCAGCATCATATTTCTCAATACGTACCACATTATCTCATGATAAATAGCCCAGAAGTCCCTAAAGTCTTGATCATTAACCCAGAAAGGAAATATCTTCTGAAAAAAGAAATTACTGCAGAGGACCCACTGGAATAAGCTACATTTCTAACACCTCTAATGGAAAAATCTATTCCCTACCGGCAGGAACTTTCTTCCCTCAACCCCCCAACAACTTTTCTGGAGGGGAATATGCGTGGATGTAGAGGGGGGTCGGTGGTGCTGACCGTCAGCTTGGCTGCCATGTGCAAGCAATGGGCAGATATCGTTACGCCAGCCTAAATCCAACCCTCCCTTTTTATGGGGTCTCTGTTCCAATGGGCGGTGGGGGGATCAGTTGCATAAAACAAAAGAAAATAAGATCTTTTGAAGGTGGAATTTCTTCTGGGGAGATGCCTTAGATTATGTGGTAGGGAATGGATTACTGAATTCCCATATCAGTAGGGTTCCGTTCGAATATTGCAGAGTATTGAGCAGTTTCTGCGTGTAAGGTATCTGCACTGGAGGCTTTATGGGAGAGAATGATATTATGGGGCTTTGATCCTGATCTTTATTTCACTTCTGATGTCTGAGAGATTAAGGGAATGATAGGCGTGGATGATCAATCAATATTATGTTAAGTATCGATATTTGCTCAGCCTGTAAAATTCTATTTATATTTTTAAATTGATACATCATTAATAATATGCATATTAGTTGGAATGCTTGCTAGTTCTAAACAAATCTAATGCAGATAAATATCATAGCAATTATATTTTTCTTTACCACGCTTTCTTATATTTAGCAATTACACATTATTAACAAATAATAATTATCATAATTCGATATCAATTCAATATAAAAATAATCTAGACTTTATCAAATATCTAATTTTGCTTTAAATATTATATGCTGGATTATGTTTTATAAATAAAAGTTTAGTTCATTGCTCTATTGTCATTTTGTGCACAGTTTGGGCTAATTAGTCTACGGGACCTACGAATGCAGAAAAAAATTATATCAATTATATTTTCCTTTACTACGTTTTCTTATATTTAGCAGTCACACATTATTCACAAATAATAATTATCATTATTATATAGAAATTAAATATAAAAATAATTTAGATTCCATCAAATATGTTATACTTCAGGGGATACGAAAACAACAACAATAAAACTGTACTGTAACTGTCTGGGATAGGGAGAATGTCGTAACTGTAACTGTATGGAAGATGCAGAACATCGTAACTATAACTGTATGGGAGACGGAGAACAACAATTAGACCGAAACTTGTGGTACCGAGCGCAAGAGAGCTAGCCACTCGGCCATCAGGCCCCAATTATTTTTTTAATGGGTAAGAATGATCAAATTCAATTATATCCAATGTTTAAAATATATATATTATTGATAAAAATATAGATTAAAATAAAATTTAAAGGAAGGATTTATAAGTGCATTATATTTATAAATGAAAATTTTCAAGAAAGGAATTAGTATATTGTACAAAAATATATTTTTTTTTTGTCAAAAACTGCGAAATGTTAAAAAAATTAAGAATTCATCGATACTCTTTCTTTATCATTAAACACTTTTTATCTCTTGTAAAATCTTTAAAAGGAATCAAAGCTAATGAAAGTGGTAATCATATATTTATTAAAACGATATATTTGACTTTAAATGAATCAAATATTGTGACGAATAACATAAATTTATTTAAAATCCCAATATTCAAATAATTGACAATGTAGTACTTTCTTAAAAATTATCAATATTAATGGAAAGACGAAAATATTATTTTTCTAATCTCGAATCATAATCATGTAGGTAAATATTTCCTTGAAAATTATAATCAATTGATTTCCCGTCCTTAAACAAAGAGACTAATTTCAAGGAGAATTTTACTCCAAATAACTTAACTCCATTCCTCTTTCCTTGGGAAATAAGCACTGCAAAAAGACAAACACTCTTCAGTTGGCTGTTTGTCTTATTTCCATATTTATCTTTTCCATTAAATGCGAAGAGGATTAATCAATATACTCCTTTAATTAGGGGAAAAGGCCACATGTGGTGAAGTTGGCGACGAATTTGAATTGAGTTATTATTAGAATGCTGAAGACATGAATAAATTTGTTCTTTCTAAAGGGTGGTGTTTAAATTATGGAACGGCAGCATCAGCGTATTGAGATTAAATCAAACGTGTTGATTTTGAAAGTGTATTCAACTCCTTTTGACAGCGCAATTTAATTCGAAACAACGCTTCAAAACTGGACAACTTCTCACATTCAAAAAGGGTGTTTACTTTAATGCTTTGTGAATAAAACGAATAATAATGCTCACATTATCACAACAGATTTAGAAATATTGAATTTTATTTATCTTCATTGTATTCCTTTTCATATACAGTTGCCTTTTATGGTTACAGATAATTTGTGTAGTAATCAATTAATATAAAGATGTTAGATTATATTAGATTAATGAATTTTTAGCTGTAATCAAATATGATTACATTGTTTAACGTATTTTCCCCTTAATGTGATATATGTTTGTATTATTTCAATATTTGCCTTTGAATACTAGTTGATGAATTGAAAATGTTACATTAAATTTGACTCATCTGCAATAATGTCCTCACTTCTGTGGCTTAAAGTTGTTGCTTTGATACTATTTGAATATACAGTTGAATATTTGAATTTACAGAACCGTTCGAACAGGATTTTGTAGGTCCTGCAATGCTTTCAAGCCATTTTTAGAAACAGTTTGGTCTAAATACATATCCATATACAGCGCAGACATAGAACACTCGAACAAATTTGTTGGAAAACACCACTGTATATCTAAACACTTACTTGAATAATTTAAACCATGAATAATTTTCCTGGTATTGTATTGAATTAAATAATTATTCAGAAAGCGGCCATTAAATTTGTAATATTTTATGTTTCTGTTGTTAATAACATGTGGATATTGTAATCATGTTTGCTCAATAATTGAATTGTGTAGGGGCAAATACTATTTAATAATCAGAGTACTTACACTGGTTTGCCTGTTTCCCCCATAATGTGCAAGATTTTTGCATTATTTCAATATTTGCCTATGAATACTAGGTGATGAATTGAAAATTTTCACGAAATTTGATCCATCTACATTGTGGTCCTCACTTCTGTGGTTTATGAATTAATATAATGTACAAAAATATTTTTTTTGTGAAAAACTGAGGAATGCGTAACAAATTAAGAATTGATCAATTCTCTTTCGTTATTAATAAACAATTTTTATCTCTTGTAAAATCTTCAAAAGGAACCAAAGCTAATGAATGTAGTAAACCAAATTTAAAGCATACATTTAATAAACAATATATATTTGACTTTAAATTAATCAAATGCTATGGTGAATTACATACATTTGTTTAAATCTCAATATTCATCATATGAATAATGCTTTCAAATGCAAATATGATTACATTTACGTATTTCCCCCCTAATGTGCTACATGTTTGCATTATCTCAACAATGACCTTTTGAATACTATCTGATGCATTGAAAATGTTTAATTAATTTTGACCCATCTACAATAGAGTTCTCATTTTTGTGGGTTAAAGTTGTTGTTTTGATACTATTTGAATATTTGAATTTCCAGAACCAATATTCGTGGATTTTGTATGCCCTCCAATACTTTCAAGACATTTGTAGAAACTTTTGGGTATAGATACATATCCATACATGGCGCAGAGTACATTCGAACATATTTATTGGAAAACTCCACTGCATCGATTTCGACACTAACTGGAATAATTTTAAGCCATAAATGATTTTTCTGATATTGTATTGAGTTAATAATACAATAATAATATTTAGTTAAATTTGCAATATTTTACTTTTCTGGTGATAATAGGTTCTGGTGAAAAATATTATTTAATAATGAGTACGTTATTTTTAGAGGACTTAAAAATAAAAAAAATAAACAAATTTCGTTAAAGAATGTTCTTGAAATTTATTTAAATCATTTCAATCACCATTCGAAACGTTTTCCTACGAAAATAAGTGAAAAATATGATGAAAACAATAAATGAGAAATTTGGTAAAATTCACTTAACTGCAATTCCATTCTTTGACAGTACACATGAATAGATGATGGTTTACATTCATTATTAGATCTTATTTAATTGACAATGTATACGAAAGGATATTGTATACTATAGGTAGTTGTGCATTGTAATAGAAGACAACATGAACGAATTATTTTTTCCCTAAATGCAACCTATTTCTTGTCAAAGTATCAAAAAATTTTTGAAGTTATCTTTAGACATAATTCTAATAGAATACGATTATAACACATCACTCAATAAGTCACTGATATGACACATATATAGCAACACGGTTGTTAGGCCCATATAAGTTTTGGTTAGTAGCATCCTTCAAATGATGTATGTAAAAATTTTATGACATTCTGATCATTAGTTTACAAGTTACAGTGGTTTTAATGACCCCAGTTTTGTAATTTTCAAAACAATGGATAAAAAAGAATTTTCTGTGTTGATTAAACATTGTTTTTTGATGGAAAAAATACTGTTGAAGTCAAACAGTGGCTTCATAACTCTTGATAACTCTGCACGAGAAATCAACAATTATTGATTAGTATGCTGAATTAAAAGGCGGGCATGCAAACACCGATGATGTTGAACTTCCTGGTCGCCCAAAATCGGCAATTGTTCCAGAAAACATAAAAAAGTCCTCAAAATATTTTTGAAAAGCCTTAAAGTGAAATTGCGTGATACAGCTGATGCCTTAAAGATATCAGAAGGTAGTGCGTTTACAATTTTACACGAAAATTTGAGCATGCTTAAGTTGCTTCCGAAGTGCCACGTTTGCTCCCACATGACCGAAACCAACAACGCGTCGACGATTCAGAGCGCTGTTTGGAGCTATTCAAGCTTGATAAAAAGGTTTTCTTTCGTAGGTATGTGACATGGATCCACTACTACACACCTGAATCAAAGTGATCATCAGCTGAATGGGCAGCAGCCGGTGAAAGCCGTCCAAAAACTCAAAACTTAGAAATCAGCAGGCAAGGTTATGGAATCCGTATTTTGGAACACGCATGGATTTTGTTCATCGACTATCTTGAGAATGATAATAATATTAATAGCGAATACTACATGTCATTATTGGATCAATTGAGTGCAAAAATTAAGAAAAAAGTGCAGCTTCACCAAACAATGCTCGGTGTCGATGAAAACGACGGTTAAATTTAATGAATTACGCTTCGAATTTCTTCCCCAACCACTGTACTCTCCAGATCTGGCCTCCAGCTACTACTGGGTTTTTGGAAGACATCAGAACGATATTTCAGAGAAAGAAATTTGGCTCAAATGAAGAAGTGATTGCCGAAAATCAGGCCTGTTTTGAGAGCCAAGACAAATCATTCTATAAAAAGAAGCATCGAAAAATTAGAGGAAAGTTAGAATGAATGTATTACTCATTCGTCAACATTATTACGTATTACAATGCATTAGTCATTATTCGTCAACATACTCTTTTTGAGTAAGTTGATGAATGAAGTCGAATTTCTGAAAAAAAAAATTTTTTCTTAGCTAGACCGGAGACTTATTGAGTGATGTGTTATACGCCTTCTTTTTCTTTTTGTCATTTCTTTGTGAAAGTTAAAAAATTGACATAAATAATATTTTATTTTTATCAACTATGATTTTTTTGTTAAATATTTTAATCAATATAAAATTAAATGCTGACAATAAGTTTTGAATCACCTGAAGAACAGAGCTCACATCTCCAGCACAAAAGAAAGTGAAAATAGACAGAAATATGAGGAATAGTTGAATTTTGCGTTTATTGTTTTGGTTCGTGTTAGAAACTGTTTTACGTATTTTTTACGTCTAATTTCCTTCATGCCCTTTATGAAATTGGACGTCATTATTTTAATATATTAACAAAAATAGCTACTTCATCTGTCTGTCAATGTAAGAGGATATATAGTAGAGGTTCGATAAAGCAAATCTGGTTAACCAAGTTCAGTTTTATGTGGTTAGCCTTGCTGCCAGACAGAAGAGCTTGTCCAATGAATGTATCTATATTCTTTGACTTCAAGAAATAAGAAGATATAATTAAGAGCAGGTGAATGAGTGAAAGAAGAAACGGGTAAGTTTCATTAGATACGATTAAAAAAAATGCTGAAATGGAAAATTGAAGTAATGTAAAGAAAAAGATTAAGTTGAAATGTAAAGAAAAAGATTATTTTCCATGCAGAAGACATGACAGCAATCAGCAATTAGATGCTCTAAAGGAGGTTCTATTTGGAGGATATTGTACAAAGGGAGGTTCTAGTTCCATTTGAAGGATATTGTACCAAGGGAGGTTCTAGTTCTGAAAAACATTTTGAAACAACGTTGCATAAAAGAGGCATTTCTGCATAAGAACTAAGGATCATAGATTTATTAAATCACGAAAGTGAGATATTTTGAGAAATATATTTTCATTTACGATTCTGGGCGTTTGTTAATTTATTTTATATAAAATTAATTTATTGAATTGATTGATTTATTGACTTTATTGAATGTTTGGATGTATTCACTATGAGATGGGAAGGCTTTATAATTTGAGTTAATTACTGTTCAATATTCTGAGTTAATTCACCGTTTAAATTAATTCAGATTATCGAGGCACAATTCTGGTTAATTTCACCTGAATCTGATTGATTTATTCATTAATTCTAAATTTTTAAGAACTCTTTAGTATAATAATTATTCACTAAATTATGTAATTTTATATTATAGCGTTTACAATGAATATGCATTAGAGGTTTAGCCATATTATTTGCTGCATTGTAATTACAAAAATATTTGACCATTGAAGTTTTGGTAACCTTAGATACCAAATAAAGAAGGGCGTATCATCATCTTTTGGTGTTAAAAAAAATTCTACTTTTAAAATATGTTTAGAAATAAATGTTTTGGAAAACTTTTTCTATATTTGCTTTCTTCATATTATACCTAATATTTTTCTTCTTCTTCATTAGCGTAACAGCTCCATGGCGGAGCAAGGCCGTTTGCCTACTGGTAGATTTCGGGACAGAAAATGTTTTCTTTTTACAGGGTAAGGCAGACAGCTCTACGTCCAACGAACTACAATCATATTAGACCTGGATCTAAAAAGTTTGTTAAAACACCCATTATAAACATTACAAAGAGAAATGGCCCCGTTCGAACTCGAATCAGAAACCTGTGGCATCAAACACTAGAGCGCTAGTCACTTGGCCATTTGGCTCATTATATCTAATGTAGGCACATGAAATATCTTTCGAATCTAACCTTCAGCACATATTAAATTAGCAGTACATTTAAAGAAACAGCATATAATTAAATCTTACCATGCCCATTTGACACATAATTATTCGTTAATTATGCTACAAGTAGCAGAGTCAAAACTGAGCTCACATTCTTAAAACAATCCACTTGAAAAGAAGAGAATAAGATATTCACGAATAGATATCGCCAGATCCAATTTCTGTAATTGTACGCATAGAACACATCACTCGAATAATAATTGAAGATCTCATTCACATACCGATGTCAACGGGGATGGGGGAGGAATTTACTCTTAAAGGGATTTGAGGGGGGGGGAGAGGTGTAGGCATAGAATAGAATAGAACAACCCTCTTTAGCCACAGGGGTGTCGTGACTTCAAAATCAGCAACATCTTCCAAGAAAGAGCCTTGAGGAATTTTTATTTCTTTAGCAGTTTTCCCTCTTTTAACTTCATCAAAGTTGAAGAGCGAGCATGTACACAATGGAATGCGCATCGAATTCGCAAAAATACTTATTTTAACTCTGAAAGAGAGAGTAGGGGGTGGTGGAAAGGAAGGATTTCAATTTTTAAGCCCCGAGCCATTCAGACGATAGAAAAGAGAAGGAATTGGAGGGGGAGGGAAGATCTTTAAGGGGGAAATGTGGAATATCGTTTTTCCTTTTCTTGGATATTTTAAACATGAAGGCGAAGTGAAATGCATTTAAAGTGACATTTGTGTTTTAATAGGAACGGTAAACAGAATCGAGGGGAAGGATTGGCTCGTTTGGGATCTGGGGGTGGGGGTGTTTCCACCCCGGAAAAGGAAAGGAGCAAGAAAGGTTCCTTTTTTTTTTTCTTTTTTGGAATCGAAGATAGCATTAATTTGGTTATGAATGGGAAAGGAATCAAATTTTGGTAGAGGTTTATTAAATCATTTTAACCAGAGATTTGTTCACTACATTCTATGCGTCTAGAGATGTGTAGCAGGGGAAAATGTTTTATTCATTTTTATGAGGTTTACTTTTTTTTAAAAAATATGTCTCATGCATTCGCGAAGAGATTTGAATATCGATGAACAAAAACTGCAGACATGTTTGCAAATTAGAGAGAGAGCAAATACATAAATAAAAAATATTAAAAAACTTATAATGAATTGATGATGGTTTCATACAGTTATCAGTCCAGTTGATTTGAATGTTAATTTGACAATAATAAAAGAAATGGCATGTCCTTGATATCAATTTCATACCAAAATACAGGTACTTGATGCCATTTTGTTACCAAAATACCGCTGCCTGTTTGATATTAAAATACAGCTGCTTGATACCAATTTTATCAACATAAATTTTTACTCTAATCTTCGAAAACAAGTAATATAGTATTTACAATATGCCAACTCTTCGCTAAAAGTTACATATAAAAAGTAAATATAATTTAAACATGCAGAATAATGCTATAATATCGTCCTATCAGTGAAATAATAAAACAATAGATGTTTAGCTGTATTGTTATTTTAAAGCCAAGATAAAATTTCATTAATTTATGGAAAAAAATAATGGTAAAAAATAAATTGACATTCATGAAACCAAGAATTACAGAAAATAAATATGCCGATGTTTGTTACGTTAATTTCGCTTAAAATACAAAAATATCTTTACAGAAACTCATTTATTATTTTCTGCATCATTTACATAGTAATGTTAAAAACCAACCATAACTTTAAAACTATTATAGAATTTGTGTGAATCACTAAAAATAGTTTATTTGGAAAACATTCAGGCTTTTTTCTGCTATTTATAGAAAAAACACTCACCTATACAATCAGTCCGAAACAAACGATTGAATACAGTATTTGTTGTTGTTTCTTATACAGTTTGGCCGAAATGTGGAATATCGTTTTTCCTTTTTCGGATATTTTAAACCTGAAGGCGAAGTGAAATGTATTTAAAGTGACATTTGTGTTTTAACAGGAACGGTAAATAGAATCGAGGTGAAGGATTGGTTCGTTTGGGATGTGTGTGTGTGTGAGGGGGGGGAAGGAAAAAGAAGCAAGAAAGGTTCCTTTTTTTTTGGAATCGAAGATAGCATTAATTTGGTTATGAATGGGAAAGGAATCAAATTTTGGTAGAGGTTTATTAAACCATTTTAACAAGAGATTTGTTCACTACATTCTAGACGTCTAGAGATGTGTAGCAGGGAAAATGTTTTATTCATTTTTGTAAGGTTTTCATTTTTTTAAAATATGTTTCATGCATTCGAGAAGAGATTTGAATATCGATGAACAAAAAGTGCAGATATGTTCGCAAATTAGAACAAATAAATATAAATAAAAGTATTAAAGAACTTATAATGAAATTGCTGATGGTTTCATACAATTACCAACCCAGTACAGTTGCTTTGAATGTTAATTTTTCAATGATAAAAAAAATGACAATTCCTTGATACCAATTTGGTACCAAACTACAGGTACTTGATACCAATTTGATGTCAAAATACAGGTGCTTGATACCAAAATACAGGTGTTTGATATCAATTTGATACCAAAATACAGGTGCTTGATACCAGTTATATGAAAATAAATTTTTGCTTTAATTTTGGAAAAAAATAATATCGTATTTACAATGTGTCAACTCTTCCAAAAAAAAAAAATACATATAAAAAGAAAATATAATTTAATTATGTAGCACAATGTAATAAAACTGGGAAATAATAGATCAACAGATGTTTAGCTGTAACGTAATTTTGATGCGAAGATCAACTTTTATTTATTTTTGAAAAAAATTATTATTGACAAGCGTAATGAAATCAAATATTACAGAAAACTAATGTGTAGACATTTGTTACTTTAATTTTGCATTTTTACATTTGCTACTGTACAAAACAAAAATATATATCTTTACTGAATCTCATTTATTATTATTTGTATTATTTTATTTTGTAATGCTTAAAACCAAATATAACTTTAAAACTATCATGCAATTTGTGTGAATCAGTAAAAATAGTTTATTTGGAAAACATTCAGGTTTTTTCTTTTGTTATTTTTATAAAAAGAACCTACCTATGCAATCAGACCGATGCAACCAATTGAATACAATATTGTTATTGTTCCTTATCCATTTTGGTCGATAGCAACATCGAGAACTTGATGCTCATGAACCCGTATGTTTTCAAATAATGAAAAACCGCTCCAGGACTTGAAAAAAGTGGCCAATGCAATTCAAGCCAATGCAATTCAAGATACAGGCAGGAGTTGCTTGAGTCAAGCTACATTTCGGGCAAAGGGGATAAACCTTAAGACCTGACGACGTTGGCCACAAAGATGACCACTGTGTAGCTTAGCAACGGTCGCCTGTTCGAATCTATTACCAACCCCAATTAAAGCAGCAACACGACGGTTACAATCACACCAATCATTTACGAGGGCCTTTCTCCAAGAGAAGTTGACAACTAATTTGATCCTAGGCGCAAGTTCCGAGAAAGAGAGATAGTCAAATATAACACGCATATTCTATGTTAGGACTATTCTACTCCGGTCACCACACTACGTTCATTTAAATCAATGTCCTATAATAATAAGGCAAAAATATTATTATTATTGAATGAAATACTTCGTACTTTTTACAAACTCAAATGTTCTCTTAGTACAAATTTGTTTCACTATTTTACATTTGACTTCTTTTTAGCCCTGTGTGTTTATCGGAGTAATTTATATTATAATACGGAGATGATGTTGCCTTTTTCATTTGATTTAGAGTCAAACAAAGCATAAAAGTAGGACTGCTATTGACTTAAATGTTTGAAAATGTTCCCTTTACATTTCTGAACGAACTGTACTAATCTTTTACTATCTGAGGTTTCTTATAAGGTTCAATTCAGCTATTTTAGCAATGAAACTACGCTCGTCATCCATAAGATTTTTGTGCTTATTTTTATATTTTTGTTTCAGTATATGAGGTTGCTTGAAAGGTTGTACTCAAGATTTTTAAGCTATGAACCTAAACAAACCCACTATTCATCAGATGTTTGTGTTTACTTTTATGTATCCATTAAATAATTAATATATTTTTTAATTAATTCCGCTTCAATATTCTATTTACTGTACGTATTGCAAAAGTGAATATTTCATACTCACAAAGAGTATAAAAATATGCAATGACTTAATTGTAAGTTGCAGAGATATTTAAGAGGCACTCTAAAGATAATAAAAAAATAATAATGGTTATTTACTAAAAGGGTGCAGCTGTTCTGTTCAGGGTGTTCTGTTTTGGAAAACCTATTTTAATGTTTGCTATATTATTCAAAGAATTTTCATCCAATAATATTTCTGAACTTTGCAAATTCCTTTGATAACACCATAAGTATTCACTTACCAAGAAACATAAAAAAGAAAGTTGAAATTCTCGAAGACATTTATTTTTAATACTTTTACACTGGAATCCCATAATTTCCGAAAGAGGACACAACAACACATAATCTCTTGTCGGAAAGAGCCATTTCACCATATTAAGGAGAACAATCTGATGAAGTTTCTTTTTGGGAAAAAAAGATCTCCTGGCACCTCATTCCCGGAAAACAAGGGAAAAGAGGAAAAGGGAAAAGCTTGTTAAAGGACTTAAAAGCTTTTGCTGGTCTCTTTCCATGTTGCTGATTTTGCATCTTTGGAAGGAGTTCATGTTTTATTCATGAGAACTTCCGATAGATTCGGTTAAGAAAGATCGAACTTCCTGATAGAGAGAGGAAGAGCTTGTCTGATTTTACACGTCTAAGAAGAAAACTTTTATAAGCTGTTCTTTAAAGTCTTTTGTTGAAAAAAAGAAAAAAGTTATTTTGTGAAAAAGATTTTAAAAAAAATCTAGTTTATTTAAGGTTATGGATGAAAGAAGTTAGTTTTTGTTAACTTTTGCCTTTTCTTGAGACAAAAATCTTTTAAATATAGTTTAATGAATCTCGTTTCATGGAAATTTTTTATTTTTGTCAAGATTCTTCGATAAAAAAATTTGGCATGCATTGAAAGAAGTTGACGAAGCAAAGATATATAACTTAATTGAATTTTTTAATTTATTGTCTGTCAAATAGTTTAATACGTAATTAAAACAGTTTAGTTTTTATCTTTCATGCTTTATGATATATCATTATTCGAGAAATTTAGAAAAAAAATGCATTAATTAAAAATGTCTAAAGTTTATGAATACAAATATTTTATCATTTTATCATATAGTGTATATTCTCAGTTTATTAAATAATAAATCATAAAATGGTAAAGAAAACATACAACAGTTTTTTTTAAATAATCAAAGAGAATACGATTCAAATAGTCAATTTATTCTTGATTTAATACCGTTACCATCAAACTAAAATACATGCTTTTAAAATTAACAAATAGTTTTGATATTTAGTAGATTTTATTTAAGGTTCCTTTCAATATTTGTTCACTAAAAAAAGCCTCTTTATCACTTTTAAAGTATATTTGTACGCTTAGCGTACATTTAGCTTACTAATATGGATATAAATTATTATATAGTTCATTAAAAAAGAAATACATTAAAAATCGAGGAATTTTAATAGTACTGAACATATTCTAAGTATTGTTATGAATTTAGAATAAAAATTATGACGTCATGGATCTCAATATGATAAAATGTCTCAAATTATAATGTCATGAATCACGCTATTCTATTCGGAATTTAGTAGGATAAAAATTATGATGTCAGGGATCTCAATCTAATCCTGCATTTGAGATGTGATATAGAATCAGATAAAAGATTTTAAATGTGATATAAAATCGAAAATATTTGGATTTTGTCTAGAAATGAAAAATACTGAAACACCAAAATGTTTCGTAAATGAATACATGAAATATTAGTTTTCTCATTTCTAATTTTTATATGCTTTTCTGTTCTCACATTTACTATTCCTATTTTCATCGGTAATCCATTTTAATTTTGAAGAGGAAAAATATTTTGACTTTATTTTCTCGACAGATTTAATTAAATTAATTTATAGTTACAATCTTTCAATTAGACTTTTTTTATTCTCGTATTATAGTCATGATAAATGAAAATCAATTCGAATTTTTTTTTTTACTTCTTTGGAGATTTTTAAACTTATCTTAGAATTTCGCAAATTGGAAGTTTTTCCAATAATGCACTTAATACTTTACTTTATAAATTGGATGTTTTTACTTTACTTTTTTTCAATACTTTACTTTAAGTTAAAGGATTTTAAAATATTAAAAATCCTTTAACGTAAAAAAAAATGTTTTCTGACATTAATTGAAACGAATTTCAATATAAAATAATTGATTCATAGAAATATTTAATAGCTATAATAATTTATTCTAAAAATAGTAATAAAATTACTCATTAAAAGTATATATTATCACAATTAAATTAATTAAAATATTGAAGATTAAATATTATAATTTTTTTACATGGAGTGATATTTATTATTGACAACGTTTTTTGTAAATACATACCGCACTAATTCTTCTCTTGATAAATGCTTAGTTATTTATAAACAAGTGCTATTTTTCAAATCCAAGATATTTAAAAAAGTTCGTTTTTATATTTTATTTTTTACTAATTATCCTCTAAATTTTTATGATTTTACTAATATCTTCTTGAAAGAGTCACTTTAAAAATTGTATTCACTGGTTCTACAAATAATATAATAAGAAATTGAAAACATAAATATATTATAATAATTTAAAACATTATTATAATTTTTGTCATTTTAGGTTCACCCTCCTTCATAATGTACTAAAGCAAGGTCATTTAATACAAAAACACTGTTGTTATATACATCTCTATTGGAAACTAATAAATAAAAAATAGATAAAGGAAATAAAAAAACAAAGTCAAAAAGAAACACTCAGAAAATAAAGAAAGCATAATACAAGTTAGATTTTAAGAGTATATATTGATCTATTAATTTAAAAAGAATTTTATGTGTTTTTGTGGAATAATTTAAATAAATGAATATAAATTTGTAAGAAAACAACTTTTGTTTTTGAACTAAATGTGCTTTTAATTAAAAACAATTTGAATCTTATTTAATTTTTTTTACCTTTCAACATCTTAATTTAGCGCATCTTATTTCGTCACCACTTTAGTACAGGTTAAGGACTCACAAAACCAACCTAGTTTTATTAATATTCTTTCATGATATTATTAAATTTTTTGTCATTTTAGGGGTTCACCGTCATTCATAAGGTACTAAAACAAGGTCATTTAATACAAAAACACTGTCGTTACACATGTCTCTATTGGAAACTAATATTGTAAATTTGCAGCATTTCATATCTCATTGCATCACAAAACCAATTGTAAAAAAAACAGAAATGTAAGTAATAAAATAGAAGACTGAAAAGAAGAACAAAGCCAAAATGAAAAAAGCATAAAATAAGGAAAGCATACAAGTTAGCTCTTGAGACTATTTCACCAATTCTATACTTTTCAGAAAGGGCCTGAATGGCCGAGTGGCTAGCTCTCTGGCACCGGTACCACAGGTACCGACGGTGCCATGGATGTTTGTAGTGGTTCGGAATCCACTTTAAACCGTAGGTCCCGGTCCTAATAGGATCGTAGAGCGTTTCGGGGGCATTGTTACTCCACGTCCGTGGCTTATTTTCTAGTTACACGAGCCCTCTGGGTAATGCGAAGTGAGTAACGTCTGTGCAGCGCTTGTCTTAAGGCATCCAAGACCAAACTGTCTAAGTGTTTGCCAGCTGCATTAGAAAAAAAAAAATACTTTTCAGAAATGACCAGGATGTGTCTTGTTGACAAAGAACACCTATGATTTTGGAACTGAGGGAATTCAAATTGAAACTTTCGAGTGAATCTTTATCCGATAAAGCACTATGAATAGGATAAAATGTCAGACTGGGAAGTCCTTTTCTTTGGGTTCCATGTATTCTCGTTATTGTTGAATCTGTTACATGCCTGACGTTCAAGTGACGGATTCTTTCACTGAAATGCTTGGTAATAGGAAGCAAAAATTTATTTTTCAGTAATAAGCATCAGAGGCGAATTTATTGCTTGTTTATTTTAAAAAATTTATTATATGTTAAATTAGTCCATGGATTTGACAGTCCAGAATAGTGACTCTATGGAGAGATTTCGACGTGTAAACATATTTTTTTAATTATAATAATTTCATAACACTCAAAGGCAGTTATGGTTTTTATATTATTAGCTATTGCGGGGATTCTCGCTTCCAACTATAGCTATTGAGATTCAGGAATAGAGAAATTTAGCATTAAAATCTAAGTTCGCAAAATTGACGTACATTTGGATGTATTTTGTTGATTTTGATTTTAAAGAAATTGTTATACGCAGGCGGGAAAATAAAAATTGAATAACGGATATTTAAATGGAACAATATACATCCAACTGTACTGTAACGTCTCGGCCTATACGAGATCTATAATAACGAAGAGGGCCACTTTCAGCTTCATGGGAACACTATATATATATATATATATATATATATATATATATATATATATATATATATATATATATATATATACACATATATTTACAAATTATAATTTACAAAAAAAATTAAAATTAAAAATATCAATTGATTTAGAAATGTGGCTCGTTCCAAGGACGGAGATTTTCAGAGTTTTCAAGTCTACGTCGAATCTATTTCACCAGGTCTGCGTCAGACCTTCTTTATCACACAGTGTGATGCACGAAACCACAAGGGACTCATTTTTTAAACTGCGCGAAAACTGTGACCTGTAGTGAAAACTCTGACCTGTTCAATTACTTTCAGAAAAAGAGAAAAACAACATTTTATGTCAGCTCGTCGCATAACTTTCTTTCTTCTTCACACAAAAACTCCCTTTAAGAAAATCAATCAAGAGGGAGAGGGAAAGGGGGTCTTAGTTTCCCTCACTTTTCTTTGGAGTCGACACTTCTTCAACCCATGATTTATCACCAATCCCGATGCAGCAACTCACTACGTAGTCCATATCCCATCTGTAATTGTTTCGATCTGTGAAGGCCGAACAAACAATCGCTAATTTCATGATGTCTCATTATCCATGACTCTGTTTATCTGTTGTCATATTTGAGTGACAGGTTGTTCTTATTAGTACAAAACACTAGTCGCATGTAATATAAATATCCACAACACTGCTTATCTGCTGTTAGATTTGAGTGATGGGTTGTTATTATGCATTTGTTAAAAAATATACATTCCTTTTTCCAGGGAAAGAAATGCGTCAACTCTTCTCGTGCGAATAATACTACAGTACTGCAATACACGAATTATGATGAGTACGTTTCGAGTATTAAAATTCTTAGATTGCAGTCTCTTTTAAGGGTCTGAAATACTTAAAATACTTCCTATTACTACTTTCTGGAAGTGCATCTGCTATGAGAGGCATCATAGTAATGGATTAATCCCTTCAAACATCAATTCTTTTTTTGTTTTGTTTTTCATTTCTTCCTCCGACATAAAAGTGATTTTTCAATAACTAAATGAATAAAACTAGAATGCTATAGATTAAGATATTTTCGTAATAATATATTAAAAATTCCCTCAAGAGTTTTATTGTGCAATTAATAATTAATAAATGTCACTTCAGCAGGCTTAGTGGCTTTTTCGACTTGTTAGCAGAAGGATATAATAGTGGAATCAGTTTGATTTTGATGTTAAAATAATAAACCCAATAAGAATAAGAATATTACTTAAAATTTATCTGCATTTAAATTAACATACATAAATAAATCTGCATAGTAAATGCATTAGTATGTTATATTAAAATGCACCTGAAAATGAAATGATTTTCTCTTAACTGAAACCTAATTTTTATTTGGTACAAAAATATAAATTTCGTTTAAGTCTGAATTTTTCTACTTCCTTATTCGTAGGAAAATTCAAACAAGAGTCTGAAGTTTGCCTTTCTTCTCTGTAAGTAATGATTAAAAATTGATAAGATATAATTGAAATTATCAATATTCTAAAAGGAAAGGAGTGTAGTTTTTTTATATATAAACTCACATTCAATGCATAGAATTCTATTGATTTTGCTTCTATTGCATAGAATTCTATTAAAGGAACGTTATTTCAGAAATTCCGTACCGTTCAATAATCATCCCCACATGCAAATTCCTTGCTGATTTATGCAATGCACTGTTATTTTTATTTTATAAAAATAACATTAATTAATAGTAACTTGGTATTGATAATAATGGAATGAGAGTATGATACAATTTGTCAATCATATGTTACTTATGAGCAACGGTTAATTTTACCAACAATTCCATAACGTTCAATAATCAGCATTACGGGCAAATTCTTTACTGATTAATGCATTGCACTGTTGTTTTTATTCTATAAAAATAACTATTGGGTAATTAATAGTATCTTGGCATTGATAATAATGGAATGAGAGTCTGATAGTGTTTGTCAACAAATGCTTGAAATTTATGAAAAGGAACGTTATTTCAACAATTCCATGCCGTTCAATAATCAGCCTTATCAATATTCACTACAAAAATAACAGTGCATTGGATAAATAACAGGAACTGATAATAATGAAATGAAAGTATGATTATATTTGGCAACAAAAAAATAATGCTGGACAATAATTTTCTCAACCTCTTATCATATGACCAAAGGTTAAGATTTATGAAAAGGAACGTTACTTCAGCAATTCCATACCGTTCAATAATCAGCACCGCAGGCAAATTCCTCGCTGATTTATCTCCGCCATTTATTGCTCGCAGAAACTAGTCCATGGATTTGGCGGTGCGGGCCAAAAAGAATTGCGTTTAATTACTGATGGTCGCTGGAAAACCCGCACACTAAATCCCGCCTGGATCCCGGGGGATCTCCCGAATCCACAGGATAGGCCCTGTGATTGTCAGCATTAGCTGTAACTGCACCTGCGTCTGTGTCTTACGGGGAAGCCTCCAACCGTGGAAGAGTTTCATTTCCGCCATTTTGCCATTTTCTTCCTTTTCTTTCTTTTTTGTTTTTGTTCCAGAAAAAGAATAATGTCTTCTGGGAAAGAGAATCAGAAGGGCCTAAGAGGCACGGCCCAGCGATTAATAGGAATAGATAAATGTTTATTTTAATCGAGCCATTCATTTTCCTGAGAAATGCTAGAAGTCGTGAATTTAAGACATAAGTTGTATTTTTTTAGCATAAGATTTTATATCTTTCTTTGATTAATGATTATGTATTTACAGTTAATTTACGTTATTATTTATAAATAAAATGTGCATTTAAAAACCTAATGAAAAAACTTTTTATTTAATTAATATTAAAGGGAAATTTAATTAATTTTTGTTTAATTATTAATTTTTTTATTATATTTTATACGATTTGCATATATATATTTATATGTAAATCTGATACTTTTAATTTGGTTACATGTAAAATTATTTTGTCTATGTTCATTTATTTGAGATTCTAAGTATGCATTAGGACAGTAGCTGTTATATATATAATTGTAATGTGGTATCTAACATTTTCGATTTTTTTTTGTTTGCAGTTTGTGAAAGATTAAAAAAAAAAAAAAAAACCAGTCTTTTATTTGATCCATATTTTTGTGCATTAAAAAAGTTATTTAAAAGCTTACGCGTGTGAACAGGAGATCCACTCATTCGTAAAAAAAACATTGTTGATTTTATGTGGGTGTAGTCCCTTTTAATATTACTAATTTCACTTAAACTGTTAGGATTGCTTTTATAATATGATTGTGTTTTATATGTCCAATCGTGTCCCATCTGTGTACGTCCTAATACAATCTATCCATAATCCATAGTCCTAATATAATATATCCATAATCCATAGTCCTAATATAATATATCCATAATCCATAGTCCTAATACATCCATAGTCCTAATATAATCTATCCATAATCCATAGTCCTAATATAATCTATCCATAATCCATAGTCCTAATATAATCTATCCATAATCCATAGTCCTAATCCATATCCATAGTCCTAATAATATATCCAATCCATAGTCCTAATATAATCTATCCATAATCCATAGTCCTAATACAATCTATCCATAATCCATAGTCATAATACAATCTATCCATAATCCATAGTCCTAATATAATATATCCATAATCCATAGTCCTAATATAATATATCCATAATCCATAGTCCTAATACAATCTATCCATAATCCATAGTCCTAATATAATCTATCCATAATCCATAGTCCTAATATAATCTATCCATAATCCATAGTCCTAATATAATCTATCCATAATCCATAGTCCTAATACAATATATCCATAATCCATAGTCCTAATACAATCTATCCATAATCCATAGTCCTAATATAATATATCCATAATCCATAGTCCTAATACAATATATCCATAATCCATAGTCCTAATATAATCTATCCATAATCCATAGTCCTAATATAATCTATCCTTAACATATCCCATCGTGCTGTTGTTTCTTTGGCTTTTTCCTTTGGTTACATAATCGTGGGTCTGCTGTCTTCAATAAAGCCTATAAAAATTATCTGCATGTTCTCTTAGTAATGTAGTGCCAGCAACTTCTTTGATGCATCCTAGGTAATGCTGAATTTGCTACATTAAAAAAATTATGAAATAATTTTTTTTGTTTCTAGTTTATTTTGGAAATATTTAAACTGTCTGTATGCTAATTTTCAATATATATATATTTATAGAACAATGATTATTAAATTCTTGGTAGGATTTATACTTTTTTTGCCTTATACAACAAGTGCTATGAAAAGGTCATCCGAAAGATATCATATCCTTTCCAGTCAAGATTAAAATATTAATATGAGGTCTCTAATGAATGAAAGAAAAACATAAATAAATAAAATAAGCACTAAGAATCATCAATTACGAAATTTAAAAATAAGTAGTTAAAGCCAAACGTATTTTTTGCCTAACATGATTCTAAAATGGTTTTATTCAAATAAATAAAAAAAAAGATACTCAGTTCTTTTTGCTGAAAAGAAATAAACGAACAAAAAAAACAATGCTCTGAAATATACAGAGCAATGCATTCGAAGAGAGAAATAAATAAACAAAAGGAAATACTTTCCAGAGGGTTCTGATGAGTTTTTGAAAGCTCAACTTCAGAGTAGCAGCTGCGAAACCATCATCAAGATGAAGAATTTTGCAGGAAACGGTCCTCATTTAAACCGTGTCTGTTCTTTTCTTTCTTTTTTTGATGACATCCCATGAAAGCTGTATGATAAATGACAAAAAATGTTTCTTATTGCAGTGGGAGATTTGTTTAAAAAAAATAAAACTACATTCACATAAAAAAATGAATGATATGTACAACAATTTTTGTTTCTTTGTTGTATAATACTCTTTCAATTGAAATATGTCAAAACAGAAATAATTCATTCATACTTGAAAGGTTTTAGTTAAAATATATCCGAGTTAAGAATGGGATGTTATGATGTAGTTGTACTTGTTTCGAAAAAATGAATTTAAACATCATTTTAAAAAGAAGGAATCTCTGAAAGTGTTTTAAATTGCATTAATGACTTAACAATTAATTACAAATAAAACGTGTGATAAAAGTTTTTTATTTTCTCTTGTTAAATGTTAAAAATATACTAAATTAAACGTTATTAATTAAAATTAGATTTGTATGTTCTGCTTCGTATGTTGTATAATACGTATATATACATGAGTAAATTAATAATAATATCGATACGGAAAAAAAACCCCAGATTTATGCCAATAAATTGACAGTTTGTCCATATATAATTTCGTTTAATTCCAAAATATTTTCAGATGATGTCTATTTGTCTATTAATTGGCTAATAGACAGATGGACATCGTCTTTTAAAAAATAGACATCGTCTTAATTTACAATTATTAAAAATTACAATTTTTAAAAATAAACATAAAAAATAGCCGTCTTAAACAATAGACATCGTCTTTTTTTACTATTTGAGTTATTATCGCTCTACGGTTATTTTGTGCACACTTTACGGTAATTAGAGCGGGATCTACAGTTAAATGTGTATTCTGAACCACTAACATACATCTATCTAGGATTCGAACCTGTGTACCAAAGGTCAGAGCGCTAGACAATTGCCATCAGGCAGCAATAGCTCATGGATAGTCCGCAACCTTAGCTGATGTGATGGACTGGTGTGATTAGATGCTCCAGATGAATGCCAATAATTAGTTTTCTCTGAAAATCTGTGATATCCGACACATTGTCAAATTCATTTGAAATTATTCCTTTAATAATGAATAAAATGATTTGTTTAAAAATCAAAATTTTTTAATTAAGAATATTTCGAGTGTAATAACCTTTGAGAAAAATCTAATGTTTTAGAAAACAATTTTAGAATCAGAGTGAAATTCTGCAAAGAATGTCATTACTACTTTAGGATTAGAGAAACTTTCTTACAACAAAGGATGTAAGAAACTTTGCACGGGCTTCTTTTTTATAAATAATTTTTATTTAAGTGCATATGTTAAGATATATTTAATAAACAAATATTTAGAAATAATAAGAATTTATATTATATTTTATTTGTGGAGTTACAAATATATTTAAACTTTGTTCTTTTACTACATAGTTGATCGAGCAAATTTTTAGGGATCAGTACAATTAAGTTAGATTTTAAGGAATATTAAATATCTCTTTGAGAATTCATTTGTAAAATGCTTTTCTGGAAATACACGAGTACCTTTAAATGATCATTTCTCCTTGTAATAAAAGAATATTATCCTTATTATAAAAATTTTATAATAAGGATAATTTATAATAACGTAAAAAGCATTACGTAATATGTTATTTTTGATCAATTATTATATTTATAAGTATGCTCTTTTGAGATTTCAGAAATAACTCTAAGTTCTATCCTTGTTTTCATACTATTTTTTTGCTTAGAAAGCTTTAGAAATATTTGGGAAGATCATATCATATAGGGGGCGGGGAATTTATAGTTTGATTAGTTTTTCTCTGGTATTAATTTTTTATTTTCAAAAAGAATGATCATTAAATAACAAAATAAGTACAGTAATTTTCTGCTTATTATCTACAGCTACGTATAAAAACAGGCGAAAAAAGGTCCGGAAAAAGAACCTTATATTGTCCTCAAGATATTCGCTCCTCTTGTGTGACATACCACACGCCAATCAAATTCTATTTTTATAGTCAAGACTGTCTTTCTTAAAAAACTACTCTTCTTTCTACTTTTCTATTTCTTTTACTAAACCTTCACCTTTAAAGAGCCTTTTTTATGCCACAATTACATATGTTATCTATAAACATGTGTAAAAATATGTTATAAATTAAAAATAATGGAAATCGGAAAGAATATTTTTGAATTTAAAAAATGTGGGGAAAAAAGAAACGATGTGTAAACTTCATATTTGCTAGAGAGACAAAAGTTACTCAGAAACTTAATTAATATAACAGTTACTCATTAAATTAGCCTTCTATAAAATGTGTTTGTTATAACATTATCAGCATTCGTTATTCGCATTCATTTGTTATAACATTATCAGCATTCGTTATTCGCATTCATTTGTTATAACATTATCAGTATACCATTTCAAATTTTTTCATTCATTCATTGAAGCAATATGTGCATTGTCAATTTCCATGTCATTCCAAATTACTTCCATGTTATCTGATGTTTCCATGCTACCTCATGTCTCTATGCTATGCTTCTTCCACATTATTCCATGTTATATTTCTTCTATGTTTCCATGTTATCTGATGTTTCCATGCTACCTCACGTCTCTATGTCATGTTTCTTCCACGTTATTTCATGTTATATTTCTTCTAAGTTTCCCTGTTAACCTATGTTACTTTCCATGTTATGTTTATTTCTTAATGTTTAGAATATTGCTTATTTTTCCTCTCACACATTGCTTTTATTTTGGCAAAATTATTTTTAAGTGACGATTCTACAGAATTGAATAATCCAAACCTCGAAATTCTAAGTATATTTTAATGTATAATCCACGGATCATAGGTATAAAATTCTTCTAATTAAAACATTCTCTTTATGATCACAACGTCGAACGTGTTTTGTTTCAAAGTAAAAAAGAACAATCCTTTTTGATGATCGAGTCGGAATGGTGCGATGAGTGGCCTGACACCCTGACAGCTGTTCCAATCTGCAGGCCGTGATGGAGTGCCCGATCGAAATGGGCGGCAGCCGGTCACCTCCTGAACACGAAACGATGACGTGCCGTCACGGAGAAAAAGAGTTTTTGATCACTCCCGACAATTTTATTTTCGGACGGTGTCTCAAAAACTCATTTTTTTCAAAATGAAAAACTGAGAATTTTTTTTTGTTCCTTTTAGGATGGAGTCATCTAAATATGTTGAAATGTGTCTGTAAGTGCCTGTGTGAATTTTTACAAATAAAGATAATGTTTTGTATTCGTGTATGTATTTTTTTTTTTTTGGAAATTCATTTGAAATAGGACATTTCTAAAGAATTGCCATTTATGAATCCTAATGTTTGTGCAAAAATGAGATTCTCAAATCCAATTCCCAAGTAATAGAAATATTTTTGTTCAGTTACTGCTTTCAAAAACCAAATTGATACTGAAATAAAATATTCGGTATAATAAGTATTACTGGTAGTATGTAGTAACAATTTGTAGCAACAAAAATTCGTTCACAAGGGCATTGTATCAATCACCATGCTTTTTTGCTGAAAAAGGGATCTCGCAGGGAAACAAGTATTACAGAAAACAAACAGTTTTTTCCTTTACCTATTCATTTGCATTGTGGAATAAGATTTAAATTTTTCCAATAACTTCCCTGTAACGTTATGTAAGAACTTTTACATTTTTATTTTACTTTGAATAAACTTCCAAATACGATAGAGAATATGATAAAGATGCACTTCAAGATTTCAATGTTGTAACTATTGAAATCATAGTGAAAAGCTAAGTTTGAATTCGTTAGCTGGTAACTGTATCAGTCAAAAGATTTTAAAAAGTAAATTGACATTGAAGGAAAATATTTAATTTAATAAGAATTAATGACAATGCGCAGTAACAATTTGTTGCTGCAAAAATAATCACTGCAAAAATTCGTCACACAAGGACATTCTATCATTCACCATGCTTTTCCGCCAAAAATGTGACCTTGCAGGGAAACATTACAGAAAAGAAACAGCCTTTTAATATTAATATTCATTTGCAGTGTGGAAAAGGATTAAAATTTTTTCATTAACTTCCCTGTAATGTCCTGTAAAAAGTATTTTTTTTATTTCTCTTTGAATAAACAATTCAAACAATTCGTTAGCTGGTAACCCTATCAGTCACAGATTTCAAAAAGTAAATTGACATTGAAGGAAAATATTTTAATATAATAAGAATTAATGATAATGTGCAGTAACAATTTGTCATTGCAAAAAGAATCACTGCAAAAAATCGTTTCACAAGGACATTCTATCATTCACCATGCTTTTTTGCCGAAAAAGTGACCTTGCAGGGAAATAAGTATTACAGAAAAATACGGTATTTTTTTCTCCCTAGCGCGCATGCTCAAAGAAAACATTATTACAGATACGCATGCGTGCTAGAGAGAAAAAAAAATACCGTATATTTAAAGTACGGTATGCAAAAACTCTCTATTATAGTGAAACGCTAAGGTCATAGTCTAAGGCCGTTAACTGGGAACTGTATCAGCCATGACTTTCAAAACTTAAATTAACATTGAAGAAAAACATTTTATGTAATAAATATTAATGACAATATGCAGTAAAAATATATCGCTGTGAAAATTCGTTTCACAAGTACATTCTATCATTCACCATGCTTTTCCGCCAAACATGTGACCTTGCAGAGAAACATGTATTACAGAGAAGAAACAGCCTTCTAATATTAATATTCATTTGCAGTGTGGAATAAGATTTAAACTTTTTTCATTAATTTCCCTATATAGTTATGTAACATTTTTTATTTATTTTACTTTGAATAAATTTCCATACGATAGAGAATATGATAAAGATGCACATCAAGATTTCAATATTGCAACGCGTTAGTTTTAGTGTGTGGTTTAGTAACAAGCACAGATATCATAGTGAAAGGCTAATTATGAATCCGTTAACTGGTAACAGTATCAGTCATGGATTTCAAAAACTTAATTGACACTGAAAAAAATATTTAGTATAATAAGTATTAATGACAATATGTAGTAAAAATTTGCCCCCGCAAAAATTCGTTTCACAAGGACATTCTATCCTTCACCATGCGTTTCTGCCGAAAATGTGATGTTGCAAGGAAACAAGTATTACAGAAACAATTCCAGTGCACAGGCAGACTTTGTATAACAAATATCTCTACAATTGTTCGTTCTAACATGATTTGAGGATAAATTTTTAAAACAGCCATTATGCATATTATTGTGTGATTTTTTTTAGATATTGCTATTCATCGTTTTTCATTATCAACTTCATTTGCTATTCATTGTTGTTCATTATAAACGATTAAAGGAAAAACAATGAGTTAGATATTTTTTTCATCAATTTTCATTATAAATTATTAAATGAAAAACAATGAATTAAATATTGCTATTCATTGTTTTTCATCCTGATTGATTATAGATTATATTATTCAATTCTATATAGATAGAAGGGAAGTCACAATCAAGTGCAAAGAATAGAGTATTTTTAAAGGAGTCCAGAATTAGTGTCAGGAGTCAGTATAAAAATCCTACTTCCTCTATACAATGAAAATAATTTTTTTTCTTTCAAAAACCTGAGAATTAAGTATAAAATTAAATATTAAAAGGTGATTTAATTGTATCATTCAACAAAACAACAAACAGCAACGAGATTGCTTTATCAGCAAACCAAGCATGTTTTGGGAGACTTTTCTTAGCCCGAGGAAGATTATAAAATGGGATATTAGACCAGCAATGAAAGAAGAGCTTATAGAAGTGAATTTAATTTTAATAACAAATAAAACTTAATGGATTATAAATACAGCATCTTTGCGATAAAAATAAGTTTAAATTAATTTTATTTTACTTGTATTTAGAAATTCTATAATATTTTGCTACCTGTTAGTTTAATACTGTTGTTTTTATAGTAAATATATTTCTTTGTAACAAAATTTAGAGTGCAAGGATGCTTTTTAAGTTAGTGCAAATACTACATCTTTAAAAGTTTAAAAAAATTATTAATACATAATTTTTGTACATATATCTATGCATTACATTTATTTTATAATTTTTCTAAATTCATTAGTAAAGATCTTATTTCATAAAATAGAGTAAGTAGTTATAGTAAAGAGCTTAACTATAACTATTAATAAATAGTAGTTGAGAGTACATAGATTCAGAAGTGGGGAGTTAAATATAGGAAGTTTTTGGCTGACTCCCTAACTCTGGTTATAAAACTCATTAATTTTGTATTTAGGATTAAATCGTTTCTTTCGCATGCAAGAAGTTTAATTGTATTTGTAATTTACTTTGCATATTACTTAATATATTTAAGAATTTTTTAAGTATCACCATCACCAATATTGAAAAAACAATGTTAATTATTTTTTTTGTTGATGTGTTCATAACTGTGGAAACTAAAAAAAAAAAAAAAAAAAAAAAAAAAAAAAAAAAAAAAAAAAAAAATTTAATTCATTATTTTATGGGTCGCCCAAAAGTAGTACGATGATTAGCAGTATTGTGAAAGAAAACGTCTTATAATATTAATTTATAATACTTGTCCAATTATTGTTTTTTATAAACAAATTTATTTCATTTATAAACATATTATTCTTTAGGTTTCGTAATTTAATTAATTTTTTTGCCCTAGTTTTTGTTTTTTATATCAAAAATTCTCATATCATGGAATATTATAGGGATTAATAATTGTAATAAACTGAAAAAACTTGTGATTTAAAAGTTACTTGTGATTCTTCTAAATTAAAAAGAAGATAAAATAAACTCTAAAATTATTTATGGAATAAAATTAATTTTTTGTATGCAAAGAAGTCCCACCAAAAGAAAATTTGGATACAAAGAAGCCATTTTTGGCTATTTTTAGAAGCCATGACATTTTTGGATGCAAAGAAGTTCCATTTAAAGTCTCAAACAAATATCACATAAAACGAAAGATTGTGTATCCATCCACAAGCTATTTATCCTCCCACTCACTTTGAAATATTTTTTTATAGCTTTGTTAAGCTTCATTTAAAAAAAGTAAAAAAAAAAAAAAAATCACCGAGAAAAGCAAATATTTTGTATTTGTTTACCACCAGTTTGAAATAAAGAATATCCTTGAAATATCAAATACGACTCCAAACTTTTATATTTAAAGATGAAAAAAAAAAAAAAAAAAAGCACGTCACTATTTCTCAGAAAGGTAAACACGTTTCAATTCCGAGAATTGCAGTGATATTTTGAGAAATGAAAACATCTATAAAAAGAGTTTTTAGCGTAAGTGAGATATCTCATATCTGATCGATATTTCATATGCTGGAGAAAGATATTTTTCCTGGAATAAAATTTTTGAAATTTTCATATCAATGTAATTCAAATTATGAGTTATATTTGAGGACATTATTAGATTAGAAATTGTATTTGATGAAATTATTGTTTTTTCAAAAAACTATGGATATAGTAAAGCATATAATGAAAGGTTTTCTTAACATATACTGAAAGGTTTCATTTTATACCAGGGTATCTTAAAGTTAGACTTATTCCAAAGTTGATATATATAAAGCTGAAAGTTATTTTCTAAATTTACTTTACATAAAACGGATTTATTAATATTTTTAACGTTTTTTTTACCAATAAGAGTTACATTTTTTGTTGCATTCTATTTCATCGGCATGGACACATGCTAGTAAACAATTAATATACAAAAAATTTTTTTAAATCATTTCCTACTTTTTTTTTACTATATTGCAGAATGTGCTTTATAAATAATTTTCATTCATTTTTTTAATTTTATCTGGCACCATCTATTGGTAGATACATGCAACTTAAATCTAAAAAAAATATAATTAATTAATAAAATTTAATTACTGAATTAATATTTGAAAAAACTGTATTAACAACAAGTGTCATCCACAACAAGTTAAAAAAAATGTATTTGAACTTCAGTGGGTGAATAAAAAGTATTTTATGAACGGTTGAAAATTTGAACAAGATATATATATATATAGGCACAGTGTGAGCTAATAGAAGTAATTGAAAAAAGAAAGTATATTCCTATATATACAAGATGAAAAGTATATTCCTGTGTAAACCAACAAATTTTGCAATCAAGTGAACAACAGTTAATTGCTATATGATTAAGATAAGCTCACCTATTTAGTAACTATTTCACTTTAAATAGTAATTGTTACTATTTATAGTCAAATTATCTTACTTTGTTTGTTATTAAAAAGTTTACACTTTTTTTAATATGACAGCAACACAATGTTTTATACTACAATGATAATTTTAAAAACCCTTCTACTAATTGTTTTGGAAAGAAATTTTGCGATTTAGAGATTAAGGGGATAAGGTAAAATTATTTTATTTACAAAATTTAAATTTTAAAATAATTCAATAAATTTTCTCAAATCTTATGTGACATTTCTTTAATAACAGAGAATCATTTTCATCCAGTTTACAAACACTTTTAAAATGTTTTGTCTGTAATATATTACTTTGCTTTGTTATATTTTTTATAAATTTTATACATGAATATATATAAAAATATTGTACTACTAAAAATGAATGTGGTTTTTATAAAAAAATTCATTTATAAAAATTTTAAAAAAAATTTATTTAAAAAAAAAATTAAAAATTAAAATTAAAAAAAATTGAAAATACAAATTAAAAAAAAATAAAAATTTAAATTAAAAAAAAAAAATTAAAAATTGCATATAAAAAGTTTAAAAAAAAATTAAGAATAAAAATTAGAAAAATTAAAACATTGCATTAAAAAAAATTTAAAAAAAAATTAAAAAAAGAACAGATTTGGAATAACATAATTGTTTTTCTTGGAAATTTGCTTTCTTCCAAAGTTGCATAAATTTATTCAGAGAATAATTTTTATATAATTTTTTGAGGTTAATATATAATAGAAATTCACAGTTAACATTTAATTAGCATAAATTTAAAACGTTTAAGGTATTATAGTTATTTATTATTTTCCTTAAAAATGTACAATTTCTACAGTAATTGTCATCGTAAATAATGTTTTGTTAAAAATGTCTAAAACAAAAGAGAAAGGAATAAACAAATTAACAAGAGATAAAAATAAAGCATCGCCAAAACAGAACAACATCCAATGTATTAAGTTGTTATCAAAACTAAGATAATTCTTTCATAGCAGGAGAAAGGAGAAAAAAAAAGCAATTTCTGATAACAGTCGATACTGCTACTTAAGCTTCAAGGTAGGGTTTTAGCCAAGTGTCTAAAGTAGAAAAGAATTATTGCTTTTTAAAGCGTCCTTTATAAATCAGCACCCGTCTTTCACAAAGATTGTTGGAGGCAAAAAAAGGAAAAAGAAAAACGCCACTTGGCTGTGGTGATTAACGCCAACGAGTTGTGAAAATCAGAGAAGAGAGAAAATGCTGCGCCAATTTATCTTGGCGGAGCAAACTTGATAAATGACATCAGCGCTTACGAGGGTTAAGCGAACTCGTTTAGCGCTACAGTGATTCAAGTCTTTCCGATTTTGTATCCTAACCCTGATTGTTTTTCACATGGATTAATTTTGTTAATTACTCTAGAATTGTATAAAAATCATTTGCCTAGATTAGTTCAGTTTAAATATTAAATAAATCTTTGCCTATGTAGAGCAGATGTGGAGTTCTTCTTTAGTAAAGAGATATACATACCGCCCCCTCTTCTGCTTACGGCCTGGTGGCTAGCTCTCTGACCTTTCGTACCGCAGGCTTCATGTTCGAATCCTGGTGGTAGCATGGGTGTTTGTTAATTGTTCGGAATATACTTTAAACTGCAGGTACCGGTGTGCTTAGCTCTCGTGTTCTCAAGATGACCGTAGAGTGACAAACCAAACCAAACCGCCATCTTTTTATACTTTCATGTGGTCATATACTCATTTTTTAAGATATAATTGGCAATTATTTAAAAAAAAAATTCAGATTTTCATAAAAGATTATAATAGGTAACATGATATAGTTATATTTCAATAAAAGATATAAATATTTAGAAAGTTTAAAAGATTTAAATTAAAGATTTCAAGAGACTTAAATATTAGAAAATTGTTTTTTCAGTTTTATTATAGATTAAAAGGTTACATTCTTTGTCAATAACGTTCCTGGATGTAAAATTTCTTTTTTAGGATATCTATATTTATTACCAAAAGTATGTTTCATTTTAAAATTGCACTTAAGCAAATAGCAAATTGTTGTCGTGTCTTGCAGTGCGGGACGGACACACCATGAGTTGTCTACTCATGGATGGAGGGTGGTGCTGTGACGGAGCACCTATATGTAGAACTCTGACTTGGCTCCGTGTTGCTGAAGAAGTAGGGCAGTGCCTGCCGGGAGGAATTTAAGGGGGAACTACCCCGCATTTGTGTATCGTAAGGGAGAAAACTCTGAAAACTTCCATCAGTGGAGCTTGACTCACGAGGCAATATGCTGAACATCACAAACGCCATCGAATCTAATAGTGTTTTGGAAAGGCGTCTACAACAAAGACGCCAGCGGAGTGAATCTCCATCCTAATGCTCACCAGTGGCTCACGTGGCCACTGAGCCACGAGTCTGACGAAGGAGTTTGTATTAATTTAAATATTATTAATACAATATAAATATAATTTATATTAAATTTTATTTGAAGCTTTTGTTTACCTTTCAATTCTTTTCAATACGAACTTTTTCGTATTCATTTAAAGAATTGCCCAGGAAATTATTCTATGGTGCATGACAATCTAATTAGTATTACATCTTTATTTTTTTGGCACAAAAAATGAAATAATTAAACGAGATTCTTTCTCCAAAACATTTTTTCATCATCCAATCAGAGCAAATCTCTCTTTTTTTATTAATTTTTTCATCATTCTTTACATTAGCAGATTTTTTTTTGTGAGAGAAATAAGAAGAAATTAATTAAAGCACCTTTTCCCCCCTCCTTATTTCTTCGAAGCCTTTTTGCAAAATAACCACGAAGATTTTTGTTTTCTCATTTTCTGGTAATCTATGAAAGGAAATGGAAGCTATAGATCTGGCTAATTTTCGAGCCGGTCTTCTTTGCTTTCGTTTAGAAAGATTGAAAAGATAAAAAAAAAAAAAAAAAAAAAAAAAAGAAAAGAAAATGTGGCAGGAAAAAAAAAAAAAAAAGAATTATTTTTTTAATTCGTTTTTTCCCTCATCTTTTCTAAGGGGTATAAAAAGAATGGGCTTAATTAAACATTGTTTTAGTGGTTCTCGATATAACGTTTTTATATCTGAATTTCGAGATCAAAATAGATGAAAAAAGGAGAATTTCGATTTCAAAACAGATTAAAGAAGGAATCATTATTATTAATTCTGGATAATAGGTTACATATTTTTAGAGTAAATTATTAAAAATAAATTTTATTTATAAAATGAAGCATACTAAAATAAGGATACGTTGGACCCTTGAAGTATTTCATAATTTGTTTACAAAGTTTGCTGTATAAAAAGTATGAAATACTTGCTAAACAAAGCTGAACAATGCTATAATGTTGTAACATTGTTTTTAATTCATAAGGCAAAGAATTTATAATTCAAAAATAAATCAAAACGATACGTACCTTTGGTATAAAAAAATGTATTATCATTACGAATTACTAATAAACTAGAATTATATTGTCATTACTTTTAAGAAATACTTTAAATTTAGATAGCAAATTGAAATCAAATTTTAAAATTTTATCGCAGTTCATTGTGATACATTTCGAGTTTATTGTGATTTATTTAGTTCATTGTGATGCATTTTTTTTCGAGATCAAAATAGATAAAAAGAAATATTTCGATTTCAAAACAGATTACAGAAGATTATTAAATTATTAAAAATAAATCTTATTTATAAAATAAAATTCGATAAAATAGGGTGGGGTGGACAGCATAATTAATAAATTACTAATTAGTAATTTCCTAAGTTACCAATTAATTACTTATTTACTAATAATACAGCATAATTCATAAAACAGCAATTTATAATTCAAAAACATATCAAATCGCAGTTTATCTTTGCTATAAAAAAAACTATATCATCATTATGGACTAGTAATACACTAGAATTACTTAATTATTTCTTTATCAATTTTTAAGAAATACTTTAATTTTAGATAATAAATTTAAGTCCTATTTTAAAATTTTATTGGAGTTCATTGTGATACATTTAATATTATCAAATAAATTACTAACAAAATCGTAATATATGCAATGTTTTGTCATTTTTTAGTGGCCGAATTAAAATAGATTTTAACGAAAAATTACGATGGTCGACATTATTGTACCAAGTACAGTTCTCTTAGCTATTCAGTGCAAAGGTAAACATACGTTTAAAGACAAAAGCGGACGAATCGATTAATTGTTAGGGTTGATACAAAAACATACGGCGATCGCAATTTTCAAAAATAAACATTTTATAATTATTAAAGGACATTTCATCTAATTTTACTTTCGATATTATGTAATTTAAAATTTGTAATTATGGTTCCTCCTACACTCTGGCAAAAGCTTCTCCCTGCTCAGGAGAAATGGTCTGTTGGTTTCGAATATTAAATTAAACAAATAGAAAACAAGTACTCAGCAAAGGTTATAAGAACGAAATGAGTAACACGGCTGTAAAGTATTCTTTATCATCATCAGCAGTGGCGCAACAGCCCCATGGTTGGGAGGGGGGCGTCTGCCCACTGGTAGATTTCTTGACAGGAGATGGTTTTTTTTACGGTCTAAGCTTGTCAGCTTTACGCCCAACAGTCACATTAGACCGGGACCTACGGCTTATAGTCTATTCCGAAATACTACAAACATCCATAGCAGCCGGGACTCGAACCGAAACCTATGTCACCAAGCGGCAGGTTTGGTTTATTGCTCTATGGTCCTTTTGTGCCCGTTTTGGTCTAATTAGATCGGGGCCTGCAGTTTAGCGTGGATTCCGAACCACCAACAAACCTGCATATCACCACAAAGTTTCGAACTTGAAGACTGCGATACCAAAGGCCAGAGCGTTTGCCAACTGCCCGTCAGACAACACACTAGCAAGCGCCATAGTGGCTGTCATTCGGTTATCCAGCTTCAGTTAGTAGTTAACACTTGAAATTAATTTCTATTTTTTGACAAAGACAATAAAATATAATATAATATTAATAAAAGGCAAAGTGTTAACGCTGTTTAAAAAAGAAAATTTGCTGAAAATGATTCTCATTTACTTTTAAATAAAATTACTTTTATAAAATAATAAAAGACACTATAATTTTTAACTTTTCTATAAATAAAATTTTAAAAATGAACTAATAATGTTAAAAACTTTAATTAAACACTTAAATCACATCTAAAGCAGACAATTATAACATCTTAACGTGAAATAAATTTTCGACGGTATAATCTTTACATGAAATGAATTTAAAGTTCAAAGGGAATCCTTAAAGTTTCTCTGAATAGATTAATGGAATTCTCTAATTGTGGCCAATTTTCCTCTTAAAACCTAATAATTGATAGAGTTATTTCAAATTAAAGAGTTAAACTGTTCATTCGAGACATCAGAATCAGCTCCGCGCGAAACAATTACAACGAATAGTTCTCGCAGCTGACAGCCGTAAATTAGAGAGACGCATAATAGGCAACTCGTGTAATCTCTCGACAATTACTGGTTAAAGACAATTGCTATCAGAGATAAGACAATTACCGACTCCTCAAAAGCTAGAGCGAAGAAATTCTCTCTTGTTGAATGTCACTTAATTGTTTACTCTTACATTCAAATGGGAAACTATATAATTTAAAAAAAGTAATCTTAATAAGTAATAATAAGTAATATTTAATTATGGCTTGTAAAAAAAATAAAAAAAATAAATAAAATTGCTTTAAATTTGCTTATCCTAATTTGATAAGCAAATTTTTTATCTTCCTAATTATACCATGATCAGAAAAAGTGTCTACAGCTCTCTATATGGGACTGTTTGGATGGAAAAGATTACGGATTCAACCTTAATTATCACTTTGTCTTCACACTATCACGGCGACCTGATGGTAAATTGTTTAATGATCAGGTTTTTAGTACCACAAGTGCCCGATTTGAATCCGGGGGGTAGCATGAATGTTTGTCAGTGATTTGGAATCCGGCAGTAATGGCCTAGCGTCTAGTGTTCTGGCTCTCGGTACCACTGGTTTCGGGTTCGAGTCCTGGCGGAGCCAGGTAAATTTAAGTGGTTTGGAATCCTCTTTAAACCGTTTGACTAGCCTTTGACACCAAAGGCTTCAGGTTCGAATCCCCGATGAGACATGGATGTTTGTGAGTTGTTCGGAATCAACGTTAATTGTGAGTGTAGGCCCTAGAATAATTAGCCCAACCTGTGCACGAAATGACTATAGAGCGACAAACCAATTTTCTTCATTTTCGCAACAGCCCCAGGGTGAGCCAAGGCCGCCTGCTTGCTTGCAGATTTCGAGGCGAGAGATGTTTTTGGTTTACGGGGTAGGGTTGTTGCCCTTCCAGTCTTATTAGATCGGGTCCTACGGTTCAAAGTGGATTTCAAAACACTACAGACATCCATGGCACCACCAGGACTCGAACCCGAAACCCGTGGCCCCAAGATCCAGAGCATTTGTGACTTCCCCATCAGTCACTAGTTAGTGGTTAATGCTTGAAATTTATTTCCATTTTCTGATAAAGTCACTGTATTATGATTAAAAAATTAATTAAATTAAGACAAAGTTTTAACGTCGTTTGAAAAGAAAATTTGCAGAAAACGCTTTTAATTTAATTCTAAAACAAAATTGCTTTTAGAAATTTAATATTAGGCAATGTAATGATTAACTTGGTTAAAGACTTTTCTATTAATACAATATTAAACTTACTTTGAAATGAACTAATACTATTAAAAGCTTCAAATTAACACTAATATCACATCTAAAGCAGACAATTACAACATCTTCACGTGAAATTTTCGATGATATAATCTTTAAGTGAAATGAATTTAAAGTTCAAAGGAAATCTTTCAAGTTTTCACTGGATAGATTAATGGAATTCTCTAATTGTTGCCAATTTCCTCCTAAAACCTTCTAATTGATAGAGTTATTCCAAATTAGAGACCTAAACTGTTCATTCGAGACAAGAGAAGGAGCTCCGCGCGAAACAATTACAACGAATAATTCTCGCAGCTGACAGCCGTAATTTAGAGAGACGCATATTAGGCAACTCGTGTAATCTCTCGACAATTACTGGTTGAAGACAATTACTATCAGAGATAAGACAATTACCGACTCCTCAAAAGGTAGAGCAAAGAATTTTTCTCTTGTTGAATGTCACTTAATTGTTTACTCTCAGATTCAAATGGGCAACTATATAAAGTTTGAAAAATAATCTTAATAAGTAATAATAAGTACCATTTTAAATTCTTATCCTAATTTGATAGCCATAATTTTTTATCAATCTTCCTAACACTGCCATCAAAAAGAGTGTCTTCAGGACAATATGGGACTGTTTGTAGGGAAAGGATTATGGATTCAGCCTTAGTTATTACTTTTTTCACTCTAGCATGACTGCCTGATGGACAATAGGCTACTGTTCTGGTCTTTGGTACCACAGGTTTGAAGTTCGAATAATAGAAGTGGCATGGATGTTTGGTAGTGGTTCGGTGGTGCCTGAATAGCCGAGTGTTTAGCGCTCTGGCACTCGGTACCACAGGTTTCGGATTCTAGTCCAGACGGTGCCATGGATTTTTGAAGGTGTTCTGTATCCACTTTAAACCGTTGGACTCTGGCTCTTAGTACCACAGGCTTCAGGTTCGAATCGTGGCGGTGACATGGATGTTTGTTAGTGGTTAGGAATCCACGTTAAACTTATGTCTGGTATAATTAGCCTAAAGTATGCGCAGAATCACTGTAAACGACAAATCAAACCAAACCAATCTTCTTCATTGACGCAACAGCCCCAAGGGGAGCCAAGGCCGTCTGCTACATGCAGATTTCAAGACAGGAGATGTTTTTGGTTTATGGGGTAGGATTGTCGCCTTTACAGTCTCATTAGATCGAGACCAATGGTTTAAAGTGTATTTCGAACAACTACAAAAATCCATGACTCCGCCGGGATCCGAACCCGAAAACTATTGAACCAAGCGCCAGAGTGTTTGCCACTCGCCCATCAGTCACCAGTTGGTGGTTAATACTTGAAATTCATTTCCATGTTCTGATAAAATCTATAAATTATGATTAAAATAATTACAAAAAAAGGTTTAACTTTGTTTAAAAAAGAAAATTTGCGAAAAATTCAATTTTAAACACAATTACTTTTAGAAATTTAATAAAAGACACTATAATTATAATTATTAATTTGGTTAAAGACTTTTCAATTAATAAAACTTTAAACTTACTTTGAAATGAACTAATACTATTTAAAGCTTCAAGTAAACACTGAAATTACATCTGAAGTAGACAATTAAAACATCTTAAAGTGAAATAAATTGTCGATGGTATAATCTTTACGCGAAATGAATTTAAAGTTCAAATGAAATCTCTCAAGTTTTCTCAAGATAGATTAATGGAATTCTCTAATTGCTGCCAATTTTCCTCTTAAAATCTTATAATTGATAGAGTTATTTCAATTTAGAGACTTAAACTGTTCATTCGAGACATCAGAAGGAGCTCGCGTTAAACAATTACAATGAATAGTTCTCGCAGCTGACAGCCGTAATTTAGAGAGACACATATTAGGCAACTCTTGTAATCTCTCGACAATTACTGGTTAAAGACAATTACTATCAGAGATAAGACAATTACCGACTCCTCAAAAGGTAGAGCGAAGAATTATTCTCTGTTTGAATGTCAGTTAATTGTTTACTCTCAGATTCCAATCTGCAACTGCATAAATTTAGAAAAATACTCTTAATAAGTAATAACAAGTAATCTTTTAAATACCTATCCTAATTTGCACATTTTTTATGCTTCTTCTTAACCACGCCACGCGAAAGAGTGTCCCCGGGACTTTATATGGGACTGTTTGGATGGAAAGGATTACGGATTCAGCCTTAGTTATCACTTTTTTCTCACACTAGCATGGCGCCCTGATTTGCCAATTGGCTACTGTTCTGGTCTTTGGTACCACAGGTTTCGGATTTGAGTCCAGGAGGTGCCATGAATGCTTGTAGGGTTCGAAATCCACGTTAAAGTGTATGTCCCGGTATAATTAACCGAAATTGTATACAGAATTACTGTAAACTGAAGTTTGGTTGAGACAAATCAAACCAATCTTCTTCATTAGCGCAACAGCCCAAGGCCGTCTGCCTACTTGCAGATTTCGAAACAGGAGATGTTTTTTGTTTATGGAGTAGGATTTTAATAATAGGCACTGTAATGATTAACTTCTTTAAAAACTTTTCTATAAATAAAATATCAAACTTACTTTGAAATGAACTAATAATATTAAAAACTTCAAATTAACACTAAAATCACATCTAAAGCAGACAGTTATAACATTTTAACGTGAAATAAATTTTCGACAGTATAATCTTAAAGTGAAATGAAATTAAAGTTCAAAGGGAATCTTTCAAGTTTTCTCTGAATAGACTAATGGAATTCTCTAATTGCTGCCAATTTTCCTCTTAAAATCTTATAATTGATAGAGTTATTTCAAATTAGAGACTTGAACTGTTCATTCGAGACATCAGAACGAGCTCTTCGCGAAACAATTACAATGAATAGTTCTCGCAACTGACAGCTGCAGTTTAGAGAGACGTATATTAGACAATTCGTGTAATCTCTCAACAATTACTGGTTGAAGACAATTACTATCAGAGATAAGACAATTACTGACTCCTCAAAAGGTAGAGCGAAGAAATTTTCTCTTGTTGAATGTCACTTAATTGTTTACTCTCAGATTCAAATGTGCAACGATCTAGATTTAAAAAATAATAATCTTAATAAGTAATGATAAGTAACCTATTAAATACTTATCCTAATTTGACAGGCAAATTTTTTATCTGTCTTAACCATGCCATGCGAAAAAATCTGTCCAGGACTTTATATGTGACTGTTTGGATGAAAAGGATTACGGATTTAGCCTTAATTATCACTTAATTTTTTTCCATACTAACATGGCGATCCGATGGCCAATCGGCTTGCGCTCTGTTCTTCGACAACAGAGGGTTCGAATAATAGAAGTGGCTTGGATATTTAGTAGTGGTTCGGTAGTACCTGACGGCTGAGTATCTAGTGCTCTGGCCCTCGGTGCCACAGGTTTCGGTTTCTATTCGCGGTGGTACAATGAATTTTTGAAAAGTTTCGGAATCCACTTTAAATCATTTGACTAGCTCTCTGGTCTTTCATATCATAGGCTTCTGATTCGAATCCTAGAAGTTACATGGATGTCTGTTAATGGTTCGGAATCCACGTTAAACTGTATGTCCGGTTTAATTTGTCTAAAGTGTGGACAAAATGACTGTAGAGCAACAAAACAAACCAATCTTCTCTATTGGTGCAACAGCCACATGGGGAGCAAAAGCCGTCTGCTGCCTTGCAGATTTCCAGACATGAGATTTTTTCTTTATGCATGGTAGGGTTTTCAGCCCTAGAGTCGTATTAGACAGGGACATATGGTTTAATGTGGATTTCGAACTACTACAAACATCCATAATACTGCCGGGACTCGAATCCGAAACATGTTGCACCGAGCGCTAGCCACTCGGCGATCAGTCATCAGTTAGTAATTAACACTTGAAATTCCTTTCCATTTTCTGATAAAATCAATAAATTATGTTTAAAATTAATTAATGACAAAGTTTTAACTTTGTTTAAAAAAATTACAGAAAATGCTTTTATTTAATTTTAAAACAAAATTGCTTGTAGAAATTTATTAAAAGGCACTATATACTTGGTTAAAGACTTTTCTGTAAATAAAATTTTAAACTAGTGCTGTAGTCTTTGGTAACACGGGCTTCAGGTACGAATCCTGGTGGTTTGTGTGTCGCTCGACTATAATTTTTCTTCTTACATTGGGATAATTAGAACGGGAATTACAGTTTAATTCGAATTGAGCAAATATTCTACTAACAAACATTCATGCCCCCTCTAAATATGAACCTGAAGCCTGTGGTATCAAAGGCCAGAGCACTAGCCACTTGGCCATCAGACATCCCGAATCCTGGTGGTAGCATGGATGTCAGTTAGTGGTTCGGAATCGGTCTTGAATGGCTGAGTGTCTAGCGCTTTGCCACAGTGCCACAGATTCGGGTTCTAGTTTCAGCGGTGCCATGGTTGTTCTAGTGGTTTGCAATTCCCTTTAAGCCGTAGGTCCTGGTTTCATATGACTGTAGAGACATAGGGACAACCCTATCTGTAAAAAAAACTTGTTTTATATGACTGTGTAGACATAGGGCTGACAACCTTATCTGTAAAAAAAACCATTTTTTGTCTCGCAATCTGCCAGTAGGCAGACGGTATTATCCCTACATAGGGCCGTTGGTCCAATGAAGAAGAACTTATATCGTAATATTTTGAATTGTTTATTGATTTATGGCAGATCATTGCACTGTTATAATTTTTTACTAGAATTTGGAAATAATATTTCGTAGAAACTAGTAAGAACAGATATTCCTTGAACATATGCAATCCTATTTATAAAAATTACAATTTTATAAGATATAATTATGATATTCTATGTTAATTAGAAACATGATAAAATCAATTTAATACTTGAAGGTTTCATCCTTCAGATAACGAAAAACTCAATAACTACTGAAAATGTTTCACTAAGATATGCTTTACTAAATCATCGACATGTTGTAGGTTTGGGTTTTCTACTACTACTAATTATTACATTTTAAAAATAACAACATACTTTATATACTTTCAACAATACTTTATTTTTTTTCTCTTAAGCCACCGCTCTTGCCGTTAAACTTATATTATTTACATTGCTTCTTTTCTACTGAGTTGGCCCCTTAACACATACAGTTATCCATTCAACGTTGGCTGCGCCGTCTATCGATAATGACAGCATTCATAAAAATAGTCAACAGTACCTACAGAATGATTTCGAAAATGGCATTTCAACTCAATGTAATACACCGATGCACCGAATTCAAATCTCTGGAGACTTTTCAACATCCAACAGTCGATTTTGTGACAATTAAGGGTGTTTTGAAACTAAAAAAAACTTTAAAAAATCAAGTCTTAAGAGGATGTAGTGGTAGGCTTATTGCCCTTCTTAACTAGGGCGTGGTTCCAGACCTCTGCAAGAATCATTTAAAATTTCCACGTTTAAACTCGGTATTGATACCATTGGTAGACCAAAAGGATTTTGGAGGGTAGGTAGAGAATACGACAAGTCAGATGACACCCTTACGCTAGTTTCAAAATATGATGCCATTAGGTTTGGTCTGTCGCTCTAAGGTCATTTTGTGCCCACTTTGAGCTAATTAGACCAGAACCTACAGCTTAACGTGGATTATGAACTACTAACAGACATCCATACCGCATCCAGGCTTTGAATCTGAAGCCTGTGGTACCAAAGGCCATAACGCTAGCCAATTGGCCATCAGGCAGTTGATGGCACCAGAGACAAGCATTGACCCAACGGAGTGACGTTTCCATTGCAAAATGATTAATAAATTTAAAGGATTCATAAGCCACACGGGTAAAATTATAAGTAATGGTAATATTTTGCAATAACAAAGGTTATTTTATTGTGCTCCAATCTTATTTACACGTATATATATATATATATATATATATACATATATGTACGCGTATACATGTTATATATATACACGTAAAAAAATTATTACTTTTATTATTTAAATTTTCTTTGATGGAAATCTTTTTCATATAGCTCATAAAAAAGTTCTTGAAGTAAACACACTTGAACGTGTTTTATCATCATCGGCGCAAAAGTCCCATAGTGGACGACGACCGCCTGCCCACTAGCAGATTTCTAGACACGAGATGTTTTTGTTCTTAAGGAATAGGATTGTCCGCCTTACGCCTAACGCTCTACAATCATATTAGATAGGGAACTATGGTATAAAGGGAATTAAGAACCACTGCAAACATCCATGACTCGAAAACGAAACGTGTGGTACCGGGTACCAGCCACTCGGCCATCAGGCCCGATTAAAACATTATATTAAAAACAATAGGAATGCAACATTTAAATTCCGTATCCGTCGTATATTTTTCCTATTTCATTAATTCAAATTCCAAATTCCGCGATTTTGTTTTTCTTTTATCTGAAGATATTTTAAATAAAGTAGAAATAAAAAAAAATCCATCAATTTTTTCCTAGTAACGCAAACTTTCATTGTTAGTAGTGCTATCACAGCAAAATAATTCCTTTTTTCAAAATCTGTTTTATTATTCACACGGTATTTGGTAAAACATTGAGACAATTCCCCCTAAAAAAAGTACCAAATAAATTAGAATTTTCGATCCACTGCATAAAAAAAGAAGAAGAAGGAAACTCAAGAGTAACAAAAAGTTTACTCTTTTCATTTTCTTTCAGTCCAATTCTCCAATGAATTAGAATGCTTTAAAAATTAACGCGAGGCACCTCTAGCGTAACTAAACACCCACAACAAGGGGATGGACCCATCCCCCAAAGCGTTCTCCAAACAACCCCCGAACTGCTAAAGGAAACTCCTATGCGTAAAAATCCTCATTATTGCAATTTACTGCAAGAGCAACTTTTATCTACACTCCCCCTACTTCCTTGAAAAGAAGGAGGAACAAAAAAAATTCCTTCCTTATACTCAGGTGGGAAAAGAAAGTGTACGACGGTGTACATTCAGATGAGCTTTTCGCAGTCCGATGTTTGTGCAGAGTTATTCGGCGTAACGATGGGAAGAGGGATCGGGTTTTTTTGTTGCATTCCTTTTGTAGAAAAAGATAACATTGAACAATTAGAAGAGAAGTGGCCGTGTTTTCCGTGGCAGCTTGATTGAGACGTTGCATTTCGGATAAGAGGTGTAAGTCGGAATCAATTCGCTGTTTTTTTCTTCTATTTAAAGGTGATAAAATTACTTTGTAAGAAGAAACTGTTTTTATGCTGTAAAAAAGGATCGCAAAAACTCACACTTATATACATGCAAAAAAAAAAAAAATATTAAAAAAAACCCCCTCTGCTCAAAAATGTAAACATCTAAAGTTCGAATGTAATCTTTAAATGTCTTACATTTTTTATTAAACATTTTTTTGGTGGAAATCTTTTTCATGTACATCATAAAAAAGGTGCTAAAGTAAATAGACTTGAATTTATTTTATCTTTAAAATATATTTCATCACGATCAGGGGCTCATCAGCCTCATGGTTGGCCAAAGCCGTCTGCTTACTGGCAGATTTCTAGATATGAGATGTTTTTGTTCGTATGGAATAGGAATGTAAGCCATACGCCCTGCAGTCATATTAGATCGGGACCTACAGTTTAAAGTGAATTCCGTACAAACACCCATGGACCCGCCGGTACTCGAACCCGAAACCGCCAGAGCTCTAATCACTCGGCCATCAGGCCTCATCACCACATTGTATTAAAAACAATATCAAATTACCATTCAAATTCCACATAGGTCTTATATTGTTCCTGTTTTATTAATTTTAAATTCCAAATTCGTTGATTTCGTGTCTCTTATCTGAAGGTATTTTAAAATAAAGTAGAAATAAAAAAAATCAGTTTATTGTTTTACCTAGTAACATTAACAAGCATTGAGCGATCATAGTAAAACAATTCACTTTTTTCTAAACCTGTTTTGCTATTCACACGGTATTTGGTAAACCATTCAGACAATTTCCTTGCAAAAAAAGTACAAAATAAATTAGAATTTTCGATCCACTGCGTAAAAAAGCGGAGTAACTCAAAAAGGAAACACAAGAGTAACAAAAAATTTACTCTTTTCATTTTCTTTCAGTCCAATTCTCCAATGAATTAGAATCCTTTAAAAAATTAACGCGAGACACCTCCATGCAAGACTGGCTAAACACTCACAACAGGGGGATGGACCCATCCCCCCAAAGCATTCTCCAAACAACCCCGGAACTGTTAAAGGAAACTTCGATGCGTAAAAATCCACATTACTGCAATTTACTGCAAGAGCAACTTTTATCTACACCCTCCCCCTTCTTCCTTCAAAAGAAGGAGGAACTAAAAAAACTCCCCACTTATACTCAGATGGGAGAAGAAAGTGCACGACGGTGTACATTCAGATGAGCTTTTCGCAGTCCGATGTTTGTGCAGAGTTATTCGGCGTAACAATGGGAAGAGGGATCGGGTTTTATGTCGCATTCCTTTCGTAGAAAAAGATAACATGGAACAATTAGAAGAGAGGAGGCCGTGTTTTCTGTGGCATTTAGATTGAGACGTTGCTTTTTTTATACGAGGTGTAAGTCGGAATCGATTCGTTCTTTTTTTATTTTATTTAAAGGTAATAAAAATTACATTGTAAGAAACTGTTTTTATGCAGTGAATAAGGATTGTACAAGCCCACGCAAAATAATATTAAAAAAAGCTTTGCTCAAAAACAAGTTTGAATGTAATCTTTAAGTTTCTTACTTTTTTATTTACATTTTTTTGTCATTGAAATTTTTTTCATGTACCTCATAAGAAATTTGTTAAAGAAAATAAGCTGGAATGTATTTTAACTTTAAAATATATTTCATCATCATTAGTGACACAATTACTCCATGTTGGGCCAAGGCAGTTTGTCTACAGGCAGATAATCGAGTTAGGATATGTTTTTGTTCTTATGGAACAGGATTGTCAGCCCTACGTTCTATAGCCTTATTAGATCGGGACCTACGGTTTAAAGTGGAATGGTTTACGAACCGCTACAAACATCCATGGCACTGCCGGGACACGATCTCTAAACGTGTGGAACAGAGTGCCAACCAATATGTCATTAGGCCCCATTAAAACATTGTATTAAAAACAATATGAATACATTTAAATTCCAAATCTTTTCTATATTACTCTAATGAATTATGAGCGTTTTGTTAACTTCGAATTAAAAATTCATTAGTTTTGTTTTTATTTTATCTGAGGATATTTGAAATAAATTAGAAATAAAAGAACCTATAAATTTTTTTCCTAGTCACCCTAATTTCATTGCGCTATCATAGAAAAACAATTTCTTTTTTTAATAAATCTGTTTTGCTATTCACCTGTATTTGGTAAAACATTGAGACAATTCCCCCTCAGAAAAAGTATCAAATAAATTAGAATTTTCGATCTACTGCATAAAAAAATGAAGAAAAAGGAAACTCAACAGTAACAAAAAGTTTACTCTTTTCATTTTCTTTCAGCCCAATTCTCCAATAAATTAGAATCCCTTAAAAATTAACGCGAGACACCTCCATGCAAGCGTGGCTAAACACTCACTACAAGGGGATGGACCCATCCCCCCAAAGCATTCTCCAAACAACCCCGGAACTGCTGAAGGAAACTCCGATGCGTAAAAATCCTCATTACTGCAATTTACTGCAAGAGCAACTTTTATCTACACTACCCCTTCTTCCTTGAAAAGAAGGAGGAACAAAAAAATCTCTCCCCGCCTTAAACTCAGGTGGGAAAAGAAAGTGCACGACGGAATACATTCAGATGAGCTTTTTGCAGTCCGATGTTTGTGCAGAGTTATTCGGCGTAACAATGGGAAGGGGGATTTGATTTTTTTGTCGCATTCCTTTTGTAGAAAAAGATAACATTGAACAATTAGAAGAGAGGACGTCGGGTTTTCGTGGCAGTTAGATTGAGACGTTGCTTCTGGGATAAGAGGTGTAAGTGGGAATTGATTCGTTACTTTTTCCTTCTATTTAAAGGAGATAAAAATTACTTTGCAAGAAAAAACTGTTTTTCTACGGTGAATAAGAAACGCACTCACGCATACATACTCTTACACACATATATACACACACGCATAAAAAAGAAATTCTCCTTAAAAACAAGTTTGAATGTAATCTTTAAATCTCATACTTTTTTTATTTACACTTTTTTTTGATGGAAATCTTTTTCATATACCTAACAAAAAAGTTTTTGAAGTAAATGGACGTCAATGTATTTTATCTTTAAAACATAATTCATCAGTGGCGGAACAGCCCCATAGTGGGCGACAGCCATCTGCTTACTGGCAGATTTCTAGACAAGAGACGTTTTTGTTCTCATGGAGTAGGACTGTAAACCCTACGCCCAACGCTCTGTAGTCATATTAGATCGGGACCTACGGTTTAAAGAGAATTCCGAACCACTGCAAACATCCATGGCACTGCCGAAAATTCGAAGCCGAAAAGTGTGATACCAGGCGCCAGCCACCCGGTCAAGAGGCCCTATTAAAACGTATTAAAAACAACATGAATACAAAGTTTAAATTCCATATATCCTGTAAATATTTCTGTTTTATTAATTTCAAATTCCAAATTTTGATTTCGTGTCATTTATTTAAAGATACTTTTAAATAAAGTAGAAGTAAAAAAAAAAATCATTCAATTTTTACCTAATATCACTAACTTGAATTGTGCGATCATAGAAAAAGAATTCCTTTTTTCTAAATTTGTTTTACTATTTACACGGTATTTGGTAAAACATGGAGACAATTTCCCCCTAAAAAAGTATTAAATAAATTAGAATTTTCGATCCACTGCATAAAAAAAAGAAGAAAAAGGAAACTCAAGAGTAACAAAAAGTTTGCTCTTTTCATTTTCTTTCAGTCCAATTCTCCAATGAATTAGAATGCTTTAAAAAATAACGCGAGACACCTCCATGCAAGCGTGGCTAAACACTCACAACAGTGGGATGGACCCATCCCCCCCCAAAGCGTTCTCCAAACAACCCCGGAACTGCTAAGGGAAACTCCGATGCGTAAGAATCCTCATTATTGCAATTTACTGCAAGAGCAACTTTTATCTACACTCCCCCTTCTTCCTTGAAAAGAAGGAGGAACTTATACCCTTATACTTAGATGGGAAAAGAAAGTGTAGGACGGTGTACATTGAAATGAGCTTTTCGCAGTCCGATGTTTGTGCAGAGTTATTCGGCGTAACAATGGGAAGAGGGATCGGGTTTTTTTGTCGCATTTCTTTTGTAGAAAAATATAACATTGGACAATTAGAATAGAGGAGACCGTGTTTTCTAAGGCAGTTAGAGTGAGACGTTACTCTTGAGATAAGGGGGTAAAGAATAAATGAAAAAAAATATATTAATTTTTTTTCTTACTAACACTAACACATTGCGCGGTCATAGAAAAACAATTCCTCTTTTTCCTAAATCTGTTTTACTATTCACACTTATTTGGTAAGACCTTCAGACAATTCCTCCTCAAAAAAAGGATAAGAGGTCTAAGTCGGAATCAATTTGTTGTTTTTTCTTCTATATAAAGGTGATAAAAATTACAAAGAAGAAACTGTTTTTATGCGGTGAATTAGGACAGCATACACTCGCACATCCTATTACACACATGTTTAAACACAAGTACGAAAAAATAATCTCTATTCAAAATCAAGTTTGAATGTAATCTTTAAATTTCTTACTTTTTATTTATATTTTTGTGACGGATATTTTTTTCATGTTATCTCATTTCATGTATCTCATTTGTTAAAGAAAGTAAGCTTGAAAGTATTTTATCTTTAAAATATATTTCATCATCATCATCAGTGCCGCAACAGCCCCATTGTGGGCCAAGGTCATCTGCCTACTGGCATATTTGGAGACACGAGACGTTTTTGTTTTAATGGAGTGAGGTTGTCAGATCTACATAATAGTATAGTCCTACAAGACCGGAACCTACAGTTTAAAGGGGTTTCCGAACCACTACAAACATCCATGGCACTTGCCGGGACTCGAATCCGAAACCTGTGGTATCGAGCGGCTAAGCGCTAGCCAATCGGCCATCAAGATCCATCAAAACATTGTATTAAACACAATATGCACACTACATTCAAATTCCATATCTGACGTATATTTTTCCTATTTAATTATATTCGAATTTCAAATTTATTCATTTTGTTTATCTTTTATCAGAAGACATTTTAAAATAAAGTAGAAATAAAAAAATCCATCAATTTTTTCTAGTAACACAAACTTTCATTGTTAGTAAATGCGATCACAGCAAAATAAATTTTTTTTCTAAATCTGTTTTGCTATTCACACGGTATTTGGTAAAACATTGAGACAATTACAAAAAACCATCAAATAAATTAGAATTTTCGATCCACTGCATAAAAAAAAGAAGAAAAAGGAAACTCAAGAGTAACAAAAAGTTTGCTCTTTTCATTTTCTTTCAGTCCAATTCTCCAATGAATTAGAATGCTTTAAAAATTAACGCGAGACACCTCCATGCAAGCGTGGCTAAACACTCACAACAGTGGGATGGACCCATGCCCCCCAAAGCGTTCTCCAAACAACCCCGGAACTGCTAAGGGAAACTCCGATGCGTAAGAATCCTCATTATTGCAATTTACTGCAAGAGCAACTTTTATCTACACTCCCCTCCTTCCTTGAAAAGAAGGAGGAACAAAAAAATCCCCCCCGCCTTAAACTCAGGTGGGAGAAGAAAGTGTAGGACGGTGTACATTCAGATGAGCTTTTCGCAGTCCGATGTTTGTGCAGAGTTATTGGGCGTAACGATGGGAAGAGGGATCGGGTTTTTTTGTCGCATTCCTTTCGTAGAAAAAGATAACATTGAATAATTAGAAGAGAGGAGGCCGTGTTTTCTGTGGCAGCTAGATGGAGACGTTGTTCTTTGGGATAAGAGGTTTAAGTCGGAATCAATTCAGGTTTCTTTTTCTATTTAAAGGTGATAAAAATTTCAAAGAAGAAACTGTTGTGAATAAGGTTCGTACGAACTCACACATATATAAACACACGTAAAAAAAAAAAAAAAAAAAAAAAACATCTGTTCAAAAACAAGTTTGAATGCAATAATTAATTCCTTACTTTTTTTATTTATATTTTTCATGGTATTTTTTTTCATATACCTCATCAAAAATTTGTTGAAGAAAATAAGCAGTAATGTTCTTTTACTTTAAAAACATTTCATCATATTCAGTCTCGCAACAACCCCATGTTGGACCAAGACCGTCAGCCTCTTGGCAGTTTTCGATACAGGAGATGCTTTTATGCAGTAAGATTGTAAGCTCTACGCCCAGTAGTCATATAGATCAGGACCTGTGATTTAAAGAGAACTCCGAACCACTACAAACATCTATGGTACAGCCGGGATTCGAACCTGAAACAGGCGGTACAAACCGCCAGAGCTCTAGACAATATCAAAAACAATATCAATACACCATTCAAATTCCATATCTGCAGTATATTTTCACTATTTTATTAATTTCAGATTTCAAATTTATTGATTCTGTTCTTTTTTTATCTGAAGATATTTTAAATAAAATAGAAATAATAAAAAATCTATTAATTTTTTTCTCCTAGTAACACTAACTTCCATTGCGCTATCATAGAAAAAAAAATTCCTTTTTTTCTAAATCTGTTTTGCTATTCACGCGGTATTTGGTAAAACACTGAGACAATTCCCCTCTAAAAAAAGTACCCAATAAATTAGAATTTTCGATCCACTGCATAAAAAAAGAAGAAAAAGGATACTGAAGAGTAACAAAGAGTTTACTCTTTTCCATTTTCTTTCACTCCAATTCTCCAATGAATTCGAATCCTTTAAAATTTAAGGCGCCTCTATGCAAGCGTAGCTAAACACTCACAACAAGGGGATGGACCCATTCCCCCAAAGCGTTCTCCAAACAATCCCGGAACTGCTAAAGGAAACTCCGATGCGTAAGAATCCTAATTATTGCAATTTACTGCAAGAGCAACTTTTATCTACACTCCCCCTTCTTCCTTGAAAAGAAGGAGGAACTTATACCCTTATACTTAGATGGGAAAAGAAAGTGTAGGACGGTGTACATTGAAATGAGCTTTTCGCAGTCCGATGTTTGTGCAGAGTTATTCGGCGTAACAATGGGAAGAGGGATCGGGTTTTTTTGTCGCAATCCTTTCGTAGAAAAAGATAACACTGAACAATTAGAAGAGAGGAGGCCGTGTTTTCTGTGGCAGTTAGATTGAGACGTTGTTTTTTGGATAAGAGGTGTAAGTCGGAATCAATTCGTTTTTTTCTTCTATTTAAAGGTGATACAAATTACATCTTGAGAAGAAACTGTTTTATGCGATGAATAAGGATCTCACACACTCATACATGCTCCTGCACATACTCAAAAAAAAAAAAACTCTACTTAAAAACAAGTTTGAATGTAATATTTAAATTTCTTACTTTTTTTTTTATTTAAATTTGTTTTGATGGAAATTTTTTTTTCATATACCTCCTATAAAATTTGTTGATGTAAATAGACTTGAATGTATTTTATCTTTAAAATATATTTCATCAGCAGCAGCAGTGGCGCAAAATCCCCATGTTGGGCTAAGGCCATCTGCTTACAGGTAGATGTTTTTGTTCTTATGGATTTTTGTGGGGGTACAATGTGGGTGCAGGGTTTAAATTCAGCAGATCACCTACGATGACCTGGCAGCACTAAATACTTGTTATACGCAGACACTGAATTTGGAGCGTTTATCTGTTGCTCCAGTGAAAAATAACATCAAATTAAAATGCCTGGCATTTTCAAAGCAACTTAACTTACGCATATAAAAAGATTTTCCAAAACTGACGACTTTCTTTTTGCTACGCTTTGAATCGAGGTTATTTTAAATCTAACAGCCATGAATTTTATATAGATTTTTTTAATCTGCAGAAGTTTTATATAAGATCGATACTGCGTTTTCAAATGAGCAAAAATTTAACATAAATCTTCTTCTTCTTCATTGGGACATCAGCCTCATTGTGGGCCAAGGGTTTCTGTCTGCTGGCAGATTTCGGGGCAGAGTCTTTTTCTTTTTATGTGGCAGGGGTTGTCAGCCGTACTCCCAACACTCTACAGTCGTATTAAATCGGGACCTACGGTTTAAAGTGAATTGCTCACCATTACAAACATCTATGGGGTTCGAACACGAAATCTGGGGCACCGAGCTCTGTAACATAAATCTCAAAGTTTAAATTCACAAGGAATAAGACCTTTAAGAACTCATTTATACAAGGATAAATTGGTCACCTTTGAAATAATACTCCCTGATACAAAGAGAAGTCTATTCGGATTTCGAGGCTAACATTTCTATATTCATTCAGCATAAAATTATTTAAAGAAATTCAGTTGATGTATAATTGTATGTATAATATTGTTATTGTCAGTTGATGTATAATGTAAAAATCAATATTCGTCGTAATCATGAAATTCATGCAGTATAGCATTTTGTATTTAAATAGCAATAAAATAATTATTCATTTCTAATTGTATTTACCTACACATTATCGTAAAATTCTCCTTACTAATAATATAGAAAAATTTCTGAAAAATGATACGATTGTAACTAATATACACACAATATTCTACTTCTTAGCCAAAAATAAAAGTATTTTCTCTCGGGATAAGAGATTGTAAACTAAACGTTTCTCAGCTGCAGCATCAGTTGCGCTGTACGTCCTCACGTGTGAGAGCCTCGATGCCTACTAACCATTTCTCCTGAACACCCCAATTGTAAACAGGCCACCATGTTTGTGTGGAAAAAAATAAGTGATAACTAAGGCTGAATCCGTAATCCTTTCCATCCAAACAGTCACATTTCCCTTTTTTGGATTCACAAGATTCCTGGAGACATTCTTTCTGATCATGGTATGCTTAGGAAGACAGATAAAAAAATTGTCTATCCAATTAGGATAAGTATTTAAAAGGTTACTTAATATTGCTTATTGAGATTGTTTCTTTTAAATTTATATAGTTGCCCATTTGAATCTGAGAGTAAACAATTAAGTGACATTCAACAAGAGAAAATTTCTTCGCTCTACCTTTTGAGGAGTCAGTAGTTGTCTAATCTCTGATAGTAATTGTCTTTACCAGTAATTGTCGAGAGATTGCATGAATTGCTTAATATGCGTCTCTCTAAATTACGGTTGTCAGCTGCGAGAACTGTTCATTGTAATTGTTTCGTGCGGAGCTCCTTCTGACGTCTCGAATGAACAGTTTAAGTCTCTAATTTGAAATAACTCTATCAATTATAAGGTTTTAAGAGGAAAATGGGCAACAATTAGAGAATTCCATTAATCTATTCAGAGAAAACCTGAAAGATTCCCTTTGAACTTTAAATTTATTTCATGTAAAGATTATACTATCGACAATTTTATTTCACTTAACAATATTATAAGATGTGCTTTTAGTTAGTCTGCTTCAGATGTGATTTCAGTGTTAACTTGAAGTTTTTAATAGTATTCGTTCATTTTAAAGTAGTTTTAAAATTTTATTTATAGAAAAATCTTTAACCAAATTAATAATTGTGGTAACTTTATTAAATTTCTAAAAGTAATTCTGTTTTAAAATTAAAAGAAAAGCATTTTCCTCAACTTTTCTGTCTTTAATTTTAACCCTAATTTATTGACTTATCAAAAAATGGAAATTAATTTAAACTTTAAACTTTTAACTAGAACTATATTTTATAACAAATTAGTATTATTACACTTATTCATTAAGTACTTCCGAAAAAAGTTTAATTATTTGGTATATTTTTTATCTTTTGTTAGCTTTAAATCTCTTATATTTTATGGTATTTTATTAAAATAACTCAAATAGATTTACTGTTCTTCATAATAAATGATTAATAATAATTCTATTTTACAATGGTGACCAAACATTTTACATAACCTCATCGGCAAACAAATTTTTTATTTCTCTGCAATATTTCCAACGTTAAAATTGATGCAATATGCTTCAGTTGCCTGTAAATTTGCTTTGAATTGGTTTTGGTTTTTAATTTTTGAAAATTTCAAGTTTTAATTTATTTAATTTAGCGTTGTAATCATACTTTCTCCTACGCATGGCACGAGGGTCTCCCCGTGACGTACATTAGTAATAGTCAATTGGTCTCGAGACTCTCACTCGAGAGGAAGTACAGCACAACCTGCGCTCCCACCCCAGACCGCATCTTTTTTCATGCGACAGATTCGTTCCTAAAATATAGGTGTATAAAAAATTAAAATCTTAAGATCTGGATTAAACTTTGGATTAAGGAAATTCAAGTTTAAAATTTCCAAATGCTTTATCATATGTTACTTCTTCCAAAAGTATTTATGATTTTTCTAAGAGCAGTCATAACATTATTTAATTACGGGATCTGTGTGCAATCAAACATTTTGAAATGAAATAATTTTTCTCAAAAAATCTTAATGACTTCCAGTAGTATTCTTTAAAATATCAGTACTAATAAAGGCTTGATTTAAAATGGAAGTCTGTCTAAGTCAAAAAATCCTGTCCAAAATAGCACTGAACATGAGTAATATTCTCCAGAAGACAATTGAAGTTTGCATAAACACTTGAGAAAGCAATATCGAAGAGCATTCGTATGACAGAGGACAAAACACTTCATTTGCTCGATTAAAACCGAGGCTTGTTGCTCCCTCTCCCCCTTCTTCAAGACGATTCGGAATCGATGCACGCGAGAGAGAAGAACCCCCTTCAGAAGACGAGATGCATTTCTTCAAAAGAATAATTCTTTAATTGGGACCAACTATAAAGGTTTAGTGCTCTGCGGTCATATTTTTGCACACTTTAGGCTAACTAGAGCGGGATCTACAGTTTACGTAGATGCCAAACTACTGACAAACAGTTATGCCACCGCCAGCATTCTAACTTGAAGCCTATGGTACCAAAGGCTAAAGCGTTAACCAATTGGCCCTCAGGCCTCTGTATTTTTAAAGGAAAACCTGGAATTTAAAAAATACTTTTAGCGTCAAATTGATAAAAAAAATATTAACATGGAAGTTAATTCTTAATTGTACACATGATTTTATTATAAAAACAGGTTCTTGCTCTTTTTAATCTCACTTGGTAGACAGCAACATCGAGACCAAGCCCACGAACCCCTGTTGTGCCATGGTTGAAGGGAAATGAGGCAGCTTTTGTGATGGAGCATCAGTAGGTAGAAATCTGACTTGGCTCCGTGAAGCTGACTTTTTTTACGGGGTAAGGTTGTCAGCCCAAGCCCGACATTCTATAGCCATATTAGACTATAGCTCAAAGGGGCCTACCGGCCCCTACAAGCATCCAACGCTGGGAATCGAACCTAAAACTTGAGGCACCAAGAGCCAGAGCATTGTCACTTAGCCATTATGCCCATATTATACAAACATGGATATGTTTAATGAATAGCGAAGCAATTTTAATGTAACTCAATTACTGCTAAATAATATATTTCCAAGTTGACTATTTCAAAGAATACTTGAGCCAATGCCGTTAGGGTATTATTTGAATAAAAAAAAATCTTTTCAAGACAAAAAACTTTTTAATTCACTAGATTTATGCGAAACCAAACATTTGGAAACGAAATAATTTTTCTCAAAAATCTTAATGACTTCCAGTAGTATTCTTTAAAATATCAGTGCTAATAAAGGCCTTGATTTGAAATGCAAGTTAATGTTCTTCAAGAATATCTGTAATTCCAAAATAAGTCGAAAAATCCTGTCCAAAACAGCACTGAAAACGTGTAATATTCTCCAGAAGAACAATTGAAGTTTGCATAAACACTTGAGAAAGCAATATCGTACGACAGAAGACAAAATACTTCACTTTTTCATTTGCTCGATTAAAATCGAGGCTTGTTGCTCCCTCTCCCCCTTCTTCAAGATGATTCGGAATCGATGCGCGCCAGAGAGAAGACCCCCTTCAGAAGACGAGATGCATTTCTTGAAAAGAATAATTCTTTAATTGGGACCAACTATCTTTTTTCCCTGAGGAGAGGGTATTTCGATTGGAACTTCTTTCATAACAAGATTTGATACTTAAAAGAAGAGAAAGTGGCAGAAGTTTTTGAAAAGAATCTCCTAAACACCCCCCAAACCCGTCGATTAATTCACGAGATAAAAAACTGAAGGAGGAAATGGTGGAATTTTTATTTCTTAAGCAAAGTGACAAGAAATCCAATTCTACCATTAGAGAACCGCATATTCTTTCTCTCTGCTTTTTTTTTTTTTATCGATATTTCTCTTTGAAAAATTTATTTACTTTTTATTTTCCTTTTTTGTTTCTGGAAAAGTCGGAAATGATTAATTGTTTACTATGCTCTCCCCTTTTTATAGTTATTTCTTTGCATTTCAATAAAGTTTTGTCGTGGTTTTATGCATTTCTCTTGCAAAAAGTTTTTAATGAAGTGTGATTTTTCTAAATCATTTTCTATAAAAGTTGGCGAAAATATTTGATTTTTCTGCTTTATTTGTTTGGGATTTTAAGAGTTTTTCAAAGACAATTTAAGGTTTTTAAGTTATGAGAAAAATCTACTTAATTTTTAGTTAAAAGCTTTTTCTTAAAGAAAAAACGTATCTTAAAATATACTGTACTTAATACGCCTGTTAGGATCATAAAATAATTTTTACTAAAGTTCATACAATGTACATGTCCAACTGAAAAATAGTGTTTTATGGAAAACAATGTATGCCATTCTATGCTCTCGGTTTTTATAGTTATTTCTTTACATTTCAATAAAGTTTTGTGGTTTTATGCATTATTCTGCAAAAGTTTTTGATAAGTGTGATACTGTACTTGATATGCATGCTAGGATCATAAAATATTTTTACTATGTACATGTGTACAATGTACATGTCCAACTGAAAAATACTGCTTTATGTAAAACAAACAATATATACGATTATATGCTCTCTTTTTTTATAGTTATTTCTTTGCATTTTAATAAAGCTTGTCGTGGTTTTATGCATTTCTCTTGCAAAAAGTTTTTAATGAAGTGTAATTTTTCTAAATCATTTTCTATAGAAGTTTTTCGAAAATGTTTGCTTTTCTGTAGAGTTTCCGGATTTATTTATTTGGGATTTAAAGAGTTTTCAATGGCAATTTAAAGCTTTTAAGCTATGAGAAAATCTACTATTTTCGGAAAGCTTCTTCTTTAAAAGAAAACATCTCTTAAAATGTACTGTATTTAATATGCATGTTCGCATCATAAAATAGTTTTTACTAAAGTTCCTACAATATAGATTTCCAACTGAAAAAAGTGTTTTATATAAAACAAATAATGCATGCCATTATTTGAAATTTGTAATCAATATTTATATTTGAAAGCAAACTGATACAAAAAAAATAGATTCATGAAATATTGTTATACATTATAAAATTAAACTCACGATATGAAACATTTAATTTTTTTTCATTTTTGTTTCTTTTTAAAAATATATGTATTTCATGTAGAGTGTTTTGTAGGTTACGATTATTAATTATTAATGACGACGAGGAATTTTTATCTGAATCTGTAACAATGTCTAATACAGAATTAATAGAAAAGACAAAGATAGCTTAACAAAGATTAGATTAGACAAAGAGAGTTAGACAAAGATTAGATTAGACAAAGAGAGTTAGACAAAGATTAGATTATACAAAGAGAGTTAGACAAAGATTAGATTATAACAAAGAGAGTTAGACAAAGATTAGATTAGACAAAGAGAGTTAGACAAAGAGAGTTAGATCTTTGTCTAACAAAGATATTGGTTCTCAATTATAATGCCACGATAATTACATCTTCTGCAGGTCAATCACGATCTCGAGTTATTCAAGAGATCTTTCATTTTATTCCCATTTTATTTGCAGGTAGCAGTTATTTTCAATTTTTTGCAATTAAGTTTTTTTTTTGTTATTTCATGTGATTTAATCGCATATTAGAGTTTCTTAAATATTTATAGTTAATTTTTAGTTCTTTCCAACAATAATTTAAAAAAATATTAAAATGAATTTACGGTATGCACTTATTATTTTGAGGCCTGACTAGAGCTCTGGCGCTTGAAGCACAGGCCTCGGGTTCGAGTCCTGGAGGTGCCATGGGTGTTTGTAGTGGTTCGGAACACACTTTAAACCGTAATTCCCGGTCTCATATGACTGCTGGGCTTGGGGTGACAACCCTACCCCGTAAAAATGAAAACATTCCCTGTCTCGTAATCTCCAAGTAAGCAAACGGCCTTGGTTCACCATACGGGGTGGTTGCGCCAAAGACGATGATTTATTATTTTATACATTATTTTGCAATTACAAATTTCAAAAAGAAGATCTGTTACTAAAAAAATCCATTTAGTTTTAACATTTTTTTTATCATGAAATAATCCATAATCGAACTTATCATTTTTTAAATCCAAAAAAATATTCGAATTTAATAATACTTATCATCGTTTGCGTTTTTAGGAAAAAAACTACCTCATTATTTTCAAAAATGGAAAAAGACTTTTCAAATATAAGAATTTCAAAAGTTCGTAGTAGTAATGTTTTAACAGGTAACGTTTTTCAAATTAAATACATGTCCCAAGCATGTGTTTAGAGAAATACTTAATATGTAATTAAAACCCATGAAATATAATAAATGTTCTTGTACATTATGAGAATAGCTCTTTATTTGTGGATGATTTCCAGAACCATTAGCATTGAAACTTTTATTAAATGACAGTTTCAAAAAGCAATCAGAAATATAACAAAATAGCCACACAATAATAAGGTTTTTTTTTTGTGTCAACAAAAGACGTTTCTACTATTTTTTCTGTATTAAAAGAGGTTTAAATGTAGATTCAGATACTCCAGATCCAGATGTAAAAGGCCTTCCTGTTGTTTAAGAAAAACCTTTTCGGAATAATATTCAACAAAACAAATTTTGAATGGCCAACGAAAACTAATTCAACCATAAAATCTAATCTAGTATTATATAGAAGTAAGAAATTAATCTGTTTTAAAAATTTATAAACGATTAATTTTATAAAAGATGAATTAATGTTGCATATTTTATGGTTCTGCAACGAAGTTAATAATTGGAACAACATATATCATTAAAACCTAAGCATTTCAGCAGCAAAAATTAATAACTTTATACCTCCCTCTTCGAAGCTTAAATATTGGTTATCATGAATCTCGTTTATAATCGAAACTTGTAAAGCTTTCTGGAAATATTGTCTCAAAATGCTATTTTAAGATAAATGTAATCATGGAATTCTCTAATTCACCATTTCAGAAAAGTACTTTCGCAAAATTTTGCAATACAAAACTAATGCATATTTCTTCATAGCTACATAAAATGTATTGTTTAAATTTTAATAATTAAGAAAACCCAGAAAAATATGGAGTTTCAATATGTCTTTCCTCATTAAAAAGCAAAAAAAAAAAAAAAAAAAAGTATCAAAGACTTGAAATATTTTCATTGTTTCATACTTCATTAAATATTTATTTTAAATTTTTATATTCACATTAACGCTACAGGAATTTAACATAGATAACCATGTAGGTGCAACTGCAATATTTAATAATAATACAGTCCCTCCAAATAATGTTGAGTATTTGCGTAAGAGATTTGTGCCGTTTTAGTGACTCTTTAGAAATTTCGGTTCATGTAAAATATCCTTGCTAGATTATTTGCATAGATTTGAAGAGTTTCATTGATGGTCTCTGATCTATGTCTAGACATTTTTCTCATGCAGCTTTAGCAAAAAAAAAACCATGTTTTGCATTTAAAAAGAAATAATCTGTTAAATACGTATTAATAAGGAATAGCAGACAATGGAAAAATTTAAAAAATCAAAATTATTTCTTACAATAAGAGTTTTGTTCTATTCAGGAATGCAGATTATAACTAAAATTTATTTTAATTCAGTGTGTAGAATTTATTAAACGAATAGTAAAATGTATAAAATGAATTAATTCGTAAAAATTCAAAGATCTTTAAACCATTGGGTTACAATCGTAGGCTCAGAGTAAAATTTTCAAGAGTACAAATAAGCCATGCAATTTTAACATATCTTTTTTGTATTTAATCGGAACACACATTCCTACTTTATTTGGCTGAAATGATGATATATATCTCTTAAGCATATCTTGTATAAATGCTCTAGATATAATAGATCAGAATTCAAAAAATATTTATTGGCATTCTTATCTTAACTAGCTTTTTTGGTGAAAATTCAATGATGATCTCTTATTGCTTATACATTTTATTAACCTGATGACATTTATGCAAAATTTTGCTTTGTACACTTATTGCAATAAAAATAATTACAAGGAATTAAGAAGGAGTTGTTGGACTCATGAGAAACGTGTCATGAAGATTTGTGAAAAGCACGTATGCAAACGATTAAAATTAGTAGCAGTTGATATGCATCCACCTAAGCTCATAAATAGACATTTTAGCTATTTAATGGACATACTCTAAATTCATTGAAATCTTTGTCTTTAATTATGAATTTTTTAGAGTAAAAGCAAGATACAAAACACTATTAAGCTCATAAATAGCCACCATACTTGGTTGTCATTCTTTAAATTCTTTTAAATCATTATCTTTAGATATCAAATTTTTATAGTAAAGACAAGACACAAAGGACACCTAAGCTCATAAATAGCCACCTCAGGGTACTTGGTGGAATTCTTTTACAACATTGTCTTTAATTATCAATTTTTTAGAGTAGGGACAAGACACTGTTAAGCTCATAAATAGCCACCTCAGGGTACTTGGTGGAATTCTTTTACAACATTGTCTTTAATTATCAATTTTTTAGAGTAGGGACAAGACACTGTTAAGCTCATAAATAGCCACCTCAGGGTACTTGGTGGAATTCTTTACAACATTGTCTTTAATTATCAATTTTTAGAGTAGGGACAAGACACTGTTAAGCTCATAAATAGCCACCTCAGGGTACTTGGTGGAATTCTTTTACAACATTGTCTTTAATTATCAATTTTTTAGAGTAGGGACAAGACACTGTTAAGCTCATAAATAGCCACCTCAGGGTACTTGGTGGAATTCTTTTACAACATTGTCTTTAATTATCAATTTTTTAGAGTAGGGACAAGACACTGTTAAGCTCATAAATAGCCACCTCAGGGTAAATAGCCACCTCAGGGTACTTGGTGGAATTCTTTTACAACATTGTCTTTAATTATCAATTTTTTAGAGTAGGGACAAGACACTGTTAAGCTCATAAATAGCCACCTCTACTTGGTGGAATTCTTTTACAACATTGTTTTTAATTATCAATTTTTTAGAGTAGGGACAAGACACTGTTAAGCTCATAAATAGCCACCTCAGGGTACTTGGTGGAATTCTTTTACAACATTGTCTTTAATTATCAATTTTTAGAGTAGGGACAAGACACTGTTAAGCTCATAAATAGCCACCTCAGGGTACTTGGTGGAATTCTTTTTTACAACATTGTCTTTAATTATCAATTTTTTAGAGTAGGGACAAGACACTGTTAAGCTCATAAATAGCCACCTCAGGGTACTTGGTGGAATTCTTTTACAACATTGTCTTTAATTATCAATTTTTTAGAGTAGGGACAAGACACTGTTAAGCTCATAAATAGCCACCTTAGGGTACTTGGTGGAATTCTTTTACAACATTGTCTTTAATTATCAATTTTTAGAGTAGGGACAAGACACTGTTAAGCTCATAAATAGCCACCTCAGGGTACTTGGTGGAATTCTTTTTGTCTTTAATTATCAATTTTTTAGAGTAGGGACAAGACACTGTTAAGCTCATAAATAGCCACCTCAGGGTACTTGGTGGAATTCTTTTACAACATTGACTTTAATTATCAATTTTTTAGAGTAGGGACAAGACACTGTTAAGCTCATAAATAGCCACCTCAGGGTACTTGGTGGAATTCTTTTTACAACATTGTCTTTAATTATCAATTTTTTAGAGTAGGGACAAGACACTGTTAAGCTCATAAATAGCCACCTCAGGGTACTTGGTGGAATTCTTTACAACATTGTCTTTAATTATCAATTTTTAGAGTAGGGACAAGACACTGTTAAGCTCATAAATAGCCACCTCAGGGTACTTGGTGGAATTCTTTTACAACATTGTCTTTAATTATCAATTTTTAGAGTAGGGACAAGACACTGTTAAGCTCATAAATAGCCACCTCAGGTACTTGGTGGAATTCTTTACAACATTGTCTTTAATTATCAATTTTTAGAGTAGGGACAAGACACTGTTAAGCTCATAAATAGCCACCTCAGGGTACTTGGTGGAATTCTTTTTTACAACATTGTCTTTAATTATCAATTTTTAGAGTAGGGACAAGACACTGTTAAGCTCATAAATAGCCACCTCAGGGTACTTGGTGGAATTCTTTACAACATTGACTTTAATTATCAATTTTTTAGAGTAGGGACAAGACACTGTTAAGCTCATAAATAGCCACCTTAGGGTACTTGGTGGAATTCTTTTACAACATTGTCTTTTAATTATCAATTTTTTAGAGTAGGGACAAGACACTGTTAAGCTCATAAATAGCCACCTCAGGGTACTTGGTGGAATTCTTTTACAACATTGACTTTAATTATCAATTTTTTAGAGTAGGGACAAGACACTGTTAAGCTCATAAATAGCCACCTCAGGGTACTTGGTGGAATTCTTTTACAACATTGTCTTTAATTATCAATTTTTTAGAGTAGGGACAAGACACTGTTAAGCTCATAAATAGCCACCTCAGGGTACTTGGTGGAATTCTTTTACAACATTGTCTTTAATTATCAATTTTTTAGAGTAGGGACAAGACACTGTTAAGCTCATAAATAGCCACCTCAGGGTACTTGGTGGAATTCTTTTTTTACAACATTGTCTTTAATTATCAATTTTTTAGAGTAGGGACAAGACACTGTTAAGCTCATAAATAGCCACCTTAGGGTACTTGGTGGAATTCTTTTACAACATTGACTTTAATTATCAATTTTTTAGAGTAGGGACAAGACACTGTTAAGCTCATAAATAGCCACCTCAGGGTACTTGGTGGAATTCTTTTACAACATTGTCTTTAATTATCAATTTTTTAGAGTAGGGACAAGACACTGTTAAGCTCATAAATAGCCACCTTAGGGTACTTGGTGGAATTCTTTTACAACATTGTCTTTAATTATCAATTTTTTAGAGTAGGGACAAGACACTGTTAAGCTCATAAATAGCCACCTTAGGGTACTTGGTGGACATTCCTCAAATTCTTTTAAATCATTGTCTTTAGATATCAAATTTTTAGAGTAAAGACAAGACACAAGATGACGTAGAAGACTAGACCAAAAACTGAAACTTTGTTTTTACTAATATAATTGTCCTAAAACAAAACGGATCTGAAATGATGAATTGTGGTAAGATTTTATTAAATGTAGAACTTTTTTTCCTTAACGAAAACATATTAGAAGGACACTTGTAAGAATTACAGGAAAAACTATTAGAATATTAAAAAAAAATATTACCATTCCAAGAAACTATGTAATCCATTGTTTATTTTAGATTACATATTTTATTTCTTTTTAATAGTTTTATCAAGTACGGTATCTATCTTTTTAAAAAGCGGAAACATTTTAAATTCCTATAAATTAATTCCTTTTCCTTAAAAATATTTCCTAAGTATAAAACGAAGTAAAAATTCTTTAAAATCATGTCATTTGTTCTTGGAAAAAAAATGATGGTATTTCTGAGAAATTAGATTTCATTATTTTCAACTGCGATTAATATTTGTTTCTTTACAAAAGAATAAAAATGTGGGAAAAAATCATAAAAATGTCGTACATAAGCGTTGTTTTCTCTCTTAACAGCATTTCTTATTATATTTGGGAAGAAATATTTCTCCGCTCTCCCCCTTTCTATTCGGGGGAGAAATAATAGAAGAAAAAAAATCTCGACTTGTGTTTAATAAAACTTACCCAGCGGGTAATTGGTTCGGTGCTTTGAGAAAGCAAGAAACAAAGAAACAGGATTCTTGGAAAGCACTAAAAACCGAGCAAAAGAATGAAATGAAAAACTCGTGGAAATTACTTCTATTCCATGCAAAAGAAATGGAGGATAATCCATGCCCTGCATCTGGTATGGTTAAGCGGTTGTTGTCGAAAAAATTGCGAAACTTCATTAGCTTCATTAGAAGAACTCTTTATAACAATACACCAGAAATATGAAAAAAAAAATAGTCCATAACTTTCAAGAAATGATAAAGATGATTTTTTTTTCTCGGAGCATAGAATTAAGTTAATTTCATATTTTTTATTATTTTATTCACGTTAAATTAATTTAATGTGTTATACATAAAACTTTTCATATTAACGAAATCATTAAAATGATAATTATTAAATCTATTCGAAAGGTTTTAATTAAAATATATAGCTTTGTCTGTTGTACAAAGTTTATTAAAATCATTTCAATTCAAAAGCTGGGCCTGATGGTCGAATGCCACAGGTTTTGGGTTCGAGTCCCGGCAGTATCATGGATGTTTGTAGTGGTTCGGAATCCACTTAAAGCCGTAGGACTCGGTCTCATATGAGCGTAGAGCTTCGCGAAGACAAATCAGTCTTCTCACCCACATCATTCCCAAACTGTAAAGGGGCAACTCAACTCTAGGCAGATTGATGTGGTGTGGTGTAGTAGTAGTAGTAAGATTTTATTAAATGTAGAACTTTTTTCTGTAACGATAACATATTAGAAGAACACTTGTAAAAATTAGAGGGAAAAAAATATTAGAAATTAAAAAAGTATCGAAATTCCATGAATTGTTTATTTTGGATTATTTATTTTATTTCTTTTTATTAGTTTTACCAAGTACGACATCTAATTTTTTAAAAGAGAAAACATTTTAAAATCCTATAAATTAATTTCTTTTCCTTAAAAATATTTCCTTTGTATAAAACGACATAAAAATTCTTTAAAATCATGTCATTTGTTCTTGGTAAAAAAAAAGGGTGGTATTTCTGAGAAATTAGATTTCTTTATTTTCAACTGCGATTAATATTTGTTTCTTTACAAAAGAATGAAAAAGGGGAAAACATAAAAATGTCGTAAATAAGCGTTCTCTCTTAGCAGCATTTCCTATTACATTTGGGAAGAAATATTTCTCCTCTCCCCCAATTCGAGAGAGAAATAAAAGTGAAAAAAAAATCTCGACTTGTGTTTAATAAAACTTACCCAGTGGGTAATTGGTTCGGTGCTTTGAGAAAGCAAGAAAGAAAGAAACAGGATTCTTGGAAAGCACTAAAAACCGAGCAAAAGAATGAAATGAGAAACTCGTGGAAATTACTTCTATTTCATGCAAAAGAAACGGAGGATAATCCATGCCCTGCATCTGGTATGGTTAAGCGGTTGTTGTCGAAAAAATTACGAAACTTCATTAGCTTTATTAGAAGAACTTTTAATAACAATGCACCAGAAATATTGAATAAAAAAATAGCTCATAATTTTCAAGAAATGATAAATATTTTTTTTATCTGAGAGCATAGAATTAAATTAATTTAATGTTTTTTATTATTTTATACACATTAAATTATTTTAATATGTTATATATTTACTTTTCATGATAATGAAATCAATAAAGTGGTAAATTATTAGATATATTTAAAAAAGTTTTCATTAAAATATATAGCTTTGCTGCCATGTATTTTGTTCAAAGTCTATTAAAACCATTTAAATCCAAAAGCTGGGCCCGATGGCCAAATGTCACAGGTTTCGAGTTCGAGTCCCGGCAGTATCATGGATGTTTGTAGTGGTTCGGAATCCATTTTAAGCCGTAGGTCCCGGTTTCATATCAGCGTAGAGCGTCACACAGCCCAATGATTTCTCACCCACATCGTTTTGTAAAGGGGCCACTGAGCTCTAGGCATAGTGGTGTGGTGTAGTAGAAGTGGTCTAAAATGACTGTATCGTTTTATTTTGAACTTAGGTTAATAACACTACCCCGTAAAAAGTCAGCTTCACCTAGCCAAGTCAGACTTCTACCTACTGGTGCTCCCTTACAACAGAAGCTGACACCTCCCTTTCCCTCCATCCATGAGACCATAAGGGTTCTTGGATTTGGTCTCGATGTTGCTGTATACCAAGTGAAATATAAAAAAACCCCACCAAATCCTAAAGAGCACGCCTTTTTTAAAATAAAATTCAATTAAATAAAGAATTATATCGCTAAAAATTATAATTAAATTTTAACTAAAGCTTGCGCAGCTAAATAATAAAATAATATTTTATTCTCAAATTGTGACTTTTGTTAAAATGCAATATATAATTGATATGCTAGTTTTCTGCTTATGATATTGCTAATTATTTGCTGATTTCTGTTGCTTTTATGCTTATGATCTTGCTAATTATTTGCTGATTTCTGTTGCTTTTACTCTTATGATGTACCTGATTTTCGCTGTGCTGTTTTACCACAGCAAGCTGGATAAACTCGTTACGGTCTTTAACAATTTCTAGTGTCGAATTTTTATCAACTGTGTTGTTAAATAAGTGATCCTATTTAATCAAGAGAGGATGATTATTTATAATAATTTGATAAAAATTAACGAAAAAATGCTAATGGAAATTGACAAACGGAAATGATACATTGCTTAAATAAAATAAGTAAAAGATACATTTCTTAATGGGTAAATATATGTAAAAAAAAACATAATGGAAAATTGTATTATATTGAATATTTCCGTTTTTTTTATAATATATATGTCAAAAAATATTATAAACATATTTATATACATCCTAAAAAACAGAATAATACAGTAAATAAACCAAAGCATTCTATGAATAATACTTCCTTCATGAAAATCGTTTTATTTCACTTACTATATAATTCTCAGTTTCTTTTATTTTAGAATTTTGAATACCAATGAACATAAATGACAAATTACATTATTTGAAAATAAAATGACAAGTTACATTATTCAATAAGAAGCAAAATTGTGCAAAAATTTATATATTTTTTAATTCAATAGCACTTATTATGCATCTTTTTCACAAATCAATTATGTTCACTTAATTAACGAAATACGTTTGAACGTTTGAAGTAAACTATAAATCAATCAATATATTATTAAAAGTAAACTTTTTTAGAAATAAACATGATAAAGATCCTACTATTAACTGCAGCCACACCCTTTTTTAAAACAATCACATTTAAAAGCGTTATACAGCACTAGCTCTTTATTTGTTTATAAGTTCATGAACTATTTTTGTTCTCAACAAACAAGTTGTAACAAAATTTTTACAAAGGAAACAATGTTAAAGGAACTCTAGTTTAACGAGGAAAAAGTACGCTTAGAATCTCAAACAGTTTTCTTAAAAATATCATACTAAATATGTCATCTGCTTTTCTTTTCAAAAATTTACGCACTTTATTTCTTCCCAGAAAAACTCTGCAGAAAGAAAATAATACTGCATCAGTTTTTTTCAATAAAAAAGAAAACATTTTTCTTTTTTTTTGTTTAGGTGCATTAAATTTTGTTTTTAATCTTTTATGCTTACGAGTTATTTTTTTCTCGACAAAAATTTTTTGAAAGGTATTTTAGAAAGAGTAAATGATATTAAATATTATACTTTATTCATTACTTGTATTTATTATTGGCTTTGCTTAGTTTTTTGTTTATTATCATATTTTCTTTAATTAAACATGCTACAAAATATCATTCACTACTATACCACTAAAATAGTAAATCTTTTTGTTTACAACTTTTTTTCATGTATATTCAAAAATACATTAATGTACATTAATAAATTTAAACATGTACATCCATCGATCTTTCTTTTATATCATTGTACTCACTTAAATCAATTATTTTTCCGTGATACCATGTGAATTAATATTTCTGTAATCACGCTCGATAATCACTTTTTCCTAGGGTTAGTGACAAACCATATTCCGAGAACACACTTGTAAAAAATCATTCAACTCATAAATCGTGTTGAAAAGATATTGCGTATGCATTAGACAGAAAAAGTGTAAAAGATCTGCTTAAATAAGAAAAGTAGCGGCATTCCTCCTTTTCCCATAGAACAAACACAATGCATGTGCTAGTACCCCTACCTACCGAACTACAATATTATTTCTTAATATTACAACAATAATATATGTAGTTATATATACTTAATATTACTACAATATTAATAATATTGCAATTTTTTTATGTATATTGGAAAATACTAATTTGAGAAATAATAAGTATATTGAAAATATTATAAACATTCTCATCCATTTGATATTTCTTCTATTACATTGTACTTACTGAAATCAGTTATTTGTATTTCATCATGATGACATGCGAATTAATACTTCTGTAATCATGTCCGATAATCCTTTTCTCCTAGATTTGGTTTGTCGTTCTACGGTCATCTTGTGCACACTTCAGGCTAATTAGACCGGGACCTACAATTTTTTTACTAATGCAGCTGGCAAATACTTAGACCGTGATCTTTATATGCCTTAAGGCAAGCGCTGCACCGATTTTACTCACTTAGCACTACCCAGGAGGTGTGTGTAGCTTGAAGATAAGCTACGGTCGCGGAGTAACAATACCTCCGCAAAGCTATACGACCATGCTAGACCAGAACCTGCGGTTTAAAGTGGATTCCGAACCACTAGAAACATCCATGGCACCACCAGCATTCGAACACGAAACCTGTTGCAAAGGCGGCAGAGAGCTAGCATTTCATTTATCTGGCCACGTAGGGATCTACTATTTAAAGTTGATCCCTAACCACTAACACACATACATGCCACCGCCATGATTTTGATCTTTCTTCTATTACATTGTATTTCATCATCATAACATGCGAATTAATACTTCTATAATCATGTTCGATAATGATTTTCCACTATATTTGGTTTGTCGCTCTACGGTTATCTTATGCGCACTTTAGACCGGCTATTTAGACCGGGACCTACAATTTAACGATGATTCCGAAACAAACATCATCGCTGTAGTACAAAAATCCAGAGCACAGGTTAATTGGCCATCAGACCGCTTTTTCTTAGATTTAGTCACAAACCATATTCTGAGACAGAAAAAGAGAAAAAGATCTGTTTAAATAAGAACGACATTCCTCCTTTTCCCTTAGAACAAACACGATTCATGTGCTACTACCTCTAGTTACCCGAGTCCCTATCGTTCAAAACTAAACAACATTAGCGTCAGACTTCAACTTCGGGATTTAAGAGTACCATGTAAAAGCTTTGTTTTATACGTGTCGTTCTTCTTTTATAACTGGGTCATAAAACGGTATCTTATTTAGGCGTCATAATCCCGCTTTTATTCCCACGAGGGCTTCGGTTCCTGGATATCTAAAGCAGCCCCCTTTTTTTTAAAGAGTCCTTACATTTATTTATTTGGGACGGTGATGCAGGAAGCACGAGATTGGTTAACTGGAGGTTTACCCCACCGGCAACTTTAACGCATTGTAATGTCTCAAAGAAGCATTTTATGACGTAAGTGGTTCCTTTAATTTAAAGATTCCAACCCAAGAAAATGGAAAAATCTCCTTCCGAAATGAGATTTATTTCCCAAGGGAAAGGTAATTTTGATTTTAGTAAGAAATGAATTGAAAAATAAGAGAGGGATATTTGATTTTTATGAATTGTATGTTGTCTTTTATGGATTGGTATGTAAAATTCCTTCCATGCTAAATAAAACGGTTGATTAAGTGTTTTCGAAGCAAAACAATCCTTAAGAAACTTTTTACGGCGTGACAATTGAAACCAATTTCAAATAAATAATTCGAGCCCCATCTTTAAATTAAAAAGTCTTTAAATTAAAGATATCTTTATATTTTGGTGATTAATAAATTGTTATAAAAATATTAAAACTAATAAATGTTTTAATTAATTTCTGTGACCGCAATTATGGAAAAAATATTTAAAGTATCGTTTTAACAAAATCCGGTGGGTTTGTCGTTCTAAGGTCAGTTTTTATGCTCTTTGGGCTAATTAGACGAACAACATTTTAACATGGATTTAGAATCACGCAGAAACATCCATGCCACTTTCAGGGTTCGAACCGCAAGCCTACTATACCAACTGCAAGAGCGCTAGAAACTCGGCCATTCAGGCCCCTCTATTACATTTACTCACATCAATCTGTTATTTGTATTTCATCATGATACCCTGCGAATAAATTCTTATGTAATCCATGTACCATAATATTTTTCCAAAGATTTGGTTTGTCGCTCTACAGTCATCTTGTGCACACTTTAGGCTAATTAGACCGGGACTTACAGTTTAAAGTAGATTCCGAACCATTAACACATATCCATGCCACCAACAGGATTCGAGTCTGAAGACTAGTGTAATAAAGGCCAGATAGGTAGCCAATTGGCCATCAGGCCGCTTTTTCCCTTAGAGTTAGTCAAAAATCACATTCAGAGAACACAATTGTAAAAAAATTATTCAACTCATAGATCGTGTTGGAAAAATATTGCGTACATGTAAGACAGAAAAAAATTAAAAAACATCTGTTTAAATAAGAACGACATTCCTCCTTTTCTCTTAGAACAAACATACTGCATGTGCGAGTACCTCTACTTACCCGAGTTCCTATCGTTCAAAACTAAACAACATTAGCGTCAGACTTCAACTTCGGGATTTAAGAGTACCATGTAAAAGCTTTGTTTTATACGTGTCGTTCTTCTTTTATAACTGGCTCATAAAACGGTATCTTATTTAGGCATCACAATCCTGCTTTTATTCCCACAGGGATTCGTTTCCCGGGTCTCTAAAGCAGACCCCTTTTTTCTTAAGAGCCCTTACATTTATTTATTTCGGCCTGTGATGCAGGAAGAATGAGATTTTTTAACTGGGGTTTCCCCCACCGGCAACTTTAACGCATTGTAATGTCTCAAAGAAGTATTTTATAACTTAAGTGGTTCCTTTAATTTAAAAAGTCCAATCCGAGAAAATGGAAAAAATTTCCTTTCCGAAATGAGATTTATTTCCCGAGGGAAATGTAATTTTGATTTTAGTAAGAAATGAATTGACAAAGAAGAGGGGGATATTTGATTTTTATGAATTGTGTTGTGTTTTATGGATTGGTATGTAAAATTCCTACCATGATAAATAAAACGGTTGATTAAGTGTATTCGAAACAAAACAATTTTTATGAAACTTTTTACAGCATGAAATTTGAAATCAATTTCAATTAAATAATTCGAGCAGTATCTTTAAATTAAATATGTTTTTTGGAAGATATATTTATATTTTGATAATTGGTAAATTTTTATAAAATATTGAAATTAAGTAAAAGTTATTGTAATTAATTTCTGTGATCAAAAAATATCGGAATGCAGTTACAGGATTGTCTTAAGAAAAACTTTGGTTTGGCGTATCGCTCTACGCTCATTTTTTACATTCTTTGGGCTAATTTGACTGGGAACAACAGTTTAACGTGAATTCCGAACCACTCATAAACATCCTTGTCACAGCCAGATTTTCGAACCATTCAGGCCCCTCTGTTACACTTTACTCACTGCAATCAGTTATTTGTATTTCATCATGATACTCTGCGAATAAATTCTTATGTAATCCATGTACCATAAAGATTTTTCCAAAGATTTGGTTTGTCGCTCTACAGTCATCTTGTGCACACTTTAGGCTGATTATACCGGGACCTGCAGTTTAATGTGGATTCGGAATCCTTAACACACATCCATGTAGCCAACAGGATTCGAATCTGAAGCCTAGTGTAACAAAGGCCAGATAGGTAGCCAATTGACCATCAGGCCGCTTTTTTCCTTAGAGTTAGTCACAAATCCTATTTATAGAACACATTTGTAAAAAAATCATTCAATTAAGAAATCGCGTTGGAAAAATATTGCGTATTAGACAGGAAAAGTGAAAAACATTGTTTAAATAAGAAAACGAGCGCTATTCCTCTTTTTCCCTTAGAACAAACACACTACATGTGCTACTACCTCTACTTAGCCGAGTCCCTATCGTTCAAAACTAAACAACATTAGTGTCAGACTTCAACTTCGGGATTTAAGAGTACCATGAAAAAGCTTTGTTTTCTACGTGTCGTTCTTCTTTTATAACTGGGTCATAAAATGGTATCTTATTTAGGCATCACAATCCAGCTTTTACTCCCACAGGGATTCGTTTCCCGGGTCTCTAAAGCAGACCCCTTTTTTCTTAAGGGTGCTTAGATTTATTTATTTGGGGGTGGTGATGCAGGAAGCAAGAGATTGGTTAACTGGAGGTTTCCCCCACCCGCAACTTTAAAACATTGTAATGTTTCAAAGAAGCATTTTATGACGTAAGTGGTTCCTTTAATTTAAAAATTCCAATCCAAGAAAATGGAAAATTTCCTTCCGAAATGAGATTTATTTCCCAAGGGAAAGGTAATTTTGATTTTGAATTGAAAAAGAAGAGAGGGATATTTGATTTTTATGAATTGTGTTGTGTATTATGGATTGGTATGTAACATTCCTCCCATCTTAAATAAAACGGTTGATTAAATGTCTTTGAGACAAAACAATCTTTAAGAAACTTTTTACGGCGTGAAATTTGAAACCCAGTTTCAATTAAATAATTTAAGCAGTACTTTTAAATTGCATATTTTTTTGTGGAAGATGTCTTTATATTTTGATTATCAATACTTTTTTATAAAAACATTGAAATTAATTAAAATAATTTTATCAACTTCTGTGACCAAAATTATCGGAAATATGTTTACAATATTCTTTTAACAAAAATTATTATTTGGTTTGTTGCTTTACGGTCAATTTGAGCTCACTTTGGGCTAATTAGACCGGGATCTACAGTTTAACGTAGATTCTGAACCATTAAAAAACATATGCCACAGCCAGGATTCGAACCTGGGCTGGTACTGGATTGGTGCTGGATGGTACTAACGGCTAGAGCGATATCTAACTGGTTTGTCCCTCTATGGTCATCTTGTGCACACGAAGGCTAAACAGACCGTGGTCTATGTTTAAAGTGGATTCCGAACCACTGACAAACATCCATGTTACAGCCACCAGGATTCGAACCTGAAGCCTTTGGTGCCAATAGCCACAACGCAAGCCAATTGGTCATCCGTCCGCAAAAAAAATTATGATTGTGTTTTTACGCTGTCAATTGAAGAATTACACTTTTGTTATAAATATTTATTTATTTTAACTAATAAATTAAAACATAAAGTTTGGATATGAAGAACATTGATTATTTTAAAATTGTAAGAAAATTGGTATTGATATTATCTCTTTTATATTGTAAAAGAGATAATATCAAGGGTATTTCCATGTAAATATAGATATAATTGTTATCTTTCATTAGCTAGTAATTTTATTATTATTTGTTCTTTATTTACTTGATTTATTACGAGAAATGCTTTTATTCCGAGAAAAATGTCAAATACGCACTTAAAAAAAAGTGTACAAAAGTTTAAAACTTACAAATTTATCTTTTTTGAAGAAAGCTACTATTTTGGAAGGGGCTTGATGGAAGAGTGACTAGCGTTTGGTTCCGCAAGTTCAAATTTCAGGTGGTGCCATGAATATTTGTAGTGATTCGGAATCCACATTAAGCCGTAAGCCCCGGTCAATTTAGTTTTGGAGAGTGTTGGACGTGGCACTGACAACCCTATCCAGTACTGTCCTGCATCTGCCAGTAAGCAGACGACTTGGCTTATCATGGGGCTGTTGCTCCAATGAAAAAGAATAGTTTGGAAAGTGACTTATAGAGGTAAATTGTCGAAAGACATGTAAAAAGTTAAGTGGTTCGTATTAGAAGAATCGGTGATCTTAGGCGTTGAACTTTCTATGTTATCTATTAGCAATTATTTAAAAAAAATTTCTATTTGATTTGTTTGCGATTGCCGTTTAAAAATGAGATTTTTACAAAATGCATTTAAAAAAATAAAATATATTTTATTTTCCAAAAATTTCCATTCAAAAAGAAATCAAATGCATCAACATAATTATTAAAATTTCATATCTCTTATGATTATATTATCTCATGATTAATTTTTAAATTTCTGGAAACTCACTAGCTAGTTGCAAAGGTGAGGGAAAAATTTGATCTCAATTTTCAAACTATCTGCTCAGAAACAATACTCTAAAAAAAAAAAAAACTCACCCGGAGAGGGAGTATCTTTCGCACATCCTGCGCATGGTCGAGTTCAGGGTCTTCGGCTGAGAAGTGAAGCCCTTCAGCGGAATTTATAATTATCTGTCTTTAAATGTGTTAAATAGTGTATGACTTTAATTGTATTTGTGGTATTTATGCTTGTGTAAATAAAGCTGCGTGTTCTCCAAACTGTACCAGGAGTGTCTCAATCCAATCACATCCAGTATACATATCGTGGACATACTCAAATACATAGTGGTCTCGGGCCAATTGGCTAGAATTCTGGCTTTTGGTACCACAGACTTCAGATTCGAATCATATCGGTGGTATGGATGTTTGTGAGTGGTACGAAATTCACGTTAAACTGTAGGTCCAAGTCTAATTAGCCTAAAAGTGTGCAAAAATGATCGTAGAGCGACAAACCAAACCAAAAATATATGTACCAATGGATATGTAATTCGACATTAAATTGCATAAAATTTTAATGTATATTTTTATTATTATTATTTTTTTTTGCTTCCATTGTTTCGCTTTTTTTATTAAAATATTTAATTTATATTTTAAAGAAATCTTTCTACAATACTTTTTTCTATAATCCATTTTAAATACATTTCAAATCTGATAAATCATTTAAGAACCTAATATATTTTTATAAAAGACAAATTTGCTGCAAATTTTTATTGAGATTGCAGCAAAGGACATGAAATATTCAAAATATTGGTTAATTCTTATTGAAATAGAAAGTTGAAATTTTTTTATTGAATAGAAAGTTTTAATTCAGAATGAGACGGAACATTAAAATTCAGAAGGGAAATTTTATAATTATTTATTTGATACTACCATAAAATATAAACATTATACTTGAATTAACTTTCTAGCCTAATAAACTTCGATTATGATGAAAAAGAATAACTAAAGTAAACGAAAATTTTGTTTTGTGCACCAAAATAAAGAAAACTTAATTAATAAGACAACACTAATCGATTTTTTACGATGAAAATAAATGCAAAACATCCATCTTGTTTGCAAATATAAACATGATCTTGAATTAATTATAGTAAGTAATTTTTCAAAACTACATATATATTGATTACTGAGGTTTTAAAGAATCAAATTTATTCAAATGTCGTATAATTATTTAACAGTAAGAAAATATGTTTATGTTTTTTCGATCCAATACCGAAGCATTTTAAGTATATTTCCGGAAATACTGAATATTTTCAAGGAATCTTTAGCATGCAATGCGATCCGAGATTTATTGTTCACATTGCTTTTATACTAATTAGGAGATTTTAAAATACAAGTCGTAATTTTTCCCGATAACAATTCATTTACAAAAATATAAATGAATACAGATATTAATTAATAATCTTGGTCTTCCGAACTTGATGCGGCTTAGTTCAAAAACCGACCAAAGAAAACCTTCAAAAGACCTCCTTCATTCTCTCTATGGTGGTTGTGCTTGTCTTATAGGCATGCGAACGCCAGCCATTTTAAAAGGCAATGACATATTGAAATTTAATGATTAAGCTATTTATTATCTTTTATTTACTTAAACCTAAATTTAATTTTTTTTGCATTACTGTAGTTAAAGATAATTTTTTACTATACAATCCCAAAAGTTGTAGCCAGTTTAATCTTTTGTTTCGCTACATAACGCTTATTTATTTTGTTTATGTTGGTGAATCTCATTCGTCATTACTTAGTGACGAGTAATGAAAAAAAAACACTTTTTCCAGAAATACTTTTAACTACCTCATATAGAAGAAAAGCCAGAAAACTTTCAGCAGACAGTCCAATTTTCTACTGAATCTTCTCATTTCTGAATGTAGGCGTTCAGTTAACATAGCAAGTGATTTGGTTTATCGTTATACATTCATTTTTTTGCACATTTCGGACTAATTAGAATGAGATCTACAGTTTACTTGGATTCCGAGCCACTCACAAACATCCATGCCACCAACTGAAGACTGTGGTTCCAAAGTCCAGAGAGCTAGCCAATTGACCATCAGGCTGCTATAGCAAGTGGTTTACTTGTATCAATGCTTTAAACATTTACAAATTATATTCTATGCTGATAAAAAATATTTTTCTTATTCTGTGATTTTTACCTTAATTATTTATTAAATATTTCTTAGAATCAAAAAGCAAGAAAAAAAAAAGATTTCAAATGAGTGATTTCAATACCGGAAGGCATATTTCTTCTACATAGCAACCAATTGCTCAATGGCTTTGTTCAAGAAACTTTTATTACTTTCCGTATTGAACAGTGGTTATTATTTTCAATCAAAACCAGCTGCTATTATCCAAAATTTGTCAACTGCAAAGACCTCTCAGAGTGAAAATAAAGACAGAATACTTAGCAGGCGACGGCCGTATTATTGGATATATGCTGTCGGAGGCGGGAAGACATTCGGAGCACATGACATGTGTCGCGAATGTCGTTATCGACATTCGCATATTCGAAAATTGCGACGACATTAATGTAATGAAATGTTATTATAGCGGGAGACGACGTCGGTGGTTATTGATTGCCGAATTAAGCACTCCGAATTAGATTCCAAAGATAGGAGGAGGCAGCTGAGAGGATTTGCAAATCGTTGATAGCCGAACGACGAATTGTTTTAAATGGAAGCGGCCCTAATGGGCTATTTTTAGCGAAGTGGAATGCGTTGGAGTGTGAGATGAATCTTTTAATTAAAGCGGTGAATGGTACTAAACTGCCTCCTTGGGAAGTTTTGTTTTAAAGTGTGTCAAATCGAGGGAGACATGTCCGTGCGGGGGAGATGCATTGAAGAGGTCGTTTAAAGGAGATTGGCGAAATGATTGCACGACTCTTGGAATCGGATCGATTGCTTTAAGGAAGATTAATCTTTCTGTAGGGTTGAAACAATTGTTTATTTCGAAAAATTTGTATTCCTTACTGTTGTTGAAATAGGATTGTGTTACTGGTTTAAGTAAATAATCTAAGGCATAAAATAAATATTTTGGAAAATACAATCATTTTTCATGGATTTCAGACTGTATCGTGCTTGTACTTTTATTGTTGGCTATCTTTATCATTGGTATGCGATTTAGGGCTATTTTATTAAAACATTAATACAGTTTTTGTTAAAAGCATTATAAACTGGAGTATATATATATAGTTATTTCTATAAACTATATATATATATACTCTAGTTTTTATAGTTCTTTGAATGATTTAGTTTGTCGCTTTACGGTCATCATGTGCACAATTTGGGCTAAACAGGCCGGGACTTATAGTTTAAACTGGATTCTGAACCACTAACGAACATCCATGTCACCGCCAGCATTTGAATTTGAAACTTGTGATATCAAACAAACATTTACACTTATGTATATTTAATCGTTTACAAATTATATTCTATGCTAATAAAAAATATTTTTCGTACTCTGTGATTTTTACCTTAATTATTTATTAAATATTTCTTAGAATCAAAAAGCAAGGATAAAAAAAAGATTTCTAATGAGGGATTTCAATACCGGAAGGCATATTTCTTCTACTTAGCAACCTATATTCAATTGCTCAATGGCTTTGTTCAAGAAACTTTTATTACTTTCCGTATTGAACACTGGTTATTATTTTCAATCAAAACCAGCTGCTATTATCCAAAATTTGTCAACTGCAAAGACCTCTCACTGTGAAAATAAAGACAGAACACTTAGCAGCAAATGGCGATGGCCGTATTATTGGATATATGCCGTCGGAGGCGGGAAGACATTCGGAGCACATGACATGTGTCGCGAATGTCGTTATCGACATTCGCATATTCGAAAATTGCGACGACATTAATGTAATGAAATGTTATTATAGCGGGAGACGACGTCGGTGGTTATTGATTGCCGAATTAAGCACTCCGAATTAGATTCCAAAGATAGGAGGAGGCAGCTGAGAGGATTTGCAAATCGTTGATAGCCGAACGACGAATTGTTTTAAATGGAAGCGGCCCTAATGGGCTATTTTTAGCGAAGTGGAATGCGTTGGAGTGTGAGATGAATCTTTTAATTAAAGCGGGTAATGGTACTAAACTGCCTCCTTGGGAAGTTTTGTTTTAAAGTGTGTCAAATCGAGTGAGACATGTCCGTGTGGGGAGATGCATTGAAGAGGTCGTTTAAAGGAGATTGGCGAAATGATTGCACGACTCTTGGAATCGGATCGATTGCTTTAAGGAAGATTAATCTTTCTGTAGGGTTGAAATTTGTATTCCTTACTGTTGTTGAAATAGTATTGTGTTACTGGGTTAAGTAAATAATCTAAGGCATAAAATAAATATTTTGGAAAATACAATCATTTTTCATGGACTTCAGAATGTACTGTGCTTGTATTTTTATTGTTATTAACTTTATCATTGTTGTATAATGTATGGCTATTTTATTGAAACATACATATAGTTTTTGTTATAAACATTATATAGTTCTTTGAAGTTTCTACGATGACATTTAAAATCTATTTTATTAAAAAAAAAAAGATAAAAGTTAATTTATTCAATATCTGAATTACTATTTTAGAAATGTAATTATCATTGTTTGTCCATATTATAAAATAATATTATAAAAATTGTGATGAAATGATATGAAAAAATATTCTGTACCACGAAGTTTACTAATATCCAGATGCAAATATCCAGTAAGAATTATAGAAACTTCAATGAAAATTCAAAGTTTAATAAGCAGATAAAATATATAATTATTTATATCTAAAACCATCGAACTATGAAAAAATAGAAAGTAAATAATAAAATATATAAATAGAAAGTTAAGTGCAAACAAAAATGATACGTATGTTATGTATAGTAAATGAAAATATTTTTTATCTCCATATTGACAAACATTTTTGTGAACATGAAAAAGTTGATTCAATCTCTAAAATTCAATTTTTAAAATGTAATTATTATTGTTCCATATTGTAAAATAATATTATCATAAATTGTGATCAAATGATATGAAAAAAAGATTTTGTACCACAAAGTTCCTTAATATCCAGATGAAAATATTTTCATTTACATTTTCATTTCAGTATTACTTATGTTTGTACTTGCCATTTTATTTATATCTGTTATTTTTCGGTTGATTTAATATTTGATAAATTGCAGTTAAAGTAATCTCAAAAATATCATAAATTCTCGTAATATTATAATTCTCATAACTATAATTCTCATAAATTCTCGTAATATTATAATTCTCATAACTATAATTCTCATAACTATAATTCTCATAAATTCTCGTAATATTATAATTCTCATAAATTCTCGTAATATTATAATTCTCTTAAATTCTCGTAATGTTATAATTCTCATAATTCTCGTATAAATATTATAATTCTCATAATTCTCGCAACTATAAATATTATAATTCTCAATTCTTGTAATATTATAATTTTCATAATTCTCGCAACTATAAATATTATAATTCTCATAATCTCATAAATCTCATAATATCTCATAAATTACTCTAAACCGTTATAACTGTAATTCTCCGATAGATTCCAAATTTAGAAAATTTAAATAAATTCCAGTTAAGACATTTTGGGCAGTATGACAAACCCCATTATTATTCGTTTTCTTCATGTAACACAGACAATTTTTCGATATAACTTTGATCCTCTGCTTTGGTGAGAAGACCTCATTCTCGGGGTTGAAATGTGAGCTTTCTTAAGACCCACCTCATCAAAAAGTAAATTATCGGGGCTCCCCTCCACGGAAATTGAGTTCATTCCTCGCCGGACAATATAAGAGCCCCTATCATTATCTCAAACAAAGCTGGACTAAATTCCTTTTGGCGACATATGGCCCCAAATCGAGTTCCTCTAATATCGCCTCTATCGCCAGAGGAAGCCTAATGTCGCCATTAACGTCAAACTGCGAATAGAAAAATGAGGCCAGTTAACAACACGGCCCTATACAGTTTCATTCACTTTTTTCCCGCCTTTTTCCTTCTCCGAAACTTTCCTTTGTTCTTTCTCGCGACGATACTAATCTTTTTCATTTGTCCCTAATAGCGCAGATACTGTTAGTAATTTAATGTGGTGCAGCAGCAGAAAATAGTGCCTTATTTTGCCACTTTTTTTCTGCTGAGGCTATTAAGTGTATATTTATTTTTTTTACTTTCGACTTGGGCTTTAATTAAAGGATCACTGTCTATGCTGATAAATATTTAATGTTGATTAAAAATTCCCAAAACTTTTTTTGCCTTGGAAAAATTACGAGTTCCTTACTTATTGAAGAACTTTTGGTAAGGAGAAAAATTATGCTGAAGTTCAGCTGGTGACTGTTTGCTTAATAGATATATTAAGCAAAAATGAGTGAACTGTTATGCGATGAATAAATTAAAATAATAGTTTTTGTTTATGAGCTATTACTTAATTGTTTCAATTTTGCTTACATCTCAAAAAACACATTTAGGACTTGATAATTATTTTGATAAAAATATTGATTTTGTCAGATGCATTTATTTTTCAAATGAAAAAGTCTAAGCTTAAATTTTTTTCTAGATATCATATTAAATAGACATGTTATAATAAAAATAGAAAATATGAAAAATATTTTTTTTAACAATTATCATAACATTATTGTTGTGTGAACAATTATCATAACATTTTTAACAATTATCATAATATTTTTAAAATTTTCGTTTTAAATAATACTAAAGATAGGTGTATAAAGATAAATTTTATACACTTTCATCATCATCATCAATCATCAATAGTAGTGCAGCAGCCAAATGGTGGGCCTAGGCCGTATGCCTACTGGCAGTTTCGAGACATTTTTTTTTTACTGGGTAGAGTTGTCATTCCTAGGCCCAACGTTCTAAAGTCATATAAGAACGGGCCCTGAATGGCCGAGTGGCTAGCGCTCTGGCGCACGGTGCCACAGGCTTCAAGTTCGAGTTTTGGCAGTGCGATGGGTGTTTGTAGTGGTTTGGAATCCCTTCTAAGCCGTCGTTCTCAGTCTCATATGACCGTAGAGAGTCACAGATCCCAGTCAGTCTCACCCATATCATTCCCAAACTATGAAGGGGCAACTCTGCTCCAGGCACATATAAGGCCGGGATAAGACCTACGGTGTAAAGTGAATTTCGAGTCACTAAAAACATCCAAGGCACCGCAGGGACTCCAGCCCGAAACTTGCGGCGCAGAGTACCATAGCATTTTTTTGTATATTTCTGTTTGACTTTCAATAATGTGTCTCTAACAAATTCTCCAAAATATTAAGTATTTTTAGCAAATTTTAATAAATTGTAAACATTAAATTTTCTTTTCTGAATTCATATTATTTTATAATTATATTCATGTTGTAGAGGTCTTAGAATAGTGAGAAATACGAAATTGTTTATTGATTGCTATTGATTGAAAGAATAATGTTTAATTTGGATACGATTTTGAATCAAAATAAGAAAAGAAACATTAAAAACTTCGTTTGTTTTTCTAATAACTTTGAATGCTTTCGAAAACTTTTCATTCTGAAATTAGTAAATAAACCAAATATTTAAAATAACCATAATTTGCACAATTTTTGAAACCATAAAAATAATAAAGGCTACAAAATAGCATGTCTAGCGTCAATCAGATTTTGGTGTCATATAAAGACCTTTGTATCCACTATAAAATTGAAGATTAAATTTCCATATAAATTGAAATACACAATTAGTCTTCTATTTCTAGGAAATGCATCCGTTAAATGACACTCTTTTGCTTAAATGACTTTTAACAACGCGAAATTTATATCGAAAATTGTCAAAATTATATTTTTGTTTATGAAATACGCCTTAGTTTTACTTTTTAAGAATCTTTAAAATATTTTAAATGCAATATTTTATGAGTTGTTAATTGTTTTGACCTGAAACTATGTTTAGCTTAATGTAATCTTTTGCAACAGTGTTACTAATTTCGTTCTTATAACCTTTGTTGAGCACTTGCTTTCTATTTAATTTCTTTTTAAAATCTAGTTCCAGGAATTTTAGAAAAATTAAAAAAATTATATGGATGGTATATAATCTTCACAAGGAAATATTTTAGTTTGCGAACAAATAAATATCCCAAGCAAGATAGTTATGTAAACAAATTGCAAATGCTGTCATATTTTATCTTATAAAAGGAGTAAAATCTAAAAAAAAAGAAATTTTTTTTGTAAAAATACGTAATGTAAAAATTTCATCAAGATAAAAAAAAATCATCAATGAATGATGTAAAAGAAATGTTTCATATAATATCACTTGCTACATGGAAGGACTTCACATCTGAAAAATTTCGGCTAAATGCAGCGTGCACAAAGAATTGCAGTATTGCACTAATTAAATTTCTTCTCTAGGTGTGAGTCTGCAGGCCAACTAAATGTTTCTCAGCGGAAGCGCAAGCTTGCATTCAAGTTTGGAGAGTATTTTGAACTCGCCTGACCATTTCTCCTAAACGCCACAGGGGGTGCTCTTGTCAATGTGTAGGAGGAAGCATAGTTACAAATTAACATTATCAAAATATTTTGAATTTTCCACTATTACAAACCTTGTCTACAACCACCTACTTGTTTGTTGGCGAAGCAAGTTTTACAGCAACCAATTATAAATGTATAAACACATGAACGTTAAAACCAAATATTGAAATGCTAATAATATAGAAGAGACAAATGAACTCAGTCAAAAAATTGAAAAATAGTTTGAAAAGACAACAAAATAAAATTATTCAAAACATGAAAGTTTGGTTAATAATTACATGAAAGTCATTGGAACCAAGTTTGGTTAAAATGCTAAAAACTGCTACGATAATCACAATTTACATATAGAAAAAGCAAATATGAATACAAAAAAAATGACAAGAAATAAATTAGAATCACAACCATTTTGTACTGGAAAAGTTACTACTGGTATTCTCTATACATAAATTATATAACAAAACCATCAGAGCATTTGCAATGCAAAAATCCTGAAGCGTATTTTATGTAATGGTGTCTTTTTTCAGAGGTCTGTTATAATTTTAAATATGCTACAGGATATTATAATTTAGTATTTTGTTGATTTCCTGGATGACTTATTATGGTGTAAAAAAAGATCTTATATTCTAAATTTTAAACTGGTCTGTTTTTATAGATTTTTTTTTAACATCGGGAACTTTGAATTTCACTTATTTATGCTATGAAGAGTCCATTTATGGTATAAGGGAAAGAGGGGTTCCTTACAGAGACACTTTCAAGAATAATTACATGAATTTCATGAGTTATATAGAAGAAAACCTAAAAAAATTAATTTTTGGTATAAGTTTAATATTATAAACAAATAAAAATAAAAATGCAGACTATTGTTCTTGGGCAAGTTTCTGTTTAACTTCGCATCAAATTAAAATACTATAATAAAATTCTGAACACACATTCTGGTTAATTTTGGTATTAGTTTTTAGTTATGTATAGTAAACGTTCCATTATTTTCAAATGATGAAAAAGTATACTTACTTTCGAAAATTAGCAAGAGCACCAATTATTGGAGTTTACTGCAGTTTTCTATATAGACATTTTTGTAAAAAAGTATTTGATATTAAATAAATTCTTAGAAAGTTATATAATTTATAATTACAATAGTCCCTTGCTAAATAAAAAGTTTTAAGATACAAAAGAAATAATGCAATAAAATAAAAATCAATCAAAATCATGATGCAATCAACGACTTGATCTAAAATTCGTTAAAAATTTAAAGTATTCTGAATTATAAAAGGGGAAATTAAAAAGGAGTTATATTATATATATATATATATCATATGCTATTTACTCCTTTTATAATTAATCGCAATGTATATTGTATACATAATTATAAATAAAATTACAAACAGAGATAATTTGTTGTTACTTACCTTCAATACATAGTCTATTATATGAAATCCTTTTCTACATTTTTAGTTTGTATTTACAGAGTTTTATATTTAAGTATCTGGTTACAAATTTTTTCTACAAATATTATCTATTATTATAGTTTTTAATTTTAGCATGCAAAAATTTCTTCTGACACTCCAGATAATTTAATTTACTTTTACGAAAAAAATAAATAAATAAATAAATAAAAAATAAAGACTTTTTACTAATTTTAAAACTTATTCTTATTTTAAACTTCACTTATTTTTTTTAATCCCTCAAACGCTTTTAAATATCAACATTTAAAAACCAAAGCACTTGCAATCACATAAAAAAAAAAACAGCAATTTATATACACATCTAAAATAACTTAACTAAGTATTTTCTACTAAGTCAAACTTCTTCAGACTCAGCACTTATTTCTTCCCCATGAAAAGTATCCTTTTATTCAACGTTAAAAATAAAAAAAATAATAAATAAAAAAATAAAATGAGAAATGAATAGTAAAAAATAAAAAAACTACACTAAAATAAAATAATAATAAAAAAAATGGTGCATGCTTTTAAATTTATCCTATTTTTTTTTCTTTCCCATAAAACAAATAAAAATGAAAATAAATCAGAGTAAGACAAAAGAAAAAAAAAGGGAGGGAAATCACAATAATTTCCCCTTTTTTTTCCCCTTTCGATCACTCTTTTTCCCTTCTGCCATTCTTGGGCGTGATTTTCTTCCATCGATATTCTTCTTTTCGTTCCATCCACCCTTTCCCCTGGAGGGCCAACAGTCTTTTTCGAAGGAAATCAATGTTCCGCAGCTTCCGTGGAAGGACTTTTCCCACCCTCTACCCTACCACCACCCTCTCCTGACGTTCTTTCGGCCGAGGTGCCAGCTGTGACCAGGGCTATTTCATCCCGACCCCCTACGCCCACCCCTCTAGACGCCCCATATTTGTCATAAGTTAACTTCGCCGTCACTGAATGCCCTACCCCCTACTCCCTCTTCTTAAAGGTTTTTCCCCTTTTGTTTGTTGGGGTGTTTTTAATGGAAATGAAAGGGATTTATTGGCATGTTAGTAGACAATGGTGCGTGTTACTGAACGAATTGAGGACGCCGTGTTTTTCCATTCGGATTCAATTAGACGTGTGGTAATAATTGTAATAAATTGAAGGTCAATAACCTATTTTGCAAATCTGTGATACTATTCACATTCTTTTCACCACGTTTATTGTTTCAAGGAAGTGAATGAATTTAGTGTGGTGATAATTCATTCATGAATTGGAAATGTCACGATTTGCATTGTGTATTAATAAGTATTAGATAATTTTCGCATAATAACGTATTTTGCAAATCTGTCGATAAGTATTGTGGTGATGATGTTCACATTCTTTTAAGAACGTTTATTATTCCAAGGAAATGTGTGAATTTAGTGTGGTGTTAATTATTCATTGATGAATTGGAATTGTCATAATTGCATTCTGTTCAAATATAGAGTGGATGGTTAAGTATAGTGTATTAGTATTTTCCCAATTTTTGATACGTTTATTTCTCCAATAAAAATTAATATATTGTTATGGTTTTAAAAGACAATTTTCGTGTCCCTTGGACAAATCAGAGTGTAGTTTTTTCATTCAAAATAAATTAAATCAGAGTGCATAAGTATTGTGGTGATTGCAGACCAATGAGTTTTTATAAATTTCAAAATCTTTAATGGTTTTCACACTTGAACACTTGATCATGTTTACTTATAACTTGAATCCTGTTTACTATGTCAAGTAAATAAAAATGAAAAACAAATTGAGGCTATTTTCTATTTGAAATAATTATTGATTTTATTGATTAGCATGTTACTACTTGGGTGTTTTTAATGGAAATGAAAGGGATTTACTGGCATGTTAGTAGACAATAGAGAGTTTTTGCATACTGTACGTTAGTTACCGTAGGACGTTAGCTTTTTCTCCCTAGCGCGCATGCTCATAGGAAACATAATTTCCTATGAGCATGCGCACTAGGGAGAAAAAGCTAACGGACGTCCTACGGTAACTAACGTACGGTATGCAAAAACTCTCTAATAGTGCGTGTTGCTCGAAGGAATGAGTACGTCATGTTTTTCCATTCGGATTCAATTAGACGTGTGATAATAAGCGTAATAAATTGAAGATCAATGTATTTTGAGAATCTGTGATAATATTCACATTCTTTTAAGCGCGTTTATTGTTTCAAAGAAATGAATGAATTTAGTGTAGTGATAATTATACATTTTCTTTGGAGAAAATTGTCCCGATTCTATTCAGTTTAAATTGTGTGGGGGGATAAATATTGTGTATTAGTCTTAGTGTATTAATAAGTATTCCATAATTTGTGCAATTCTTTTAATTTGTTTATTTTTCCAACAGAATTAAATGTATTGTTGTGCTTTTATAAGACAATTTTCCTGTGTCTTTGGAGAAATCAGGGTGTAATTTTTCCATTCAAAATAAATTAAACGTGGGTGGATAAGACCAAGATGTGGTGGTGATAATTATTCATTTCCTTTGGAGAAATGGAATTCTCATGATGCCATTCAGTTTAAATTAAGAGTGGGTGGATCGTGCATCAGCAATACTTTTAATATTTATATTTGTTTATCCCAGAAAATTGAATACATTGTTGTGGTCTTATAAGATAATTTTTTCCTTTCCCAGTTTTTCCATTAAAAATAAATTAAATGAAGGTGAATAAGTATAGCAAATTAGAGATTAATGAAATTGAATAAATTTCTAAATATTAAATTTCATATTAAAATAAAAAAAACTTGATCATATTTACTATGTCAAGCAATGTCCATATGCATTATAAATACTGATATTTCAAAAATTTGTATTGAGTACTCTTTATATTTAATTAAATTATTAGTCACATTTGCTTGAAGAAAACATTATTTCTTTAAAATATTTTTGATTCTTTTTAAAATCAGTTTCTTCTTTATTAGTATAAGACTCATATATAATGCTTACTTATGTATTATTAAAATTCTACTCTGTCGTATTTATTAAGTAATTCTATAGCTTTTTTTTTAATCCTTTGATTGTTATTTTTTTTCTTAATAGCAGTTTTTTTATCCTTACCGCAAAATATTCGATTTAGGAGAAAATACACATTTAAAAAATTGAAAAATACCAAAAAAAAAAAAAAAAAAAAGATAACTATAAAAGCATAATCCCTTTGTGAATTTAAAAAATAAATAAATAAATGTGAATCTGAAATTTATAAGATCTTAAAAATATTTTAATTTAAATGAAAAATTAATGCAGAGAATAAAGAACTTGTCTATGATATATTAAATAGAAATGTATAAATTTCTATTTCTTTTCATAATACAAAATAAAAAAAAAATCTGTGGTAATAAAAAAAGTTTCTGAAAAGTACTAAAACAAAATAATCAAATCAGTCAAATCATAGTAATGGGTATGCAAAGGCTGATATTACATAGAAGCATTTATTAATGAAGAGGCAATTATTAGAGGCATTTATTAATAAATAAAAAAAACTGCATTTAATGAAATTCTTAATAAGATGCAATAACACAAGGAAGAAAAAAGAATGAATGTGAGGAATGAAAATCGATTTGTTTTTGTAAAGGATGTCCGGAATAAAAGCTACTAATAAGTAGATTAGGCCACATATAAACTGTTAAAGTTTTATGAGTAGTAGAAAGAAAAGGAACCTTGGCTCACCATGGGATTGCTGCACCAATGAAGAAGAAGAAAAATAAGGAAGATACAACGAATTGGTGGTCGTTATCATAGGTTAACATGGAGACTTTTTTGTGGCACGACAAATACCCAATTGCTATTCCACTTTGTGTTTGCTTTGATGTAAGTTATGCAAATATTTATATTTCCAATGTCAAGGGGGAAAATACAGAATAAAAATGAAAAAGAAAATGTACACGAAAGAGTTAAACTAAATTGGTCGAAGTCATTGCCTTAAGAGTTCTCTAGCTTGCCAGTATCTCGCCGTCTCGGATTCGCCATGATGTGCCAAGCAACGATGGAATTGCTATGAAGTGCCAGCCTTATTGAAATGCCTTTCAAAAATTGCTGTTTAATTTGAAAAATTGGCATTAAATTTTTATTTTGTTTTACTGAAAATATTTTAATATTTTTTAAATACTGACAGATTTCAATATACAAACTGTTTAGTTGTAAATGTAGTAAATTATTCTGGAGCTTTATCTTTTGAATATTTGTATGATCAGTTATAATTTTTTATTAATTATAATTAAATAAGTTTTATAATTAATATTTTCATAAGAATTCATCGATATTGTTTCTTAAATATAAATATTAAGTTTAAATTACATATTTTTAACTTATAATTATTAATTATACCTACAACTAAATATTTTTATCATAAATCTTTCTTTTACCAATTTATGAAGAAATCTAAAACAGCACACTTAATTAAAAAAATAATGACAATGATTTTCATTACTTTTTGAGTTCAGGTAGCTTGCTCTGAGTATAATAACTAATATTTTTTTCTTACAATATATAATTGTTGGTAAAATATATGCTATATCGTCTGTATTAACAGCGTATAAATTTATAATGTATATAAATTAGTTCACTATATTTTACTTACAGTGGGAAAAAGGAATGATCATTCAATGATAATTAATAAAATATATTAATATTAAAGAAAATGTTTTTTCCCATTGTATGAGAGTTTCTAAAAAAAACACCTAATTTATTTAAATTACTTTCATTTACATGAAATACTAGCATTTATATTATTTGGGTGTTTTCAACATGCAAGTACGTATATCTATTAAAAACAATTAAAATGTACACATTTAATAAAATAACCGGTTCTCTTCATATTATTATATAACTGTAACATCACATATGAATTCATATTTATCTTTCTACCGTCTACTGAACCAAAAAATAAAATGTTAACTAAATAAAATTTAGTAAAAACTTATAATGTAAGGAAATTTAAAAAAAAAAGTTGACTTTTTTTATTATAAAGAAATTTGAAATAAATATCTAAAAAAATCATAAAAGACTTGTTAAAATATAATTCTCAAAACAATATTGTAGTTAAATATTTATCTTAAAAGAAACAACACATTTTTTAGAGAACATCAACATAATATCTAAACAAATCTTAACTCAGTAGATTGCTACTTTTGAGATGATCATGTACTTTTAGGATGAAATTAAAAAAAAGTTGGATTTTGATTATAAAGAAATTTAAAATAAATAACTAAAAAATTTATAAAAGACTTATTAAAGATAAATCTCGAGATATTTTTCAGTTAAAATCTATCTTAAAAGAAACAAAACAATGTTTAGAGGAGCACCAACATAATTTCTAAACAAATCTTACCTCAGAAAATTACTACTTTTGAGATGATCATGTACTTTTAAGATGAAATTTTTAAAAAAGTAGGATTTTTTGATTAGGAAGAAATTTGAAATAATTACATAAGAAATTTATAAAAGACTTGTTAAAAGCTTATTCTTTAAACCATTTTGCAGTTAAATATCTATCCTAAACGAAACAATACAATTTTTACAGAATCATCAGCATAATTTCTAAACAAATCTTAGCCCAGAAAATTACTACTTTTGAGATGAACATGTACTTTTAAGATGAGAACACGAAAAGTGTAAAGAACTACTTTTTAAATTTTAAATTATTCATTGCAATACAGAAAAGTAAAGAAAAATCACTTACTTTAAAAGTGCTAGCTGCGAATAACTTTATGATGCTGTTGCCAAACGTGAAAAAGAAGAAGAAGAAAAAAAGAATCACGCAGAGAGAGAGAGCAAAATAAAAGAGCAACAGCAAAAGCGAACTATCTCTTCAAGTAGGTGTTGCCAGCGAGGTGTGAAACAGGTAGACAATGAGATGAGACGGATAATAATTCAACTGCCTATCCGGCCCTCTTTTGCGCTTATTACTACTACGAGAATGGCAACGGTAATGGCTTACTTGCCGGCTCTCCGCATTACGGGATAGATAGATGATCCTGGCAACTCCATTTTTCAACGAATTTTCGTTTAACACGCTTAGTGCTGGGGATCTGGCAGCAGGAGGAGGATCGTCTGCATTTCGTCCAGAGAAATCTGCGTTCTTCAAACTGGAATACGAATTTTAGGGATACAGAGCAGAAATAATTTGCTTGCTGCTTCCGAAAGTTTCGAGCTAGCTTCTTGGTATTTATTATTAGGAGTGCAGAATATTTTGCTTGTTGAGTAAAATTCAAGTGGAAATAAGTTTCTGAAATTTGATGGAATTTATCGTAATTGAAAAATTTAACAAATGATAATGCATTAGAACAATTTAAGAATTATAATGATTCTTTTAGTAGATAATTATTCGTTAAATTGAAAGAAAATCCCTGAAATCACTTGGCAAAATATTTATTTAAAAATTAATTCTTACCTATGACATTATAATGTATATAATGATATAATATAAGGATTCATAATTATATAATTTAATATTATAATGATATATAACTTATTATATGCAATAAATTCCTTTGATTTTGTTGAAGGAATTTACCAAAATTAATATTTGTCATTCATAAATTTTTGTGGACATCAAAATAACAGATGTCATGTGTTGAACTACAATAAAAATACTGTGTATCATCATCATCAGTGTCGCAACAGTCCCATGGTGGACCAAGGACGTCTGCCTGCTGGTAGATTTCTCGACAGGAGATGTTTTCTTCTATGGTGTTGTATGTAAGGTATGGGGTAGGGATGTAGGATATTGTGCATCTTAGGATCTAGAATTTATAGAAGTATCCAATTCACAATTATTTAAAAAAAATGTAAGGTGCAAAAAAATTGTAATTATGTCATGGTAACATAGAAATATTCATGTTAGCATAAAGTTTCATAGATTTTTGTTATCATTATAAAATAAATTCATTACCGTCATAATACAAAAATATTAACAGGGAAATTTAAAAGTTCCAAGCAATATACGGAATTTTTTAATTTACAAAAATTTTAACAAATTCCTTTGCATATGATGGCAAAAAAAAAAAAAAAAAAAACCCAACTGTCAGTTAATTATAAAGCTTTTTTTACACAAATTTAAATTTCTGCTTAATTTCTGCAAATTTAAATTTCTGCTTAATTAAATTTCTGCTTCTTAAATTTAATTGTATATAAACTAAGTCTGTACCTAATAATGGCTAGTGCTTTTATGAAAGTAACCTGCCCTTAATTTCTATTTCTCATTAAAATTAATGTAATTAATTAATTAATAAATTAAATAAACATTAAATTAATATATATATATATATAAATATATGATTTTTTTGAAATTCTAATAACATAAAAGTGTAAAAGCAATGAGCATATTTTTTTTATTTACTACTTATTTAAGAGATTAAGATATCTAATTTCATTGATTTAAATAAATCGATATGAAACGATATTGCTATACTATGTCGATATTATTATACTACGATGTTTGTCAAGATAAACATTTTAGATTTATCTTATTTATTAATTTTTTTTATTTAAAAATTTTCAATAAAAACATTTTATGTTCTGCTTACGACTGATTTTTTTGTCTTGTAAGTCATAAAACGAAGTTAAAAAAAAAAAGAAATAACTTAAAAACTGTGTAACACAACTCTGATAATATAATGGCTTTCTACAAGAACATAATCAACTGGTATTTAGAATAATCTATTATAGAACGGATAAGTTTCATCCTAATAATTTCTTTCGCTTGTATGACTGAGCTTAATAACTGAATAAATATATATTTTTACAACAAGTTTACCCATTATTTCCCTCAAAATGAATTTACCTACTCGAAAAATAATTTATATTCCATATATAAATGTTTTTTTTCCTTATATTCCATTAATGATGAAATATATAAGCATATTGTACCGTCTCGGCCTATATTTGATCTATAATGGCTTCAAGAAGAGGGCCACATTAAGGTTCATTGAAACAGTTTAATTTTTATTTATAAGCATTATAAAAGCATTATTATTTATAAGCATATTATTATTATTTTTATTTTTATATTTTTATTTGTTTATATATATATATATATATATACAAATGCAGAAATCTGGATTATTATAATTTATTATTTACAAAAAAATGAAAATTAAAGATTTAAATTTAATTCACAAATGCACGATTGAATCGCAAGTATAGCTCACTCCAAGGTCAGAGATTTTCAGTGTTCCTGATTATCTTTAAAAGCATAACTTCTCGCAGGCGGCCTGATGGCCAATTGGCTAGCACTCTGGCCTTTGGTACCACATGTTCGAATACGGACGGTAGTATGGATGTTGGTTTGGATCGAAATCCAATTTAAACTGTAGGTCCCGGTCTAGTTCACCTAAAATGTGCATAAAATGACCGTAGAGCGACAAAGCAAACTTGATGCCATCATGTTTTGAAACTAACACAAGGGTGCCATCTGAGATGTCGTATTCTCTACTTACCTTCCAAAATCATTTTGATCTACTACTGGTATCTATACCCAGCTGAAAAGGAGAAGTTTTCAATGATTCTTGCAGAGATCTGGAACCAAGTCCTAGTTTAAAACGACGGTAAGATGACCACAGCATCATCTTAAGATTTTTTTTTTAAAGTTTTATTTAGTTTCAAAGCGTACTTTGTCGCCACAAAATCGACTGATGTGTTGACAAGGGTCTCTAGAGATTTGAATTTGATGCATAAGTGTAGCTTGCATTGAGTAGAAATGTTTTTTCGAAATTAATCTGTAGGTATGATTGACTATATTTTATGAATTCTGTCATTAACTATAGATGGCGCAACCAGCAATGAATTGATAACTGAATATGCTACAGGGCCAACTGAGTAGAAAAAGAAGTCATGTAAAGAATGTAGGCTTGACAGCGAGAGCTATTGCTCTTAAGAGAAATGCCTGTTGAAAATAAATAAGGTATATTATTATTATATAACCAAATCAAATATTCAGAAGTCGAGGGAAGGAATATTCGAATGAACCATTAATATTTATTTCAAAGAACCTTTGCTAAAATAAAGAGGAAAATATATTTAAGAAAATATTTTGAAAGTAAAATAAACATAAAATATTGTCAGAAAATTATGTAATTTTTATTTATTTGTCTATTACACTTTCGATAACGCCCAATAATCCAAAAAATCAATTGCAATTATGTTATTTCCAAACGGATCGTAATGCTTCGAACTATCCCAATCGCAACTGTTATTATTCTAAACGTTTTTTCTTCAACCGAAACATTCACTCTTTCCAAGCAGCAACAAAGTCGATTACCGCTTTGAAAACCATTCATCATTTTTCAAAAAAAAAAAATACCAAAACAAAAAGTAGAGTTTCCAACACAAAACAAAATCAATAATCTTCATGCTCACTGAAGCAACTGAAGAATTCTCATCATCATCATTCCCGCCACTTCACTTCAATCCCGATTGAAGGCTGTTTAGTTCTTTTTTTATTATTAATATTTCCCTTCTGTCCATTCCTTGAGATAATTTTCAATATTCATAAGTTCCCTGTTCGCCATTAAAATGAGCGAACATTTTTACGTTGTGCATTCTATTAACATTTATGCTGCCAGATTGTTTCCGAGTCAGTTGAAAAATATCGTTTGGTTCAGTTTTTTTTATCGATTATTTTATGTATCGAGTCAAAATGATTGTAATCGATGATTTATGTATCCCGAATTGCTGAAGCGTTTATTCTGATACATTAAAAAAGGAGTTTCTAGAGAATGTTACATACCAACCATTAACGCAGTAAATTACAGATAGCAATTGCTAGAAATGAAAATTTCGTCACACATTTTTGCCATTTTGCGAAACATATTTCTGGCAGTAAAATAAAATGGCTGCCATATAATAATGCAAATTTTTAATGTTTTGTTTTTCTGAATCTTTTTCGCCTGAGGTTTTACTTTGTTTCCTAGAAACTGTAATTTCCAGTTTCGATAGCTGGCAAAAGAGAAATTTACCATCATATTTCATGCTTAATTACTTTATCAGCAAACTGTAATAAAAAGTCGCCAATTAAAAGTAGTCATTTATAAAAAAAAAATCAAATTCATTATTTATATATACAGTTTTTTTTATAAGTTCAATAGTAATACACTGAATATTTGAGATATAATTTTTTACCTTTCAATGTTTTACCTTTTGTTCTTTTTTACCTTTTGAATTTTCTTTGATTAATATTGCAAGAAAAAAATGTGATAATTACACACATTATTCTTAACTTATGAGATCATATTTTTTCTTACATTATAAATTTTTTTGATCATTATAAGTTTTCATTTAATTACATGATGACTTAAATTTAGGTTGAAATAATATTAAACTTTTTTCTCTAAATAAGTATGAAAACCATATGAGAAAATACAGTACAAAAGCATTTGTTATGGTTTAAAAAGTAAATTAATATTATCAACGATTTTTTTTTATACTACCAATATCTAATAAGACTAAAGATAATTGTCTCTGTATTACCAGCTGCGTTAGAAAAAAATATTTCATAAGTCGACACAATTTTCTTGAAATTGTCGTGTAGAAATTGAATTAACTATTTATTGAAATTCAATGCATATAAAAATTATGAACAAACTTTTATTTCCTTTATTTTTCTAAATAATACAACTAATTCTAATTATAGAGAAGAACATTTATTAATACATTAAAATATATTGAAAAAACTTTCCTAAATTCAAGGACGACTAATAGAATCAGGTGCATAATATCCCCAAAAGGATTCTCATTATTATTCAAAAGGAGCTATATATCAAAAAGAGAACTTTATTGGCAAAAGTTATGCCAAAGTAAATAAATGAGGAGTCATAAATCCCCCACATATTATGCAAGATCCTTCTATTTTCAACAACGAAAATTGCAAAATCATTGTTAAATATTATGCTTTGAATGCATTTTTTCTTCAATTTATATATTGAAGGATTTATTTATATATGTGTTAATGCATTCATGTTTTTTTATGATATATTTTGGTATGTAATAATGCTAAAAAATAAAACAATATTCAGCTGTATACATGATTCCATCACTTTTATTATTTTATTTTCCACAGTTTTATTTAATTTCACATTTCATAAATAGATGTTTGGCTTAATTTATTATTTCATTAATCAGAAAGAGACTTAATATGCAAAAAAGAGAAAGAACTAATGTGCAAAAAAATTCATTAAAAATAAATAATATGCTATTAAAGGAAAATACTACATTTATCACACTTAGTGATAATACAAAAACTAGATAGTTACGAAAATATAAGAATCTTGTTCCTTATGAGTTACAAAAGAAAAAAAAAGTGCGTTATACGATACAAAAGAACCTCTTAATGTAGTTTAAATTTCACGAAAAATCGTTTTATAGTACTGCTGTTTTTTACAGAGGATACAAACTTATGTGGTAAATTTACTCTTCATATATTATATATATACACTCAAGCGCCAAAACATGATGACCACCTGTCAATAACGAGTTGGCCCAAATTTGGCGCGCAACACAGCTTCATCCCGCCTTGGCATGGATGCCACAAGTCCTCAGTAGATAGCCGGAGACAGATTGTACCAGATGTTTAAGCAAAGGTCACGCAAATCCGAGATATTGCGAATTGGTGGTCTTTGAACTCTGAGCTGCCGTCCCGAGGACATCCCAAATGTGTTCTATCGGATTGACATCCGGTGAGTTAGGCGGCCAGGACATTAACTGGAATTCAGCATCATGTTCCTGGAACCACTCCAACACAATTTTAGCCTTGTGACAATGGGCGTTGTTCTGTTGGAACATTCCATTTCCAGCTGGAAAAACAGAGGCCATGTAAGGGTGCAACTGGTCCGCAATGATGTTCAGATACCCTGTAGAATTCATGGTCTGCTCTACCACAGCCACGGATCCCAGAGACGCCCAAGAGAACGTCCCCCAAAGCATAATACCGCCACCACTGGCCTGTGTATGACCTACTGTACATTGAGGGAGCAATTGTTCGCCTGGAAGACGGCATATCCTGACACGGCCATCGGCATGATGAATGACAAACCGTGATTCATCTGACCAGGCAACTCTCTTCCACTGATCCATGGACCAGTCAAGATGTTCCCGGGCCCAGCGCAGGCGCAGTTGGCCATGACGCTTGGTCAGCAAAGGCACACGAGTGGGACGTTTGCTGCGTAGCCCCATATTCAACAGTGTCCGCTGAACTGTGTGCTCCGATACTATTCTACTTGGCCCTGCATTGTATTGGGCTGTCAGCTGAACCACTGTCTGGCTCCGGTTTTGCTTCACCATGCGAGACAATCTCCGACGACCTTTTTCTTTGATAGCGTGTGGACGTCCAACACCATGTCGTCTACTGCTGGCTTCACCGTCATTCATCCACTTTGCATAAGTACTAACAACTGTAGATCGCGAACAACCCACGAGTCGTACAGTATCGGAAATACTTGTTCCGAGCCTTCGAGCCATTACAATCTGCCCTCTATAAAAGTCGCTTAGATCCGCAGCCTTTCCCATCACACACAGAAGTAAGTGAAGGAAGGATTCTTCAGACTCTTCAGCAACAGTTAAATACCACTTCCACCTGATCACGTGCCTTCCACATCATCCAGGAGAGTTCATTGCAAAATGTAGGGGCGGTCATAATGTTTTGGCTCTTGAGTGTATATGGATTTCAATTAAAAGCATAAGTAATTGCTTATTTTTACTTTTTACTATTATGTCAATTATGCCAACTATTATTTGAATTTGAATCTTTAGGATTTGCCGCTTAAATTGCTTAAGTTTTTGTATAAGTACACCAAATGTACACTTTAGAAGGTAACATACTAAAAATTACGACATTATTCGTCTATAATCCCTTTAAATTTTTCAGAAAAGATCAAGAACTTAGCTAATATATATCAATACAATTTTGTAAAATCAATGAAAAATTTGCAAGCAATTTCTATTGAAAGCAAAGTTTTTCTTATGTCATTTTCGAAAGTTCACTACGTCCTATATAAGTGAGGTTTGTCGCTTTACGGTCATTTTACGCTCGCTTTAAGTCCTATATAAAAGCTTTCAGGTTCTGTGGTCGCAGTCAGTTTCATTCATTTTTGTTCTAAATGAAATAAATAAACAATTGGCTCGAAATTTTTATTTTTAACTTCGTGCTCCATTAGTAGACCATGATCTGCACATGATTTGCAGTTAATTTAAATCAAATTTTGTTTTGGGAAGTAAGCATTTTTTTTTTTTTTTTTACATCTGAAAAGAGATAAAACTTCGAGTTCTATACAATATTAAAGAGAATTTTCAGTTACCATCGAGTGAAAAGCATCCAATCATTTCCTTCGATATTGTATAAACCACAAAAAAAAAAAAAAAAAAATACTTTTTTCTATCACCCACTAGCTCTAGAATGGCGAATGGGTGAAAGAGAAAGTTGGGGAAAATGGAGCACCCCCTAGGGTTAAAGGGGCAGGTGCCCTATTCACTGTTTTCAATCGAATAACCACTCCTGTCCCATCCAAATGTTCCAATGAAGCTCCCTGCATCCAAGGATTGGGCTTTATTCAAGCAGGAATTCATTGAAATCTCTCCCCAGCCATTATTGTGGTTATACCCGTCAGGAACATTCGAAGCAAATGGAACTTGTAGAATCTAATTTTACAAGATCTGGGATTCTGCAAAGGAAGGCCCAATTAGCCACTAATTGGAGCTCCCGAAACGAGATTTTTGCTTAGTTTCAGCAGCGGTGATTTAAAGCGTACCAAAGGAAAGAGTTTTAAGTAATTAGTTTCTAAGATATTGTTCGTTGCGATGATATATAAAAGTAAAAGTGTTCTCTCGAAGTTTGGAAAGACTAAGAAGCGGCGAGACAACAATTGCTGCTGCTAATGGCCTGGCTTCGGTTTTACTGAGTTTGATATTCGATATTGTTCGGCGTTTCTGAGAAGGCACTAGAAAACGAAACTGATTTTTAGAGGAATCGGAGTTTCAAAAAGAAATAAAGAAAGTGTAAGCGTTCTTAAACAAACTTTTCTCTCCTTTGGAATTAATAACCATAATAACTACAACAGTTTTAGCTAATTATTATATTTTTTCGCAGTTATAATAATATTATAAATATTAAAATTGATAAATATTATAAATAATCAGATAAATTTTCGTATTACAAGGTAATTTTTTAATTATAAAATTTTCATGCATTTCGAGAAAAAAAATACAAATACTCATAGCGTAAACTAATTCTAAAAACATTATGTCTTATGTGAATGAATAATTGTAAATTAGATACAAGATAATGTATATATTTAAATTATTTTCTTGTCGATTTTTTAACTAACCTCAAATAATATCAGAAATAGAAACTATAAACTTCACCTAACATTCTTGATAAGAAGAAAGATACAATATGCTGAATTCTTCAAATCCATAATTTATATTGTACGATGCATTTAACCAAGCAATACGAAATGTTTGTATTTAGTTTTAGTGATGCTAATTACTAATGTAAAATATGCTAATCTAGCATTCTTAATAAAATCAAAATATAAGCAAATATTAAGTTTTGAGAAATATTAAATGGTGAATAAGTTTTAAAATTGATTAGTTATCTGTAATGTAACGATCTTTAAGGGCAATCATAGTATAAATGCACATAAACATAAGTCAAAAAGCTAGCAGTAGCCACACAAGAACAACAATAAAAGACATTTAAAGCCTAATTATTTATTCATTCAAAAGAATAACAATATTTATTGTTATTCAACAAGTTTATGAATACATTTGTTGTAACTTGATGCCAATTTCCTATGCTATGTTGTTTTCGTAAACAACTCTGTCTGGCATTCCATGAACATTCTCACGTAGCAGTTAGGATTTCTTAATTGGAGGGATACCATTTTAAATATCTTCATTGTGCTATTGGATACATGGAAATCCCACAATGCAAGTTCAGTAATGAATCAGGATGAATTTAAATGGGGTATATCTTCCGAAACAATAAAATTGGTCATTGCGAATTTTTTTTTTATTTAAGTGATTTTGTAGCTAACATAAATAGTGAATGAATTATTACTGGAAACATTATTTAGTCAAATAATAAAAATGAAAACAAATGTTTGTAATTAAATTTTTTTGGGAATAAAATTAAGTTTTCTTGAATTATGAAAATACATTTTTGACTCAATCTCCTATTATCTGCTGAAATAATTTTTATCTAATTTAAGGTTTGATCTTGCAAAATAGGAAAAAAAACGATAGGATTTGATTACGAAAATATTACGATGTGATTTGAAATAGGATTTGATTACGAAAATATTACGATGTGATTTGAAATAGGATTTGATTACGAAAATATGAAAAAAAAAAAGATTAATATATTCGGTTGATACGAAAATAATTGTGATTTTTCAGATTTGATGTTTTGACGCTTATTTTGGAATAAAGTCTTATTTATTTATGATCATGTAATATACCAATTTGAAAAATAAATTTCGATCTATTGATTTTTGCTTATACTTTTGCTGTAAGTGTTTTTCCCTGTGTATTTTAGGCTGTCAAAGTAATGATGGATTGAAAGCAAATTCGACATATTTTTCAATTCCTACTATTGGCTCACACTGTCCCTATATATATCTTGTTCACATTTTCAATCGTTCATTAAATACTTTTTATTCATCCACTCAAGTTCAAATACATTCGTTTTGAACTTGTAGGGGATGACACTCGATGTTAATACAGTTTTTTCAAATATTAATTCGTTCATTAAATTCAATGAATTGATTTTAGTTTTTTTTTTAGATTTAAGTTGCATGTATCTAATAATAGATGGCACCAGATGTAAGAGGAAAATTTTAACTTGTTTTGTAAAGGACTTTTCTGCACTAGTGAAAAAAGTTCTAGTGAAAAAAAAGCAGAAATTGACTTCAAAATTTTTTTTATATTACTTGCTTATTTTGTTTCAGCTCAAAATGGGACGAAACGCAGTAGAAATAGCTCGCAATATCAACAAAGCATTTGGCCAAGGTCCATCAGCAAGCATAATGCTCAACATTGGTTCCAAAAAATTTCGGAAGATGTGTTTCGGAAGCTTGAAGATTTGGAAGGTGTTCTACGATATTATCTACGATCTTATTTTATGTTTTGATAATCTGAGCATTCCTCAATGAAATTCATGCAGTATAATATAGCAAAATATTATTCACATGTGACGAATTAGCTTCTCACAAATTTGTTGAGAACATCTTTAACAAATTATACTCCAAATTTAAAAATTTGAAATATGTGATCAAAAGTTTTGTTAAAGGATATACAGTTTATTAATGCAAATTTATTATAATTGACTTTTTTTTATTTTCTCTTATTTTATGTTTTTATGTATAGATATTTTTCACAACTTTTACGCTTTTGCATAGTATGCTGTTAAATTAATTAAATGAAATAGAATTTAAGTTCGTGCATTTATACAATGAATTTCTTCCCAATAAAGTTGGCACTGATATGAAGAGTGGTCACTTTTGTTATATATTTAGCTCATGTAAAAATGTAAAGTGTCTGCACAGATAGAAAATCAACTTTATATTTCAGATAGACAGTATTGACTTTAGGGCTTGATGGCTGAGTGTGTGGCACGTAGTGCCATGGATGCATGCAGGGGTTCGGAATCCGCCATAAACCATAGGCAATGGTCTAATATGACTGTAGAAGATTCTGCCTAATATGGCTGGAAATGATTCTAACTAAATAAATAATTTTTATTTTAATTGTTAAACTTGGAATTGCAAAAATTTGGAAGAATTTTGTGTCGACAACATTTAAGCCAATGCAAAATAATAAATAATAGAGATATGAATTTATCAGAGGTCTGTTCCCTGTAGAACTTTAGTACAAACAAATACAAACTTAGAAATTAAAAAAAAATATTGATTTGATTTTGAGTTATCATGTTTTTTACTTTGGTCATTTTTATCCTTATTTTAGCCTATAAAACTTAAAAAAAAAAATAATGATTAAATTTTTTTTAATTTGAAATTTTAAGTTTTCAAATATATTCAATCCAAAAATGTGTAGAAAGGTAAATCATTTCAGTAATTTAGAAAAAAAAAAAAAACTTCGAAGATATTCGTGTACCTTAAACCATAGGTCCCGGTCTAATATGACTGAAGAAAGTTCGGCGTAGGGCTGGCACCCCTATCCCGTAAAACGAAAACATCTTCTGTCTCGAGATTTGCCAGTAGGCAGACAACCTATCCCCACCATGGACCTGTTGTGCCAATGACGAAGAAGAAAAATGCCAGATACAAAAAATGTAATTATTCTTTTTTACACAATGAAAATTATTATGGCTTTTACTCATGGCCTTTTTTAATTATTTTATCAATTGTTTTTCATTGTCTACACATCATTTTAAATGGAGATTTTTATCAACTGAAACTTCCTGTTAAAAGAAAACTATAGAATGTTTTTGCATCCTATTAGTAAATACAATGACTTGAGAGATGTGACACAAATTTGTAATTTTTTATAATTAAGAAACAATAAGTGTTTAATTTGAAATCTCATTTATACGGCATTAAACAAAACTTTCCAGATATTATTAAGGAACGAAAAGAAAAAGAAGTAAGCAGAAAAGCAATTATCTTTAGGAGAGTTAATTAAAAAGAAATGACTTATTGATTAGTATTTTGTCATTAATTAAAACTGATTGTCTTCCTTAATTTTAATAGAAATTCTGTTAACTTTTCGATATCTAGCAAGAATATAAGTTAATTTAAAATTCTGTTATCTAGCTGTTTTCATAGTGAATTTATTTTTTATCTCTAGATAATTTGCTATTTTCTATAATAATTATTTTAATATTAGAAATGGTGTTGTGTTTTTTTTATGTCATATATTTTTGAGAATGGCAGTTCTGCCTTTTCATAGAACCAAAAACTTATGTACGTGTGTTCATGTGTGTGTATGTGCATAGGCGCATGCTCATGTATGTGTGTACGTATATGAATATAAATGTATGTTATGCGCTTTGTGCTTAAGTAGGTGCATGTATGTGAGATTTGGTTTGGTTAGTAGCTCTACAAAAATTTTGTACACACGATAGCTAAATAGAGTGGGAGTTATATTTTAAAGTAGTTTCCGAACGACTAATAAAATCCATGTCACGACCAGGGTTCGAACATGAAGCCTATGGTACTAAAGACAGATTTCTAGCTATTTAGCCACCAGACGCCCATATAAGTGTACATGTTCGCCCTATGTATACATGTGCATGTATATTTACACAATTCCATATATGTGGAGGTGATTAATACGTATGTATGTACATCTGCATGTGTATTATGTGCATGTTAAGGCGTGCACGTCAGAGCAGAAAAAGAGAGCGGTTAGAGAGTGCACGTTAGAACATCTTCTGTGTTGAGATCTGCCAGTAGGCAGACGGCCTTGGCCCACCATGGGATTGTTGTGCAAATGAAGAAGAACAAAAATGCAGGGTACAAAAATCCTTTTTTACAGAATGAAAATTTACTCATGGAATTTTTAAAATTATTTTCGTCAATTGTTTTTTGTTGTCTACAAAGCTTAAAGCCGCTGTCCCATCTGGACGGGCTAAAAATGCATATGCGTATACGCAGGTAAATATACACTTGTAGCTGAGGAAGCATAATCGCTCTTGATGGTAAAAATACCCAGATTAACGTATGTATATCCTCGTACTTATTTAAGAATACATCTTATACTAGTACATCATTACTCATAGAGAAATAAACATTTAGACATGCATATACATTATTCGTCTTTATAATATACATATGTACAAGCATTAACATACAATAACTGTGAGAAAGTGAATTTGAATTGCAAAAAGGTGTATTTTATTTGTAAAAAGGTGAACTCGATTTAAAAAAAAAAACGGGTCAAAGTGATTTGTAAAAATTTGATTTTGATTTACAAAAAGTGAATTTCAAACTCAAAAGGTGAATTTTATTTGTAAAAATGTGAATTTGATTTGCAAAAAGTTGGATTTGATATGGAAAAAGATGAAATTTGATTGCCAAACCTGTATAAAATTGAAAGAATTTTCATTATACTAGATATAGAACATTTAGAATATTTAGATAAAATAAATAACCAAACGTCGAAGGATTGTCCGAATGATATCACAAACTGCCTACAGTGACAAAGATACTGGGAGGAAAAAATTTTGCTGTAGGATCTTATCTTGAAAAAAAGTGTGTGCCAAAATGGTTCAATGATTCTGATGGATTCCAAATGATATTATTCTCACATCAGAAGATACAGTTCCAATCATGCACAGATTTCTCTTCGGGCAATGAGTTTTGGTTGAAAAACGGATTACAACACTGAAACATCCAAATATTCCTCTGATACCACAACCTGTGATTTTTTTTTCCTAATCGTAAAAAGGAAATCTTTTCTAAAAGTAAATCGTTAAGAGTAACTGCAAGCTTTTAAGAAGAAAGCATCTCAATTATTAAATGGTTATCAGAAAATGAATTGCAAAACACTTTTGATCTGTCGAAAATAAGAAAGGGTGGCCAATGGGGGTCAGGGTGATTATAATTAAAGTTCCACTTTCAAAATGCTGTACAAAAAGAACCACTCGTCACAATCAGTTCTTGAAGAAGATGCTTGAAGAAGGGGAAACCGTTCGGCATTAAAAAAGTTCCAAATTGTATTGATCGATCGCGTTATAAGAGACATAAAGAAAGTGAATTCGGCTGCCAGTGATATTTTGAATCGAAATGACAACGTATTTGGCATGAGTTGCACATTAAACCAACTGAAGTGTTCAATGTGCTTGGTTGTTTCTGTTTTTTTGACGGAAAAAATGACTTTCATGTCATTCAACAATAAGTGACACTGTTAGTGGAAAGTTCATCCACCACGGCTAGGTCATACCAAATTGGATGGGACAAATCGGTGGATTGTTTTCTTTTAAACTTTTTTTTTGATGTCATACCAATTTTCCTTTCTTTAAGTATCTTCAGTTCAAATTTGCACTCATTGTGACGACTGGTTCTTTTTTTACAGCATTTTGAAAGTGCGACTAATTATAATCACCCTGCATTTGCCGTAAACTGTAAAAGAGTATCCTTTTAGAACAGACTTAGTATTTTACGAGAGCTGAAGCTGTGAACGCTCAAAAGCTATTTTTGTAAGTGCTGCATCATAAATTGTGATGGAACATTGCAAATTAGTATATTAAATACATGCGTAACGCTGAATTTGCTACAAACTTGTGGCTTCAGTTACAAATTACCTCATTTCGAAAGTACTTCATTAGTAAGACTCGATATATAGAAAGACATAATTATATTTTTATTGCTATAAATTAATTGATTTCTGAATAGCAAACTGTAGATAATAGAGAGTTTTTGCATAATTTTCTATCGTCCGGTATTTTTTTCTCCCTGAGCATACGCATGCTCATAGAAAATTGCGCATACGTATCTGTAATAATGTTTCCAATGAGCATGCGCGCTAGGGAGAAAAAAATATCGGACGATAAAAAAACTTTATGCAAAAACTCTCTATTAATGATAATTTGACGATAGTTGTAGTAGAAGTATGCCTTTATTAGTAATGAAAATAAACTAATGCATTTCTTAAAAATTTTTTTTTTTACCGGAGTTTTTTAAATACACATTAAACAGGACTTCTCTATTTTGTAGAGAGAGATAAAGACAAAAATTCTACTAGAATTCTGATATGTTATTCTAATGCAGCTTGCAATGCAAAGACAGTTAATATTTATGTCTTAAACAAGGATGCACCACTGTTACTCATTTAGCACTACCTAGGGGGCTCGTGTAGCTTGAGAATATGCTGTGAACGCCAATAACCGACGCTCTACGATCCTATTAGACCGGAAGTGGATTCCGAAAAGCTACAAACATCCATGGCGCCGCCGGGAATCGAACCCGAAACCTATAGTACCGAGCTCTAGCCACTCGCCCATCATCCCCTAGCCCTCCGATATTACAAAACACATCAATTTTGAATATCAATTTATTATGTTTGGAAAAAATTAAATCGTTCATTAAATATTGACACGGCAGTTACTTAATTTCTAGTTAGCAATAAAATTATTTAGAAAATATCTAATGAATATTTTATTATTTCGCACAGAAAACTGCTAATAAATAACTAAAAGAAAATAAACTAAACACTGTCAGTTATCAAAATATTTATTTTAACAGAGAGATAACAAAGAGAAGTTTTCATAATATTTACTTTAATAGACAGAAGATAACAAAGAGAAGTTACCATAATATTTATTTCAATAGTCTTAGAGAGAGGGCTGATAATATTTTTATTTGTTAATAGAGCATAGTTCGCATGTATAAACTTAATCTAGCAAAATACGTGTATAAAGTTTAGCATAAAGGTTTAAAAACCTATCATTTACAATTGAGGAAGTCTTCGCTGTTAAATTAAGCAATTTATTTACCTTTTTTTTTTAAATAAATGAAGCTGTGATTTGAGTTGAGGTTAATAATAGATTTTGCCTTAATTTCACAAAAGCGCTTTGTGAATTGACAAAATTGAAAACAAGTTCATAATTAGTTTGAAACAAACTTTAAAATATTCCCTAGAACTAAGTAATGTCTCCAGGTCTCGAGCATTTTAACTTGAAAGCATTTGCCAATAGAAACACAGACATGCAACAAATTCACCCTTAACAAGATTGCCAGATCTATATGTATCATATTAAACTAAAGCTTCTTTAGATCGTAGTTTCACAGTATTGCTACTTATTCTTATTTCCTTGAACCAAAAGGGCGGCATGATGACCAATTGGCTATCACACTGCCATTGGTACCACAGGACTCAAGTCCGAATCCTGAAGGTGCATATTGATGTGCAGGCATAAGAAGGTGCATATTGATGTGCAGGCATAAGAAGGTGCATATTAATGTGTATGCATGTGAATGTTCATGAAGTTGCCTATCAATATGTATGTGCGGTGTATATACACTGAAGTGACAAAAGTCATGGGATACCTCTTAATATCGTGTCGGCCCTCCTTTCGCCCGGCGAAGTGCAGCAACTCGACGTGGCATGGACTCAACAAGTCGTTGGAAGTCTTCTGCAGGAATATTGAGTCATGCTGTCTCGATAGACGTCCATAATTGTGAAAGCGTTGATGGTGCAGGATTTTGGGCACGAACAGACCTCTCGATGACGTCACATAAATGCTCGATGGGATTCATGTCGGGCGATATAGGTGGCCAGATCATTCGTTGGAATTGTCCAGAATATTCTTCAAACCAATCGCGAACAGTTGTGGCCCGGTAACATGGCGCATTGTCATCCATAAAAATCCCATCGTTGTTTGGGTACATGAAGTCCATGAATGGCTGCAAGTGATCTCCAAGTAGCTGAACATTAGCATTTCCAGTCAATGTTCGGTCCAGTCGCACCAAAGGACCAAGTCCATGTCATGAAAAAACAGCCCACACCATTACGGAGCCACCACCAGCTTGAACAGTGCCTTGCTGACAGTTTGGGTCCATGGCTTCGTGGGGTCTGCGCCCCACTCGAACACTACCATCAGCTCTTACCAACTGAAGTCGTGACTCATCGACCAGGCCACGATTTTCCATTCATCTAAGGACCAACCGATATGCTCACGTGCCCACGAGAGTCGCTGCAAGCGATGTCGTTCTGTCAGTAAAGGCACTCGAGTCGGTCTTTTGCTGGAATAGCCCAAGAAAGCCAAATTTCTCCGCACAGTTCTAACAGACAAGTCCCTTGTACGTCCCACATTGATTTCTGCGGTTATTTGACGCAGTGTTGCTTGTCTGTTAGAATTTACGACTCTTTGCAGACGTCGCCGGTCTCGGTCGTTAAGTGCAGGGGGTCGACCACTGCGCTGTCCATGGCGGGATGTTATGCCTGAAATTTCATACTCTTGACACACTCTTGACACAGGGGATCTGGGAATGTTGAATTCCCTAACGATTTCCGAAATGGCATGACCCATGCGTCTAGCCCCAACTAACATTCCGCGTTCAAAGTCTGTTAATTCCCGTCGTGCGGTCATCATCACGTCAAAACCTCTTCACATGAATAACTTGAAAAGAAATGAAAGCACTGCGCATTTATACCTGTTCTACGCGATGCTACTGCCATCTGAAAATTTTCATATTGCTATCCCATGACTTTTGTCGCTTCAGTGTAAATGTGTATATATGTAATAATGACTCATGTACATGTGTAAATATATATATATGCTTCAGTAAGTATGTGTATGTGCTTGAGCATATATTTTGTGAGTATGAATACAGACGTACACATGCACATATGTGCACATTCACAAGTTTACACACAAACAAATCCATTCATTTGTAGCATGCCCTTTACATACGTAGCCTGAATGGCCGAGTGGCTAGCGCTCTGGCACTCGGCATCACAGGTTTCTTGTTCGTGTCCCGGCGGAGCCATGGATGTTTGTAGTGGTTCGGAATCCACTTTAAGCCATAGGTCTCGATCTAATAGGACTGTTGAGCGTTGGGCGTAGAGCTGACCCGTAAAAAGGAAAACACCTCTCGTCTCGAAATCTGCTAGTAGGTGGACGGTCTTGGCCCACACTGGGCTGTTGCGCCAATGATGATGAAGTAATTTTTCAATTACGATATAAATCCATTAAACTTAAAAAAAGCAGTATTTTCTAAATAAATTGCTTTTTAAATAGAAAATTCCAATTTATTTTATGTTATTAAAGTAATATATTTTAATTAATTTATATTAATTAATTAAATTTATTTTGATTATTTATTTTAAATAATTTATTGTTAAGTAGTTTCTCAATTACGAAATAATCCACTAAACTTAAAAAAAATTCTTTTTCATATTTTTATAGATTTTAATAAATTGCTTCTTAAATAGAAAATTTCAATTTCTATTTTCAATACCTAAGAACTGAAAGCTGAGGAAAAATAATTGGATTTAACTTTGTTAAAGTCAATCTCCTTCCGTTAAAATCTTCAAGTGCGGATTAAAAGTTTAGGAATTTCTTAAATACTTCCAAAATGATGATTTTAGAAAAATGAGTAGAATTAGACTGGACATATTCATTTCGGTTTTCTAATACAATTTTTTTTTCTTTCTTTAATTTTTCATCGAAATGCAGATTTTAAAAAATTACTCTAAAGAATTTAAAAATCAGAAATGGATTAATGGATTCTTTAAATTTTGAAGGAGATAAAATGATTGCGAAAAGTTTGACATTTCATTAGGAAACTCAAGAAATGGGATTTTTTTTCGGTGAATTTTAACAATAATTTTATTTTAAAGAGAATTTTAATACCAGTTGAAGAGAAAAGTTATTATAAAAAGTGTGCTTAAAATTTTTCTAAAAGTAAGCAGTGAGTGAAAGTACTCTCATAGTCTCCTGATTGGATTTCAGTTTAAGTTTATTAAAGAAAATCTAATAAAAATATATGAACTGACGAAAATATTACGTCAACTTAATTCTGCAGAAGTTGCAAAAAATTCTGACAATAACATTTAATTGAAGAAAAATATATTGTAATATATCAGTCTGACTAGCCCTCTAGCTCTCTGTGCCGCAGGTTAAGGGTTCGAATCCCGGCAGTGCCATGGATATTTGTAATGGTTCGGAATGCACTTTAAACCTAAGTCCCGGTCTAATATGACTGTTGAGCTTAGGGTGAAAAACCCTACCCTGTAAAAAGGATATAACTCCTGTCTTGAAATCTGCCTGTTGATAGATTGACCCTGGCCTACCATGGGACTAATGGAGATTGTTTTGTCGCTCTACGATAATTGTTTTGCACATTTTTGGTTAATTGGGCAGGGGCCAACTGTTTAACGTGGATTCCGAACCATTAACAAACATCCATACCACAACCAGGAATCGAACCTCAAACCTGTGGCCCCGAGCACTCGTCACCCGTCAGACTAATATATTACAATAAAATTTTCATTAATTAAATGCTATTATCAGCAATATATTGCAACTTCTTTCTAATAAAGTCCAGATGGGGCCTGATAGTGCTCTGGCGCTCAGTACCACAGGTTTCGGTTCGAATCCATGGATGTTTGTAGTGACTCGGAATCCACTTTAAGCCGTAGGTGCCGTTCTCATATGACCGTAGAGCGTCACGGAACCCAGTCAGACTTCTCTCACCCACATCGTTCCCAAACTGTAAAGAGGCAACTCAGCTCTAGTGACAGTGGTGTGTGGTATAGTATTACTAACAGAAGCCAGATCACTAGCCAATTGGCTATCAAGCCGCCGCAACGGAAGAATAATAATATATCAATCAGAATACTTATATTGAAAAACTTTAAAATCATAATATATATAATATATATATATATATATATATATATATATATATATATGCGTATTTATAGCAGAAATGAAATAAGATTAAAAAAAAAATAAAAGAATAACTTTAAATAACATACAAATTAACTTAATTAGAAAAACAGGCATAAATATTACATGTCTTTTATTATTTATAAGTAGCCCTATATTTTGCATACTATTTGCTGAATTCGAATAGAATATTTTTTGGAACAATTAGCAATGTAATTAAAAACGTATTTGTTTCCACGGTAGAAAGAACTTTCCTGAGCTGATTAAGTATAACTTGATTATATTTTCCCAGTCTTCGTTGTTCATTAATTATGTGTTTCATATCATACTAAGAGGGAGAGCAAGATGTTAATCTCTCAGATTTTTAGCAAAAGAAAATTGTTGGATCCGGTTCTTTTTCACTTTCCCCCTAAAACTGTGGTTTTACTTTATTTAGATCGGTTGATTATATAAATTGCTGCTGTGCCGGGCAGCTGTTGTATTACATTTATTTAAACCATAATTGAACAAGCTTAGTTCTTCAGATAGGATTATTATAATTTTAGATAATTCTATTATTTTACAATGAAAAATATTTACCTTATACAGCGGAATTGGAGGAATTATATTTATGTGCTGAATTATCTGGATGCCCTTGAAAGTCATTACAAAATAAACTCTACAAAAAAAAATCATTATCAAAAACATAACAGGCATATTTTCGTATCTCACTTGATTGGGGGGGAACTACCCCACGTTTGCGTAAGTATGGGAGAAAACCCGGAAAATACCCACCGGGTAGTCCGACTAACGATGCAAATTGTTGAACATTACATCAACATCAAATCTCCTCGTGCTTTGAAACAGTGTCCAAACATACAGCAACAGCAACTGTGTGATAGATCAAGTCTAAGAACCCGTGTTGTCTCATGGAAGGAGGGTAGGGTGGGGCAGCTTCTGTTGCGATGGAGCCATCCTTAGGTAGAAATCTGACTTGGCTCCGTGTCAAAGAAAAACGAGGGTAGTGCCTTCCGGGAGGATTTTTAGGGGGAACCATCCGTCATGTGCGTATTGTATGGGAGAAAACCCGGGAAACTGCTCTCTATTAAGAAATCGATTCATCCATTTCCGCTTTAAATTGAATGTTTAAGGGTGTTAATGTTTAAATGTTCCAATCATAAAACTTGATGAATATGAATCCATTAAAATTAAAATAATTCTCTATAAACATGCAAAAACTTACAACGTTAATATTCTTAACAGCCGAATCATTGGATGTGGTTTAATTCTCACTGGTGGCGTGCAATGCCCTCGTTGATTTCAAAATCGAAGAAAACAGATGCAATGGTGAGTTTGAACTATTTGAAATTCTCGTATCGAAATTCCATACATAGTGGGAGTTTTCAAATTTACAACCATATAACACGTAAAATCTTAGAAGTTATTGAAACATAATAAAATTTTATATCGCTTTGTTAATTATAATACGTGACATATCACGAGTGATGCCCACAATGTATAAACAATCACATAATCAAAATATAAAAATAATTAAAATACTTTTTTAACACTTTCTCACGAACCCCATACTTTATATCTAAATTATCCCCACACAGTTTCATATGAATCTTTAGAATGGTCACTTCCTCAACATCACGTGTTTCTAAATTGCTTTCACGACTGCAGTCACAGTTAATTGCAGGTATCCGCTTAAAAACACCGCTTTCTTTAATGACGGCAACAGTTCTTACTTGTTGATGTCATTAGGGCGAGCACCTTTTCTGGAGAAGATCTACTAATCGCCGACGCTTTTTTTCCCCTTCCTTGTTATTCGAGAGAACCTTTCGCCTTCCTCGTGAGCCACAGATAAATGATGGGGCCGTTACTATAGTAACCGGAAAACCGCCAGAAGAGAACGATTTGTATGGGATTGTACCTTGTGTTCAAAGGGCCGATACACTGCATTAATCCTTTTTGTAAAGAGAGACGGATGTAGAGGAATGGGAGCCTAAAATTAAATGGTACAAGATTTATAGTTTATTGTTGCTACAATACAGTTCTAAATCTTATCCATTTAAGAAATTCTCTGTTTGTATTAATTTTTTAAGTACACTCCATTTAGTAGAATTTACCACATAAATAAAAAATAAATATATTATATTATAATAAAAGAATTTTATTACAGATGTCATGGAAATTTAGGTTGTCAAATTTTAAATATATATAAATTAAAAATATTTATTAACCTTATGTACAGCGTGATTATAATTAAAGTCCCACTTTCAAAATGCTGTAAAAAAAGCACCACTCGTCACCATGGGTTCAAATTTAAATTGAAGATACCTGAAGGAAGGGGAACTGGTTTCGCATCAAATAAGGTCCATAGTGTATTAACAGATGGCGCTGTAAGCGACGTAAAGAAAGTGAATTCGGTTGCCAGTGATATTTTGAATCGAAATGGCAACGTATTTGGTATGCGTTGCACTTTAAACAAATTGTAGTGTTCAATGCACTTGATGGTTTCAGTTTTTTGACGGAAAAAAATGACTCACAAGTCATTCAACAGTTGTGACACTGTTAGTGGAAAGCCCACACACCACGGCAAGGTCATACCAAATAGGATGTGAAAACTCGGTATATTTATCTAATATTTGTGGGGATACTAATCGAAAATAACCCATATGAAGGAATTTAATTCCACGTTTGTATAAAATCCTTGATTTTCTCCAAGCTGCAGAAAACTTTCATCAAATTTTTCCAAGGCTTCAGTAATAAGGTAAATACGGATTTAAAACTAGATAAAACGGAACAGGGTCCTTTCTTTCTAGAGAGTTAAGATTAAATCTCTGCTACATGAGATTGCAAAGACGTTTTGGTAAATGCAGTCCCTGTAAAAAAAGTCAACAGCTTTTTGAAACGATAATATTTAAAATTAAATAAATCAATAATTGAGGTCGAGGTACTAGCAATCTGCAGCTCAGTACCGCAAGTTTCGGGGTTCGAGTTCCGGCGATACAATGGATTACCATTATAGGAATCCGCTTTAACGCGTGTGTATAGGAATTTTTTTTCCTTTGGTTCGGAATCCCCATTAAACCATAGAGGCCTGTTTAATATAACTGTAGAGCGCTGAATGAAGGGTTGACTTGACAATCCTACTACGTAAAAAAAAAGAAAACATCTCCTGTCTCGGAGGCAGATGGCCTTAGTCCACCATGGGGCTGTCGCGTCAATGAAGAAGAAATCAATGTTTATTCCTTTATGACATTCCGTTGTTAAAGTTAATATTTTCATTGACTTTATAGGTAGTTAGTTAGTCATGTAGGAAATAGATTATTTAAGGGATTCGCTTAAAATGAATGCCAAAGATTTCAGAATATCGAAAAAGCTAATTTAAATAATCGTAAAATAGTTTTAAAATCTGCAAATGACTTCTACAGTGAGAAAGATGAAGCGATTGAGGTATAAATTTAATTTACTTATATCATCGAAATAATTATCGTTACTCATCTGAAATACATGATAATCATAGTGATGAATCACGCTCTTCCTGCCTCCTCAGTAATGTAGACAATTACGTATTACTCATATATAATTAAACACAGTTCGAATCCTGCTAATTGAAATCCTTGTTTTTAAAGAACTAGCAGATTCAACGGTAGCTGTAGTAAAGAGTAATGTATTAATTCCAGCAGATTGAAAGAAGTTTCATGGATTTTCTTTTATACAATATTAAGTGAAAAGCAGGTATTTTTAAAAATCCTCTCAGAAATTTTTATTTATCTCCTGCACATCAGAATGAGCATTATGCATTGAATAAAAAGTTGTTTCATTGATAAATCAGAACCACTGAAACCAATGCTGCCACTAAATTTCTTCATGCGACCGAATCGTATATTTCATAGAAATCAAGCCAACTGCATTACAAGACATGATAAATCTTCTTTAATTTTATATATTAGTCAAATATTAAAAATTGAAAAAAAAGGAAAACTAGCAGTGAATTTGGAAGATGTTTAAAAAGGATACAGAAGAACTTTAATATTTTAAATCTTAATAAATGTTTGTATTACTTAACACTATATACAAGGTGATTATAAAAAAAAACGTTATCGCTGTATGTGCCTAGCTATCATACCATTCACAGAAACTAAATGACATTTTGGTTTAAGTTATTTTGAGGTATACGCTCAAGAATCATATGAAAAACAACAAGTAAACTCTAACAGTTACTGTTACAGTTGTTGCTATATTCAAAAATTAAATATAATTAATTATTTTAATAATTCCATAATTAAAACCCATAAATAGCGTTGGAATGGTACCTGTAAAATCACCGGCGCTAGACCTAATAGGAAAAGGGAAAACAACCAATAATGACAGAAAACAAAACATTTTAATGTGTTTCACAAATTTTCCACACTATGACATTTTGCATGCTGAAGATGATGTATAGCACTAAACACGTGTCATGGCAAGATGAATCTGTTAAGCCTGACGTCTGATGATATTTATCAAATCAGATTAAGTTTCTGGATTAAATGCATTTACCTTAGATTCCAGATACCTCTACAGCGAAATGCTCTACCTGACGTCATGTGGACGTAAGATGGTGCTTTCCTCATTTGTAACATCTCAAACGTTTCTTAACACAACAGTTTGATGACAAAATTATTGTCTGCCATTTAACGCTTCCATGGCCAGTATGTTTCCCCGATCTCAATCCGATGAATTTCTGGCTGTGGAGATACTTGAAATCTAAAGTGTATGCTTTTAATCCGCAAACTGCTTCTACTTTGAAAGATCCACCAGACGTCAGAAACAGATTCATCTTGCCATGGTACGTGCTTCGGTGCTATACACTATACGCCGCATACAAAGTGTCATCATGTAAAAGTTGAAAGGAAATCACGTGGAAAATTTGTGAAAGATATCTAAATGTTTTGCTTCCTGATGCTCCTCTATCTTTATTGGTTGGTTTCCCTTTTCTTCTTAGTGCATCTAGCCTCGGCGAGTTTCGTTTTATAGGTACCGTTGGAATGCTATTTATAGTTTTCACTATGGTGATCAGCTTTCAATAAAAAATGTGTTGCCAATTGAAATTTTTAAAAATTTGTCACTGTAATTGTAACTGTTAGAGTTTAACTCTTGTTTTCCATGAGATTCTTGCGCGTAAACCTCAAAATAACTAAAACCAAAATTTTATTCAGCTTCTGTGAATGGTATGATAGCTAGAGACTCATTTATTTAGAGAGATAGACATTTTATAGAGAAATACTTTTTATAATCCCCTTGTACATGATGAACAATTGCAACATGCGATTTACCCATAGATATCTTCTACTAACATTTTCAGTTACTTTAAGTGATAGCGAGGGATAAAAATTAGTTTGAAAATATGTCGCTTTTAAGGTTTCGAAATTTTAAATCCCATAGAATTAAAGTATTCAAATATGTCCATCATAGAGAGAGAGAGGGAGACTGAAAAAAATTATACTTGTATAAAAATAATAAAAATAAAAATGATCTTAATCTTATTGTCTGTTAATTTTATATTATTTATTTTTCATCGCCGAACACTTTTTATATTATCTTTCCCTACTGGCATCGTTAATTTCGACCGAATTCAGCATTACTTAGGATGAACCAGGGAAAGTTTGCTAGTCTACTTAAACAAAGTTGGGAAGTATTATCTAATGTCTTCTTGGTAAACTTTTATGGTAACTGAACAGCATGTGTAGGGTTCATTTTAAAAGATTACCAATGAAAACAATAACAATAACGATTTATACCAATCAACGCCAATTGCCACGAACTGCAATGACTTTTTAAACTATTGAAGAAGATGAAGTCATAAATTTCTCCCTTTATTTGCCCTCTGAACTCTAATTAAGACTTTATTCCAAATTTAAAAGAAAAAAAAAACAGTTAACAAAAAACTTTCTTAAGTACAAGATCATAAAATCTTGTTTCTAATTTAAAAGAAGTCGAAACACCCACACACAAAAGCAAAACCCTCAAAAAGACTTTTCAGTATTGGTTTCTAACGTTTCAATCTCGTTCTGTTCAGCACTTTCCCACCGTAAAACTATTGCTCCTTTTCAGCTACGCGCCATTGATGAAGACATCCCGAATTCGAAAATTTTCGACCTTTTCATCCGAAAGCTGACCAGAAAGAGAATGTGATCCCTCCCACCCCCTCATCCCCCTCGATGCCATTCCTCCCCCACCCCCCTTACACTTCCAATGCAATCCTTCTTTCCCTCTTTTGGAAAAGATCGATGGCTTAAACACCGTTCACTCGTTCCTGTGGTCCTCGACAACCGCCACGGGAGGGCGCTGCGCTTCGCCCCACTGAAGGATCCAAGTCCCTCATTTAACTGATCAGTGCTCGGAGGATTCGTGGGCAGTGCCAGCTCTGGCATGCGACAGAAGATGACACCTCTTTCTCCAGGCAGAGGTGGTTCGTGGCAGCGGGAAGACGGTTGCCGTTAATTGGTGGTGAGTCTGCTGGAACTTGGGACTGACGGCGTTTTATAAAGTTTGCCAAGAGACGAATCTGTTGGTGCGAGATCCTATGTTTAGTGCGTATGGACAGAATTGACTCTAGAGTTTTTCTTGTGGACAATTGTTTTGGAAGAAGTTTGGAGAGCAGTGTTTAAAAAAACATGGTAAATTCTCTTTTCCTTCTTTTCGAAACTGTTTCTTAAAGATGACGAATTTGAATAGGGGGATAAGGTATATAAGACTGTGAACGACAGGATTCGTAAATGATATTTTAATTAAATTGAATATATTTTGTTTGAGTCTCTTAAAAGTGAAAACGTTTTACTCAAAAAAATCAATTGCCAATGAATCAAAGATAATTTTTTAACAGAATTTAAAATTTCTTATCATGCATGAAAGCAGGATAATAATATCAACTATATTCAGTTCTTAAATGATTTTATTGAAATTCTTATCATATGTTATTCAACAGATTGAATCTTTGATAATTAAACCATCAAAATTGTTATTATATTACGAGATATACATATTTTCTTTTTCGAAAAACAGTTTTTGACTATATTGGCCTCGTTTAACCAATTAATTCACCTATTTAAAGCGAAAATTCATCTGTAACAATGCCAACCGGGCATCATTAATTAGAAGCAATGTCACGCGGCTGTTTTGATTAATGTTGTAAAGAAAATGCGAAGCTCTTTTTACGTGATGTAAAACAACAAAAGCTGACAGAAATCGTTTAAAGAGAGACTTCTTTTCGTCCACTGAAAATACTCGGAGAATCAATTTTTCATGCTAATAATGGGCGTGTCGGACAATTATAACAAATCGTCTTGTCTCAAGAGGTATGCGCTTGAGAAGGTAAAGAATAGTGAGTCGTTTGCATTTTATGATGGGTGTTTTTTGATAGATAAAGTGGTTGATCTCTATAAACTTCTGCAATATTTGGAAGTGTCTGATTATGAATGCATAACGAAAACATTGTAATTGATCAGTTTTTTTAAACATATATTATTGAAGTTTAACGCTATTTCCAAATAATGTTTTTACAATTTATGGAAACTTTCAAAATATAAAAGCTGAATTTTGAATATTGATAGTTTTATTCTAAAACTCTTGTCTCAAAAATTATTAAAAGTAAAAAAGAAAAAAAAAGTTATCAGTTATTTGATCATGAAGGCAGAAACTTAATATTAAGAAGACATTTTGGGAAAATTTTTTAATAAGTATATGCAATTTTTATTCTATGAAGACTTTAAAAATGAAACGCTATATAAGACAGAAATGTATCCTTTATATCCTTTCATCCAGTCAGACTGATCCTAATATCTATAAACTAATTCTTCTGAAGCAAACCACGAGATATACATATCAGTAGAGTCATGCTAGAACTTAGATTCAGACGGCGTTGCAGCTTGCGAAGTCTTCTGCTGATTGCTGTTGGCCTCTCCTTCAGTCTCTTTCCATTCTTTTCTTGGTATACCTTCTCCTGCTGCCGAATAGGCCTATATGAAGAATACGGTGTCAAAGACTATAATCCTAAGAAAGGCATGGAACATGTCGGCATGGACAACTATAAACATTCTGAAATCATCGGTATCCACCATTCTGGCAAAAGAAAGAATGTGGGCAATGCTGAACTGAGATCCATCGTTACTCAAAATGTGAGTAAAAGACTAGCGCGATTGAAGAAGCATAAACATGCCACCATATTGAAGAATGTCCAGCCTACAGCTTTGGCTCCCTATCACACCTCGACAAAAGCGGACCCTTACTATCTTCTTCTTGCAAAGGACAGAGAGTCCCGAATGTCTACTATATCTACCACTACTCCTCAGTCTCTGCCACCAACTTTACAAGTGGACCAATATGTAGTGAGGGCATGGCTACCCAGGGGCATCAAAGAAAGATCAGAATCCAACAGCTATGAAGTTCTGCAAGGAGTGACAGAAGCTGGAATCCCCGCAATGGAGTTTTACCCGGTATCTTTTACCACACCTATACCAGGGTATGGGGTTGTGAAGCATCCCAAGAAGAGAAGCGTAATGATCAGCCCACCAATAAAGAGACTGCCACAAGCACTGATCATCGGTGTGAAGAAGTGTGGTACTAGAGCTCTGCTGGAGTTCTTGAGGGTCCATCCTGATATACGAGCGTCCGGTCCAGAGACTCATTTCTTCGACCGCCATTATCAGAGAGGTCTTGAATGGTACAGGTAAGAAATTTTGTACATTATTTTAATAGCTTTAATGCTACAGCAGCCAATAGCAGAAATTTTTTGTATACTATAGAAAAAAGGTGTTTAAATGAGAGATGAACACAAATATGTTAGCCGGAAAGACGCTAAAAACATGCTATAGAAATGCTAATTTGGGAATGTTCATTTCAAAATATGGAGAAATAATGTGGGTAACGTTTCTCAGACTTCCTGTGGTGTATCCTGGGTAAGAGTTAATATATCTGCCATCTTAATGGTGAACGACTTTATTTTATAATTTTTAATTTTTATCTCTCATTGCACATTTGTTTATTTAATAGATTATGTTATGTCAAACTAGCAGATTTGATTTGAGAAATTACGATATTTGCAAAAGTTCAAATATTTGCATTACCTTATTTAAAATCTTTTATTGGATATTTTAACTTTCAGAATCTTCAAAAAATACGTTTCATTTGAAATAATGTGTTACTTTATTTTGGTATTAAACGTGGTGTTATTTATTTATTGATCAGCTGTTTTGAAATTCGTTGTCCAAAAATATATTGTAAGAGATAAAAATCCCTTTAAGAACGTATATTTATTTTTCAAAGTTTAATCAATTTCAAAACACATTGCTTAACGAAGAGCTATGAAAAATTTAAATTAGTTAATTTATAATTAAATTTTACTGTGAAGTTTAAACCCCTATGTTTTACAATATGCTATTCAAATGGTCATCCGTTTTAATAGAAACCGAGTAGTGGCCGAAATTCTTTTATTGCCTTTGTGTCTTTTAAAGCGTCAGAGATGTTTTGCCTGTTTTTTTATGCCTCAAATAATTTAATTTTGCGACTTCTATAATACTTAAAAAAATCTAGCATAAAGATGAACTCAAAGTTACGAAGGTGTCTAAGAATTGTTACTATTCAGATATCTAGAAATGAGAAAGAAGAAACAAACTTTAAATTTGAAAGAATTTTTCTCTCTGCAGACCATCTATATCATGTCGAATCGTTGACACTCAGGTGGCTTTTGGTTAGATCAGTAAGTTATATCAATTGACGCGAACTTTAACGGGTTGACGAGACCCCTCAGGTCTAGATCAACGCGTCTGTCTACGTCTTTTTCAAGTCGTTGAAATAGTTTAAATGTGTCTAGAAATTGCTTCCGCTTAAAATTTCCAGACATATTTACTTGATTTTTATTTATTTATTCATTTGTGTCAATAGTTCTAATAAATAATTTAAGTATTATTTTTTTACTATGGCAACTTTGACTATATTTTTAACCTTTGTCTTATCAGAATACTTGGATTGATTAAAAACACCTTTTTTTGCAAGGTATCATTGGAATAATTTTTTCCTTTCCTGTTATTTAAACCCTTATGTATTACACATGTTTCAAATTGCTTCAATAACCCCTATGTAGAATGCTGTACATATTATATTGACTTATAGAAATACAATTAAAAAAGAGGATACATTTAAAATTAATGAAAATGTAGCATATAAATAGATCGTTAGCAAACTAATGTAGATAATAGAGAGTTTTTGTATACCGTACGTTAGTTACCGTAGGACGTCCGTTAGCTTTTTCTCCCTAGCGCGCATGCTCAGTTTCCTATGAGCATGCGCGCTAGGGAGAAAAAGCTAACGGACGTCCTATGGTAACTAACGTACGGTATGCAAAAACTCTCTAATAAATCATGCTGCAGTCGTTACTTCTGTACCATTCTTTTTGCATCATGTTGTTTTTCAATTGATATTTTATTTGCATATCTGGTTTTTTTTTATCCAAACCTATAGTTATCTCCATATAATTTTTTTTAAGATATAAAACGGGCGATTTAGAATATTTTTGCTTACATTTGGGAAAGTTAGAGATACACTAAGGACGAATATAATGAGCAGTATGTTTACAGATTCATTATCTTGGTCCAAACTTAATTTTCAATATTCAAATTTTTGATTAAAAAGGGAGTTATCTATTATACCACTACATATTTGGTGCTGATATGCCAACATACCTTAAATTTAATTTTTTTTTCTCCTTCGCACTATTTTACTTCCATCACAACCAAAACTCTTAAACTTGCTCTCGGCTTTAAATATAAGCCTATTTATAATTCCGGTCAAAATCGGACGTTTTAAAAAGTATTTCGCGAACTTAAATCTAAGCATCTTGTTTTTTTGCACTGACGTTTGTTTTTTGGAGACTTTTTTTTTACTTTTGAAAAAATTTTGAAACATAAAATTTTCTCATATTCCTTTGTAAGGATCACTTAACGAATAGATTTAGAAAAAACTGAATAAGATCTAAAGAGCATTTTATTTTAATTATCGGGGTTGTTTCATCATTTTTACTCGAATAAAATGCTGTCCATGGCGAATAAATTTCTATAGATTATAACTTCTGTGCTATTTTAAAGCCTTTTATGACAAAAAATAATCAAACAATTATTTAAAAAATATTTTTGACGAATTTATTTGATTTATAATGAGAATAGATTTTGTTTGTTTATCAGATCAAACCATGTTTAAGAAATAATTGGAAATTTTGCAAATTAAAATTATGTAGAATGAAACAAGAAAAATTAATATTTAAAACTGTTACCAACTATTAAAATAAGAAATAAGTGAGAGTTTATATTTTAATAATAAATTCATCACAAAAAATCTTGAAAACTATTGACCTTTCGGCATAGCTTTTTCTTACTTTTCTACATTTCTATTTTTTTTTAAAAAAAAGCTAATTATACAAATTTATTGAGTTTCAAGTAATAAAATGAATAATTCCCTTGTAGTTTTGTTCATTTTTAACTAATAGCAAGCACATTTTTCTAAAAATTTATTGTCTATTTATTTATGGCCATTAAAAATGCTAGATTCTACTGCGTTGTTTATTATCCCATTTATACGACAGCAACATCTATATACAATCCATGAACCCGTGTGGTCTCATGGAAGAGACCTGATGGCCGAGTGGCTAGTGCTCAGCAGCACAGATTTCGGGTTCGAATCTCGGCTGCGCCATGGATGTTTATATGGTTCGGAATCCTCTTTACGCAGCAGATTCCAGTCTCACATGACCGTAGGCTGCCAGAGGTTTGAACTTGCCCTAAAAAAAGTCCCCTACAAAAAGACCGCCAGAGGTTTGAACCTCTGCCCTAATACTCAATAGCTGTGCACATTGTCACTGAGCCATGAGCCTATATATATATAGTATATAGCCTATAGTAAATATGCTTTTGATAAATTTGTTGAATTTTTTTTTAAATTATCATTTACGAAAGATCTAAAAGTCTGATTCAGCTAAACATGCTATGAAGTACTAACTTTATCGCACTCTATGCAAAAAATAATTAAAAGGAGGACTTATTAGTAATTTGATATATTTTTATAAATAAAACATTAAGTATCAAATTTTTCCCTAATAATATTTTTTAATCAAACATTAGCTACACTTTTGTAATTACATAGTTAATGTGATGTCATTTATCAATAATGTCACAGATTTTTAAAGCATGCAAAAATTTTCATCCTGCTTTGTATTCACAGAGAAAAATCCCTTTTTAAATAAAACATTTTAGTTTGTAACTTTAAATGGTATTTTTTAAAGTACTTTTGTATCATATGTGAAGAAAATCCAGAAGAAAATTAAGCAGCCAACCTGATAAAAATTAAGTACGTTCACGGAGCCTTTTCAGTATAATATTTGAAATTGCAGTAATTATGTTCAGATTAATGTCTTAACTTATCTTAGGTCAAGTTAATCTATTAGATTAATTTCTTCACAATTCAGATGCCTCCGACTTTCTAAACTTTCAAGACATATAGGAACTCAACTAGCGTATGGCTTTTAACGGTAAACTGCTTTAACTATCCCATAATGTTAAGATTATTTTTTTAAATGGTTGGAATAACTTAACCAAATTAGCTAAATGTCAAAAAATTTGAAAATGAAGATTTAATTTCCGAAATTGTTACCAGCCTGTAGGTCAACTTCTAAAATGAGACGTTTTTGGAGATTTGGATCAACGTTACAACAATGATTGAATAAATTTCACTTTGAAAATAAGAGATTTGATATAACAAATTTGAAAAAAGAATATTTGCTATAAGAGATTTGAAAATAAGAGATATTTGACAACTTAATCTAAGAAAACTGACAGCGCAGGAATTTGCTGAAATTTGTTGTATCCATAGAATGTCTTGTTCTTTACAGATGGAAATTTAAAGGCAGCTTTTAAATTTAAATGGGATGTAAACATTTTTCGTTTGAAAAAATATCAAAAAATATCAAAATAGTAAACGGCATAATTCTTCTGTTATTTAAACATTGTTTACTAAACATAAATTTTCATATTCGCAATAAAGATATATTATTTATATTTTAATTTAAAAATAAACACTTAAAAACAATTACTATCTTTATGATAATATACACTTTTTTAGAGATATAGCGTGTACAGATTAAAAATTTTGGAAAAATTCTATGACAAACCATAAATTTAACTTGAATGGAGTTGCTTTTATTTAGGCATTTCTTTCAAAAAAGGTGATTTCGGTAATATATTTCACATTAGTTGTTCACTAATCATACTGCCTGACTCGTGGCTCAGTGGCAACGTGCACAGCTGGACCTAAATTTAATGCTGGTAAGTATTAAAGTTTAGGTTTGATAAAAGGGTTTCCTATGATGCTGCTGTGTCCAAAAAGTAAGACCAGTTTTCAATTTAAATTTTCCGGGGCTATTTCAATTTTTTTTGTAGGTTGTTGGCACTGTCCTTGACATCTGTGTGAAATTTGACGTCGAAGTATTCATTAATGTTCCAGTTACGCTTGGTTTTATGAGATGCTAAAACTGATTCCGGCGACTTGCAAGAACTTGCATTAAGTTTTATTTCTGGAAACGTATAGAATGTTGCAGAAGGCATTCGGTGAGTATTCCTATATCGGAAAGAAATGTTTAGAAGTGGTAAAAACAGTTCAAAGAAGGCAGAGAACACTTTGAAGACGAAGAGCCCTCTGGTCGACCCTCAACCTAAACCGACGAAGCCCATGTCTAAAAAATTAAAGATTTGGTGCTTGCTGAATGTGCCATCTCACATTGCATTGATTCTTTGCGACTTTTTCGCCAAAAATGAAACCCATATCGTTCCACAACCACCTGATTCACCTAATTTAGCATCGTGCTACTTCTGGCTACTTCATAAACACAAAAGGTCACACCGGGGACATCGTTTTGAGTCAATTGAAGAGACATTTCAAAAATCGCCAGTGTCAGTTTTAGTATCTCACAAAGCCAAGCGTAACTCAAGCCCTAATGAACATTTCGACGTCAAATTTCACACAGATGTCAAGGGCAGTGCCAGCAACATAAAAAAGAAAGAACAAAAAATTGAAATACCATATTCCCGGGAATTTTAAATTGAAAATTGGTCTTACTTTTCTACACAGTAGTATAATAATTTTCAGTGTGGAAAAAATAATAATTAAGTTTTATGTATCCTTCATTTTTCTTCTTTCACACTGGCGCAATAACCCCATGGTTGACCAAGACCGTGAGCGTAGTTTTGAACACAGTAGTATAAGCAAAAGTGAAGTACACATTTTTGAAAGATGGTAAAAGGTTTCAAGAAGGTGAAAAAACCTTTTCTATTCCCCAAGGATTGCTCGTGGTACACTATGTTGCGCAATTAGTTGCTTTAAATATAAAAATATCTCCAAACAATAAACTGAACTCGAAGAAACGCGAATGTCATGCTCACAGACATGAGATTCCAACACATATACAACAAAATGTTAAAAAAATGACTAAATACATGTTTTTCTTCATTGTTGAATACTGAAATCAAATTAGGCGTGGTGCCTTCCTCCGTATGGCAGCTGAAGTTTGACCCTGCATGAGGAAAATGAGTACAGCCTCAGTTGACCCTTACTGTAACGTTTTTGCTCTGAATTATTCACATCTACTCTCCCCTCCTGCTGTCCACCTATTTTTATGACAAAAAGGTAGAAAGTCATATTAAGCGAAGGTCATTGTCTTAAGTGGAGACTGTTGACTCTCAGAAAAATTGGGCTATGAGATAAAACATTTTACGATCTTTTAGCTGCAAATAAATTGTAAAAAACTCTTATTTAAATTAAATAATTTTTATATCAGTTTGGTTTTAGAATTATACTCATGAGCCTTCATTCCTGAAAACATTAACTGCTGGCGATCGATTACGTTATTTCTTAGTTATCTTACATAATTATAAGTCGATTTAAATATTTAAGACGATTTAAGTTGAAAATTAAGTTTATTTTATTTTATTTTATCCACCTTCTAATTTATTTCAAAATCCTAAAAAAAAAAAAAAAAAAAAAAAAAAAAAAAAACCTTACAAACCTTTTTGAAACTTCTTCAGAACTTATTCATTTGAGCATAACAGATTAAACTTGAGAAAACACCAATGTGTAATAGTGTACGTAAAAACTATGGTATTTAATGGTAAAAACTATGGTATGTAATAGCATGTAAAAATTCTAGTATATAATGGTAAAACTTATGGTATGTAAAAGTATCTAAAATACTATTTTTATTTCGCTACTGCTTAGCTGAAGTGCATAGTTTGCTATTTGTTTTCTTTCAAACATAGCAGAAATCTTGGCCATTTGACATTAAAATTTCTCATGGCTTTCTCATTTAAAATTTCAGCGTTAGGCCTGAGGTTCAATTCTCTAGCGGCTTTGCTGTATTAAAAAAAACGAGGAGACTCGATGGCATTTGTCATGTTCAGCATCCTGTTTCGTGAGTCTGATTACCTAGTGGTAGTTTTCCGAGTATTCTCCCATATGATACTCTAATGTGTTAGTTTCCATTAAATTATTTCTGGAAGGCATTGTCCTCCTTGTTCAGCGACACGGACCAAAGTTAGAATTCTACTTACGAGTGCCCCATCAAAAAAGAAGCTGCCTCCCTTCGTCCTTCCCAAAATGGGTCCCCGGGTTCATGGACTTGGTCTAAAATGCTGCTATCGACCCGACAAAGTGGAATAAGAAACAAAAATTCTAAACCATCTTGTGGATCCTGATCCGTCCATCTTCCTGATAATTGAGAAGAAAGGATTTCAGATTCCTCCGAAAATGATATTATTTCAAACAGAAAGAGATGAATTGATTTTTTTTCTTGTAAGTTAGTTCAATTGCTACACATATTTCAATATTTTGAAGAAAGGGTTAAGCATATTTGATTAAAATATCAATACAGAGTTTTTTTTTCAAATTTGGATGAAAAATAAGGCTTGCATTGTTTTAAATAATATATATCTTACTTCTATTCACTCCAGGCAGCCTGATGGCCAATTGACTAGTTCTCTGGCCTTTGGTACCACAGGATTTAGGTTCGGATCCTGGCGGTGGCAGGGATGTTTATTGGGGATTCGGAATCTACATTAAAATGTAGGTCCCGGTCAAATTAGCCCAAAGTGTGCTCAAAATGATCGTAGAGCTACAAACTAAACCTATTCACTTCAACAATGCATGCGAGTTTTATTTTACAGTGAAGAAGAACTATGCAATTCTTCATTTTATAGTGGCTCCTAATCCACGTTAAATTGCAGGTCCCGGTCGAATTAGCCTAAAATGTGCACAAAATGACCGTAGAGTGACAAACTAAACCAAACCAATTCTCGAGCTTCTTTACAATTGCTGTAAAGAACTTGAGCATTGCATGATTCTCCAAAATCTAAGCTTGTTTAGCAATCTTTAATGGGAACACCAGATCAGTTAATTATCATCACTGCTGATATGAAAACAATTTAAAAGGGACACGTGTATGAGTGTCATCTGAATCTACATTCTTTTCAATTCTATGGGTTGGCACTCCGTTCTTAAAATTTAATGTGTCCATACGCGACATGGGAACTTTCAATGCTACTTTTTGGGGTACAGCAAGAATTCCTCCCTTCAGTAAACCAAGGTGCTAATCCCCAGGCTGTTCCTTCTTTATATTTGAACAAAGTTAAAAAATATTAATGTGTTGTTGACCCCCATCCCCCAACAAGGACAATAGTAAAAAAGAGGAGCAGTCGATTTATATTCCTGGTGTCCATGAGGGAGTGAATGCGTCCCTCAGGTGTCGTTTGCTTCCTCTCTCCTAATGTCCACTTTCGCTTATTTCATTTCGATTCTGGAGTTTTCCTGTTTTTTTATTCCCCGCCGTGCTCATTTCCTAGAAGAACGCACTCTCGGAAAAGAATACAAATGGAATAGCTTCACGGATGAGAATTTGTGAGTTTTCGTCTTCCCGAAATTGCACTCCCTTTAACGCATCTCATTTGTCTCCCTCGTGCACTTTACCATAGTTTTGAGGTTAAATGCTTTTTTTCTTCTTCTTCCTCCTCCTCGTTTGCAGTCGTCAAAAGGCACCATGTAGAATTTGATGTTGGTGCAGGTGTATAAAGCTTTGGATGCATGTTGAAAATCGAAATTAATGTTTACTATTTATGATAACAAAAACACCCCTACGTTATACTGCCCGTATTAACTAAGATGTTAATTTAAAAAGTCAACGGTAATTGTTTTACGATTAGTACATTGTGTTTATGTGGATACCGAAAACAATTGCGAGAAGGGAAGATATATGTCCAATGTAGATTTTTTTTTTCTTATCATACTTGGTCGGGTAGACAGCAACATCTAAACCAAGTCCAAAAGCCCGTGTGGTCTTACGGAGGAAGGGAAAGGGGAGGGGGTAGCTTCTGTTATGAGGGAACCCCCGCAAGTAGAAGTCTGACTTGGCTGCGGGTCGTTAAAGGAGGGAAGTGTCTTCCAGTAGGACTTGCAGGGGGAACTACTCCGCATTTACATATCGTATAGGAGAAAACCCGGAAAAACTCCCACCAGGTAATCCGACTAACGAGTCAAGATGCTTAAGAACATCACAAACGCCCTCGAGTCTCCAAGCATTTTGAAACAGTGTCTGCAATAAAGCCGCCAGCGAATTCAACCTCAGACCTAATACTCACCAGCTGCGAGAGTTGCCCTTGAGCCACGAGTTGGGCTTCTTTTTTAAATTTATAGTTTCGTTTTTTTTCTTATCTCACTTAGTAGACAGCAACATCTAAAACAAGTCCAAAAGCCCGTGTGGTCTTATGGAGGTAGGGAAAGGGAAGGGGGTAGCTTTTGTTATGATGGAGCACCCGTAGATAGAAGTTTAACTTATGGGACGAGGGCAGTGCTTTCCGAGAGGACTTTTAGGGACAACTATGTATCGTATGGGAGAAAACTCCCACAAGGTAGTCAGACTAACGAGGAACGATGCAGAACATCAGAAACGTCATCGAGTCCCCGCGTTGCTTGAAACAGTGTCTGCAACAAAGCGGATTGTTTGAAACACAACGTATTGAAACTCAGCCCTAATTTCACTAGCGTCGCATGTTGCCATTGAGCCATGAGTCATGCTCAAATGTAGCTAAGCATGGCCTTAAAGCAATTTTAATGTAAAGCATATCAATAGACTTGATCTACAATAATATATTTTAATATTTTAATTAAACATTTATATGTAAAGTATCACAGCAAAATGTGGACTATTGGTCTCGACGGGGACCATATCTGTAAATTACTGCATGAAACGGATAAAACGCCTTTGGTCTTGAAGTAATATCTTGTTTTTAAAGTGAATTTTAAAAAAATTGGAAAATAAATGAACATATAAAAATTCAAGAGGCCCCCAAGATCAATTGAATTGGCAACCCCTGTATTAAAGGAAACGCCATCTGAAAATTCATATCCTATGACCTTCATGCCATATATAAATTATATAAGACAAATAAAATCAGCGCACTCTATAAAATTCGCAACACTATAAATGACATCACTCATAATAAAGTCTTGAATCTACACTTATTTTATCAAAAAATGTCTTGGGAGAAGGCGTGACGAGAAAATTCCTCGCGGCTTCTTTTAATCAATTCCTATTTTCCTTAACTGTGTTCTAAAATACCCTAACCGCAGTTCCACGAACAATAGAGAAAAATAAAAGAAAGAACGAACGCCGAGCGTCCTGTTCGTCTGAAAACATATAATGATCTTCCTGACGCCAATGTCAATTGAAGCAATTAGAGTAGGTCAACAGCGCCCCCTGGTGAGCACACTCATTAGCTCTCAATTAAGGCACCGACTGCTTAGAGCTTAAGAAAGTAGCCTGCGGAGAGGAGTTGTTTGTCTTCTTCTGCTAGCAAATTTATTTAATGCCAAAGAGGAAAGTGTTGCATTATTGTTAAAGGTTGCTTTAGTTGCAGCAGTGGATTTAAATTTAAAAAATATCCCCTAGAAATAAAAGGCAACTAATGCAAATAAATCATTTGTTATATCTTCTGGTGAGTTTCATAAGAATGTGCAACCACTGTCATTTTAATTCAATAGTATAACTCTTTCAGTTCGCATAGATCAAATTTATTTTATCGTATTTAGTAAAAAAATTTTAATAATGTTTTTTACAGAGGAAAATATAGTTTAAAAATATATATTAAATAATTAATTGTCTTTATTATTTATTTATAAATAATAATAAAAAATTCCTGAAGCTGATCTTCTACGAAGTGTTTGAATCTAATAGCACATTTATGCTTTTCAGATATAAAATCTTCAACATATCTGAAATTAATTGTGATTATTTTCGCATAAATAATCACATTTGAAATCAAATATATAAATGTTGTTGTTCTAATACAGCTGGTAATACAGAGACAGTTAATCTTTATTCCATAAGCAAGGCTGCACCTCTGTTACTCATTTAGCACTAACCAGGGAGCGCGTGTAACTTGAGGATATGCTACGGAAGCGAGTAATACTACCCCCACAACGCTCTACTATTCTATTTGACCGGGACCTACGGTTTAAAGTGGATTTCGAATCACTCAAACATCCATGTTGCAGCCGTGACCCGAAACCGAAACCTGTGGTACCAAGCATTACAGCGTTAGCCACTCGGTCATCAGGACGCCAGTATATTTTTTGTGAGATCTAGCATAACGATCTATCGAATACAAGGTTAGAAAAAAATGTTACAAATATTCAAAATACCTTGAAATCGTTATTTATTTGGATGAAATGAAAATTTAAAAAAAATATATAGATATAAATTTATAAAATATCACGACCAGCACCAGAGCCACATGTTTCGGGTTCGAGTCCTGACGGCGTCATGGATGTTTTTAGTTGTTCGGAATCTACTTTAAACCGTAGATCTCGGTCTAAGATGCTAGTATAACATACCACGCCACATCACTGTGCCTAGAGCTGAGTTGCCTCCTTTACAGTTTTTGAAAGGTGTGGGGGAGAAGTAAAATTGGGCGCCGTGACGTTCTACTGCCATATGAGACAGGGACCTACGATTTAAAATGGATTACGAACCACCACAAACATCCATGGCACCACCGGGAATCGAACCTGAAACCTGTGGTTACCGAGCCCCACAGAGTCACAAAGTTATTTCCACAGCATATGATTAACTGAAGAATAACTTATTACCAAAATTGTCCTTTTAATATCAGTGATTTCCAAAAGTACTTGTTTTGTTCGTATTAAAACCCTACTGAATTTTCTGATCTTCTATTTCCGACGCATGGCTTAAATGAAGCAGAAACCCACCAGAAAGACAGGAAGACGATAAAATAAATCCGGAATAACTAGTAGGGTGGCAGAGAGCAGAAAAGTAGGCAGAGAGATATCAGTTTCGTTCTATCGCTGTCGTTTCCCGTCCTTATTCGATCACGCGCGAAATGAGCACCGCTCTCTCTATTGTGGACGTTTTTTTTTTGCCCACCCCTTCTCTCCTCCCCCGCATCTCCAGACCTTGTTGGATTTTTTGTAGGGTGCAGCGGGGATTATGAGGATGTGGCATTCCCGTGGAAATTATTGGTGTAGCTTCTTGCTGGAGATGGCAAATTGGGTAGTTGACCATAGAACCGCTGTTGCCGGGAAGGGGGTAGGGAATGTCTTGCTTTAATTGGACCGTTTATCGTGACGTTATAGGACGGTGAATAATGTCGGTGGAATTTTTATTGCCATTTTTCTTTATGTAGAAGGACAAGGGAATGCATCCAGAAAAATGTATTCATGTAATTTACCTTATTTATTTGATAAGATGTATTTCCCTTCCTGACCTAGTAATAATAGTTGCTAAATGGCATGCTGGGAGATGCCATTTAGCAACTATGAATGCATGCAGCATGCTGACGAGTTCGATTCCTTCTAGTGGTTTGTGATGGACTTATTGCTTTGATACAAATAGACTTAGTAAAGATGGTTATGGCGTTATGGCTTGCCTCGCTTTAGCAGTTTTATTAAATAGCTGTGTAATGTGGAGGTAATTGTGTAAGTGTACAACTACACTACAACTACGTGTATACACATTACACTATTAAATTTACACACATTACACTACTACGCTTACACACATTACACTACTACACTTACACACATTACACTATATTATACATTACATTACCTAGTTGTGTGAAATGTAATGTTATCATAATCATCATCTGGTTGGGCAACCAAATAATGATAATGTTAATTTAAGCAAAATGATTTAAGTAATTCAAAAGAGTCATACAACCAAGTAATTAAAACAGAAAAATTTAAAAAAAAAATATCTTGATCTTTAATTTTTTGTGAAGGTGACATATTATAAGAAATACTTAAAAGCAGATCACGATTCATATAATAACTCAATGATGTTTACATTTTAAATCATTTTTGCGAAAGGAATATTTAATACCTGTAGTGTGCAGGTTGGGCAACCAGATTGTAACTGGTTGTCGTTGGGTTGAGATACTTGAGCACAGGTTTGAGAACTCCCAGCTTTATTTACACGCGTAGGAACACCACACATATAAAATTAGAGACGTGTGATATGTGTACAATTAGATGTATATTATGTATTATGACGTAAAATATATAATTATAGATTCGTTGAAGGATTTCAGCTCTAAGACGAAAATCCGATACTCTGCTCAGCGCAGAAATATACTTCCTCTCCGGGTGACAGCCTGCAGTCCAACTAATATGAAAGGTTGCGCTAAATATATTTTACTTGGTGAGAGACTGTACACTGGGCGTTTCTTAGCGGTCGGGAAGGTTGCACTGTACTTTCTCTCGGGTGAGAGTCTCGAGGCCAACTGACCATTTCTCCTAAACGTCAAAGGGTCTTGGACGGTCTTGTCAGTGTGTAGGAGGAAGCAGGGTTACAGTTGTAGTTTTAAAGTTTTTCCAATACATGATATATAAGAGAAGTGTAGTTATGACAGGAGGTCCTATGTAAAAGCATAACTTCCCTTTTATTTTATAAGTCCATAACCGCTGGTAGCTAGAATAATATTGAATCTACAATAAAATCTACCATATTGCATAAAGAGGATTTCCATCATGACAACAGTCAAATTATGGAAAATTAGAAAAAAAAAAAATAATACTCACTAATAAAGTATATATTTTTTTTACTAATAATCTGGATTGCATGCATTTACTTCAAGTGAGAATTTAAGATTTCTTTATCGATGTTTTTTTTTTTTTTTTTTTTTTTTATCGAACCACTACTACTTCAACATCACGCCGTATAATTGTGCCTAGAATTGAGTTGAACTTTACAGTTTGGGAATGATGTGGGTGAGATTTCCGATTGGGATCTGTGACGTTCTACGGTCATATGAGACGGAGACCTACGGCTTGAAGTGGATTCCGAACCACTACAAGTATCCATGTCACCGCCGGGATTCCAACTTGAAACCTGTGGTTCCTCAGCGACAGTGCACTAGCCATTCGGCCATCAGGCCCCGATTCTGAACCAAACAACAAGCATACATGCCGCACTCAGACTAGACATACCACGGGCTTCAAGTTCGAATCTTGAAGCCCATGGTACCAATAGTCAGAGTGCTAGCCAATTAGTCATCAGGCCACTCCATTGAAGAAGAAGAAGTAGAATAGAACTCATTATTTTCCCAATTCTTGTAAAAAAACTATTTCAAATGAATGATAAAAATTCTAACTATAGAAACCCTTAAAAGTTTTTCTAAAATGTTTTGCAGCTCTCATGTAACTGTTTCAGATTTTCGTCAGAAGATAATTGTTTTTACTACTTTTCTTATGGATTTTCAATTCCCATGATTTTCTATTTGAAATTAAACAGAGACAGAAAAATAAACCGGAAATCCACTGATGCAGAAAATAACGTTTTTCTCGTATCGATGACAGCTACCTCCGTGGGATCTAAATTTAATTGAAACGTACCCCAGCGCTGGGCCTCGCATCGCTGCCTCCAGCGCTGTTCAGCGGCAGAAGCTGGGCCCACCCTAGTCCATCATCTCCGAGAAAACTCTTTGTTCGCCACTTAGTATCCCAGAATTCCGATAGCTAGTTACTCTAATAAAACGCTTCGTTACGTGCGGCCCGTGTATCGCGATACGAAAGGGGTGGGCGTCATTTGGGCGCAGGGGAACAGTGGCGTGAGGAGGCTTGGAAAAATATCGAGCTGTTTGGGTTCAACTAGCGATCTTTTGTATCAACATAGTGGAAACCCCCTTATACATTACGCCACTGCAATTTGGACCTCTTTGGTCAGCCATCCAATAAAATATATTCAAATGCTATTGAAACAAACTTAACACCATTCAATTCTGAAACAAAATGTAAGAAACTGAACTTTAAGATGGTAAATATAAAGTTATTATTGAACTTTAATAATTTGTGTAGTTACTTTAAATGCTTGCATAATTCACATAGATAAATATTATAAATATTATATATATGATGGTGGAGTGGATAGCGCTCTGGCGCTCGGTACCACAAGTTTCAGGTTCGAGTTCCGGCGAATGCTTGGAGTAGCCATGAATGCTAGGAGTGGTTCGCAGTCCACTTTAAATCGTAGGTCCCGGTCTAATAGGATCGTAAAACTTTGTGGGGGTAATGTTACCCGCGTCCGTAGCCTATCTTCATACTACACGTGACCCCTGGGTAGTGCTAAATGAGTCACAGCGCTGCAGCTCTTGCTATTGACATAAAGATAAACCGTCTCCGTATTGCCAATTGCATTAGAGCAACAACAACATTATTATTTCTTTCCATACCGGACTCGTGGCTCAGTGGCAACTTACACCGCTGAGGAGCATGACGGCGGAAGTTCAATTCGCTGGCTGGTTTGTTGTATCTACTGTTTAAAAAAAATCGAGGAAACTCGATGGCGTTTGTGATGTTTAGCGCCTCTACTCGTGTATTGGACAACCTAGTGGGTGTTTTTCCGGGTTTTCTCCCATACGATACTCAAATGCTGGATAGTCCCTCCCATAAAATTCCTTCCGGCAAGCATTGTTCTCATTCTTTAGCGACTTGTAGCCAAGTCAGACTTCTACCTACTGATCCTCCGTCGCAACAGAAGTTGAACCCCCTTTCCATCCTTCTATATGAACATATGTGTTCTTGGACATGATATAGATCAGAGGTGGCCAACCCGTCGTGTTTACACGTTTAAAAAATACATTTATTTTAGAATGACCAAAAAAGAGAAAAACAATGTATTAAAAAAATACATTATAAGTGCATCCACGTATTCAAAAATGAACTGTCGAAAGTATGAGAAAAAATTAACTTTGATTTTAAAATAATATTCTTGCGAATATAGGACAGATATCGCTTGTTTCACATATGAGTTTACAGTTATGAGTTCGCAGAATAATTAAATTATATTCTGCTAACTCATGAGGCGCACACTCAGATGAGCGCACGTCTTGGGACAGCAAATATATCAGATTCTATGTTTTCCTTTAAGTGACCTCAGTGACGCAGTGACCATTCCTAGATACACACAGTGGATTGTTGATAGCAGAACACGAAACCTTTGGCACCGATCACCAGAGCACTAGTTACTCGGCCATCAGGCCCCTTATTAACAATAAGCTTTTAAAAATAAAATAATAAATATAATAGAACAATTTGAAAATATTAAAGCAAGAACTGGAAACTATACATAATATTATTTTCCCTAAATTAAAACCGTACTTTCTAAAATCTGTTCAATCACAGACTAGATAGACTTTTTTTTTACATCAAAAATCCAATTCCTCGAGCTCGAAGTAAACCTATTATTGATCAGAAACAAGAAATATATTTGAAAACTGAGCTTGTTTGTTGTTGTCTTAAAACAGAAGTGATTGATTATTTTTTCTAAAAAAATAATACTCCTTTCAGTTTATTGAATTGCGTAGTGTACAGGTTGTAACTGTATGTGGTTGGGTTGAGATACTTGAGGCACATGTTGGAAAATCACAGCTTTATTTACACTCATACCACTGCACACATACAATTATAGACATACAATATTTAACACATTTAAAGACACATAATTATAGATTCGTGGAAGGATTCCACTTCTAAACGAAAACCCGATACTCAGTTTTGCATGGGATGCGTGAACTATACTTACTATCCGGGCGAGAGTCTGTAGGCCAACAAATACACAGGGATGCGTTAAATATATCTCCTCTCGGGATGAGAGACTAAAAACCAAACGTTTCTCAGCGGGAGCGCAGTTTGCTCAGTACTTTCAGCACGGATACAACTGTAATCGCGAATATGTAAGTTATTTTGTTGTAAAATTTATCTTGGACTCTCAAGTTTGCCAATTAAAAAAATGCCATGTAATAAACAACTTATTTCGACGAATTTCAATTAAAACAAACATCAGTTACAATAACTGTTAGCTGTTCTGTCTGGCATAACAGAAAAAGAGATAAAAAGGCAGTAGAAATTTGTAACATCCAATACGAATTTAACCAGTTTGATGACTTAATTAAATATGACCCTTTACTTAAAATGATATTATAGTTTTAAAAGAGGCAACCAAAAAAGTTTGACAATTGTTGCTTTTGCCAGTTATATGCTCAGTATCATATTAGTTTGAGCGACATCAGTCCTTCGTCCCTCAGTGGGGCTTGGGCATTACGATTATGAATTCGCTCAGTTCCGCCACTTTGCGATAATCAAAGCGGCATGCTCCGTAGTAATATTTCTAGCATTACTATAAGGTATATGTTGCAGATACAAATATTGATTGTACTACACAAATAAGTAGTATGGACTTTGTTTGCAATTTGATTTCATTACACCTTTAATCATAATTTTCTTATTTATTAAAATTGTATACGGCTTAAAATATAATAAAAAAGCTTTTTTTATTAAACATTTTTTAAAAAAAAATTGAATAAATTTTAAAATTATAATATTAAAATAGGTTAATTTCTAATAATTTTTAAAAATTTTAATAACATTTATTTAATAAAAAAATATTATTTTTAAAATCTATTTGATATCCTCTTTTTCTGCCTGCCAACCACGAGAAGAATTAAAAATATAACGTAATGTAAACGGGGTTACCAGCCATATACTATTTAAATATTTGTAAACATCGTACCACATTTTATACATCATCGTATGTTGCACTATTTGGCGAAATTGGCGTTCTTAATATAGCATTCAATCGGGAATTTTTTAAAAAATTATTGATTGGTATTTTTCAGTTATTTTTGCTTTATTTTAGAATTCATAAGGAGAAGGATTATAGATTACCTGTATTTTTCTTTCGAAGTACAAAATAATAATTTAACTTCCAATTCTTTGATAATATTGGTAGAATTTATGTCTCCTGCTTTACCCAAAATAATTTAACAAAACTCCGTATTGACATTATTTTGTATTTCGCTTTGATGGCTTGACAAGATTGTTTTTTAACGACCTTTCATATGAAGAGAACAAAAAACTTGCAGAATAAAATATTTTTGCATGGATTATATATATATATATATAATATATATACATATAATATATATATATATATATATATATATATATATATATATATATATATATATATATGAAATTATTACAACTGCACAATTAATAGATTAGAATTTTCTAACATCAGACATATAAAGTTTATATCTGATTGCTATTTTTGCAACTTTTTTATTTAAGATTTGCCATGAAAGTGGAATTTGTTTTGGTCTAATTTACCATACCTGATCACTTTAAGAAAATTATCTAAACATAAAAACAGCTTGTCTCAGGATAAAAATGCAGCTTATCTCAGACGAGATGCACTGATTTTTCGTTTTCTTGTCAGCCTCTCTTTTTTATTTGATGGAAGACATAATCATTTTGTCATGGCATCTTTTTCAAAAACAGATATGCTAAGGATTTTTGTTTACAATGTGAATGAAAAAGGTTTATGCAATTAGTGAATATTATTGTTTTCTAACGTTGTTCTGTTTAATTTTATTCATTTAATTTGAATATTTAGAGACTGACTTTGGCAGTGAATGTTTTGTCAAAGTGTGATAGTTCTACTAGAGAAAGTGCAAAGTGTTTGATTTTTCGACAGAGTTTAAATAAGCAATGATGTCCTTAATTGTTGACCTAGACTTTTGACATTATATGATTATTATGTGCAGATAGAAGAGAGGTAGAAATGCATATCTTAAAAGAACGCAAACGAGCATGTCAAGATATTCTTTTTGATTTTTTGTTCTTTTAAGTTTGTTGTATATAGGGCCTGAAGGGCCGAGTGACTAGCGCTCTGGCGCTTGGTACCACAGGTTTCGGGTTCGAGTCCCGGTGGTGCAATGGATGTTTGTAATGGTTCGGAATCCACTTTAAACCGTAGGTTCCGGCCCTAATAGAATCGTAGAGTGTTGTCCGTGGCTTATCTTCGAGCCGCACGCGCCCCCTGGGTATTGCAAAGTGAGTAACGTCTGTGCAGCGATTGTGTTAAGGCATCTAAGACCAAGCTGTCTAAGTGTTTACCAGCTGTATAAGAAAGAAAAAAAAAGTTTGTTGCGTATAAATGCAGTCTTACTACTGAAATCTACCAGCGGATCTATATACACCGAAACAACAGTAAGTTGGATGTTTCAAAATATACCACAAGATTTTTGATACTTCGAAGACGAATGATCGTTCATTTGAAGTATTCCGCAAGGTTTGTTACACTCCAAGGAAGAGTGATCGTCCACTTAAAATATACCACAAAATTTGTGACACTCCAATTAAGAGCGATCGTTCGTTTAAAATATACCACAAAATTTGTGACACTCCAATTAAGAGCGATCGTTCATTTAAAATATACCACAAAATTTGAGACACTCCAAAGAAGAACGATAGTCCATTTAAAATATACCACAAGGTTTGTGACACTCCAAAGAAGAACGATAGTCCATTTAAAATATTTTATTTCTTTAAATTTTTAATGTATTGTTTAAAATAAAAAAAAGGTATCTTAATCATCATCTTTATGGATTAAGTAGTTATTTTAAAGTTTTATTTAACCTCCAATTTGTGACGTATTTGCACTCGAAAGAAATCATCTTTAATTAATTATTTTAGATCTTTGTGTCAAAAACGAATTATATCTGGCTGAATACGATTTGCATTTTATGTGTTTTTTTTGCAGAATCAGTTTATTATACTCATGCTATATATTTTACCAATTTATATTTCAAATTGAATATTACTAGCTCCGAAAATAACATATAGAGTATTGCATAGTATAGAAAAAAAGCAAATTATTAGGAATGATTTATATTTGACTGTGCATTTTTCTTGTAATGGAGATTTTAGAGAGATGCAATCCTTAAAATTTAATTAATTTTTTTTAAAAATTAATTAAATTGTCCTACTACTCGGTATAAATATCCTTTTTTTCAATGATATATTAGCATTCCTTGATTTTTTTTGTATTTTGCAAAAATTAATGATTTTTTTTAATTTATCAAATTAATTTTTACAGTATTTAAAACTTCAGTATAATAATTTTTATTGATGTTTTCAATTTCTGTGGGATCGTATGTATTAATTTATTATCATATATTGTATAGCATGTTTAAAAATTGCTGAATAATAAAATAATTTTTTTCAATTTAGGAATAATTACTTATTTACTTAATGTAAACAGCTATAAAAAGTATCGGAAACTTTAGGAAATCTTGTTGGAATAAATGATATTAACAAACAAATATTTTCGTATGCTATACTTTTTTCGTATACACCTAAACATGTTTTAAAATTTAAAAAAAAAAGTTATTTCTTTTTGTGAATTCAAATGAAGGCACCATGAAGTTAAAATATGAGCCAGTTTTTTGAAACTATTTTGATGAATATAAAGATGTCTTGATAAATATATTTGCATTTAAAAAGGGTATTTCACAAAAATGAATAGAAACGAATTTCTTTTGAAATCGAAAGATAAATAACTGCATATCGATTTTTAATCAAAAGCTTCATAATATTGTATAAATTATATAAAAAATATTTAAAGGGAAGATATCAATTACTATGACAGAAACCTAAAATATGATATTTTAATATTTGCCAGGAAGGGAATTAATAAACTCGAAATATTTAGTCGATCATCTATTCTAAAGAAGTACCACTCCTTTACCAAAACGGTGTATGTATTGTGACACGTTTTAGCTGTGTAATTTTTGGGTTATTAATAATTTAATATTTGCAAAAAATAAATTATTATTAAAAATTAAAAATATCAAAAATTATTAAAAATTAAAATATTATTTAAAATCTTTTTTAAAAAATTGCAAAAATTAAAGATTAAAAAAGATAAAACTAAATATTTAAAAATTAAATAAAAAAATTAAATATTTAATATAATATTTAATTAAAATAAAAAAATAAAAATTAAATTTAAAAAAAAAATTAAAAATTAAATTAAATTAATTAATATTTGAGATTACAAAAATTAAAATATTATTAAAAATTAAAATATTAAAACTTATTAAAATTAAAATATTAAATATTATTAAAAATTAAAATATTAAAAATTAAAATATCAAAAATTAAAATATTAATTATTAAAAATTAAAATATAATATTAAAAATTATTAAAAATTAAAAATTTGCAAAAATTAAAATGTTATTAAAATATTAAAAATCTACAAAAATTAAAATATTATTGAAATATTAAAAATTATTAAAATTAAAAATTTAAAAAATTAAAAATTATTAAAAATACAAAATATAAAAAATTACTAAAAATTAAAAATTAAATTATTAAAAATACAAAATATAAAAAATGACTAAAAATTTAAAATTAAATTATTCAAAATTAAAAATTAAATTAATCAAAATTAAAAATTAAATTATTCAAAAATAAAAATTAAATTAAAACTTGCATCCATTTATGCTGATCAAAAGTATTATATTAATAAAAATTAATGTTTATCATTCCCTTCAAAGTTTTATCAAGAAAAGATATTGGCATATTAAGACAGTACATATATTGTATTAAGCATTACCTCACCTACATAATTCCTACTTCATTAATTTTTGCTCCAATTTTTTAAATAATACAAATTAAAAAGAAAAAATATATATTTATTTCTTACCTAATCAATTAATAGTATGTTAAATATTAAACCCAATTCATCATTTTCTGAAAGTTTTAACAAGAGAATACACAGTTTCGAAGCTGGGTAAAACACAGGTTTAAATAATCCCACTTTTGCCCTGAATGAGCTTTTACAAAGGGGGGAAGGGGTGCCCGAGATGAAAAGGGGGGGTTTTCCTGTATTACATAGGGATCTTTTTTCGTGGGCGGTGCACATCGTCCTACTAACAAGCTCAGCTTGACAAAACTGATATCGATTGTGTTAACCCAAGCGAGTTATGAGAGGGGGGAAGGGGGGGTCGTATACCCAAGAAAAATATGTCGATTCAGCATTATTTCTTTTATGGAGAAGCGTGCTCAAAGTATTCATGATCTTGATTCTTTTTTTCTCCTCTTATTGATCAATAATTTAGGATTGCACATTTTCTGTATTTCGCCTTCTAACTTCCGATGTACAATCATCCTCTTTCCTGTCTATTTAAAATCCTTTTAATAGATTAATAATAGATTTTGAAGAAATATATAGCAAATGAAATAACTCGAAGTTATTTTGAAACTATGTTTATGATATTTGCATTTATATATCCATCAAGTATTTGGATAACTGATGTCTGATTATTGCAATCTCCTTGATTACAAATTTATGTCAATGCACACGTATTATATTGTATTATATAATTATATAATACAGTATAATGTTCGTATAATTATATAAAGATTCTATAACACTATGCATGGGTTGGGAATCCACTTTGAACCGTAGGTCCCAGTATCATATGACCGTAGAGCGTCACAGAGCCCAATCAGACTTCGTCTCACCCACATTCGCAAACTGTAAAGGGGCAACTCAGCTCTAGGCACAGTAATGTGGTATGGTGTAGTAGTAGTAGTGGTGCCACAGGTTTCTGGTTCGAGTCCCGTCGGTGTCATGGATGTTTGTAGTGATTCGGAATCCACTTCAAACCGTAGGTACCGGTCTAATATGACTGTAGAGCGTTATGTATAAGATTAAAAACCCTACCCCGTAAAAAGGAAACATCTCCTGTCTCGAAATCTTCCAGTAGGCTAGTAGACAGACTGTCTTGTCCACCATAGGGCTGTTGCCTCACTGATTATGATGATATTTTATAAAAAGAAAGTAATTTTTTATGAGTTTGCAAAATTAACGCATTATTGCGTCCTCTTTTCGGTGATTGAGGTATACTTTTTTCTAGAAGTCCAGATGATAATCTATCATTTCTAGTTTATAAAGAAATATTTGTGCAAACATGAACATAAAAATTTGATTAAATAAACTTACATAAACTTTATGAAAAAAAAATTGATAATGTCTTGTTTAATTATAAAACATTTGAACACATTAAAAAAAAAGCATGTTTTGCTATACAATACTAGTATTCTCTTATTTTAATATATTACTTGCTTGCACAAAAATATTATATGTTAAATGATTAAAAATTTCTTCTTCGACTTCATTGGTTGGGTTCATTGGTTGGGCAAGCATCCTGGCAGTGACATGGGGGTTTATTAGTGGTTCAGAATACTCTAGGTCTATTTAAACTCTAGTTCTTGGTCTAATTAGCCTAAAGTGTGCAAAAAATGATCGTAAAGCGACATACCAAATCTTTATTGACGTTACAGACCCATAGTGGGTCAAGGCCATCTATCTACCTACTTAAGCCTTCAAGGTCAGATTCTTAGCAAAGCTTGAAAGTTGATTTTTAAAAATAAATTAAATGTAATAATTAGTAAATTGAAAAAGAAATGAAATTTCTCTCTTGGCATTATTTGTATTTAGCATCCAAAATTCATTCTGGCGCTTGATACCACAGACTTGGAGTTCGAGTCCCGGTGGTGCCATGGATGTTTGTAGTGGCTCGGAATACATTTTAAACCGTAGGTCCCAGTCCAACATGACTGTAGAGCGTAGGGAGTATGATTGACAACCGTACCCCGTAATAAGCAACCATCTCCTGTTTCGAAACTTACCATTAAGCAGACGGTCTTGGCCCGCCATAGGGCTGTTGTGCCAATGAAGAAGAAGAAAAATCCAAATTTACATAATCAAGTGGTTTTAAAATGGGATGACAATGTGCGTATGCGTTTGTATTTATGTTTTTATTTTTTTTCGTTTTTACTTATTTTTGTTTTAGGATAATCTACTAAAAAGATAATAAGAACTTAAAATAGTAAGACAAAATATGGCAGAAAAAAAATTACAGAAATAAGAGAAAATTTTAACTAAAGATATACTAACTAATTAAGTAAATATTGAAAACTAAAAGAAACAGTACAGCCTGAAAACATCCAATAAGAACTATAATAAAATAAAAATTACTTCATTAAGAATTATATTATATTATAAATATATTATAGAATCAGATAGTTCTAGTATAATTATATTACAATTCTAATAAATTTTATTATAGTTCTATAATTACAATATAATATTATAGTTATAATACAATTCTAATAACTAGAATTCTTAAATAGTGGAGCAACCGCAATTGTATTCAATTAGAGTAAATTAAACGATTAAAAATTGTTATTTTTTTGGATTTTTCAATATAAAAAATATGCGAAAATTAATGTAGCAGAAGAGTCTTATTAAAAAAAACACAAAATCTACTTAAAAAATAAAATTCTACAATTTTTTATAAATTATTTTAATGAATATAGTTATTTTACAAATAATAACTATGTATTATTTTAATAACTATTTATAATAATAATTTATTATTTACCAAGTAATATAGTCTAATTACTGAAATAGCAGTTCTTTTAAATGTTTTTTTTTATTACGAATTTTTCCCTTTTCCAAACTGAAACAATAGCAACAACATATTGTATTTTGTTATTGTTTTTCAGGTTGGAAACTTGAATTGTAGTCTAAGAGGTAGGGCAAGTTAATGATAATAAACATTTGTAGCAAAACATCTTAAGAATTATCATTATATATATAATAAAGATGAAAAAAATACAAAATTATGGCGATATTAAACTCTAGGCAGAATTTGATGACGATTCCAAAAACCCTTTGGTAGTTTTTCGAACATCTGCAACTTTTCTAAAAATATAGACTTTTGAAAGGAATTTGTACAAACTTGGTGGCAATATCGGTGGCAAATTCTAAACTTCCTATCTCGAATTCTGGAAAGGTTAAAATGAAAAAAAAGGAGGATGCTTTCACAAAGAAATAACTCGAAGTTGGAAATACAAGATGCCGAAAAACGAAATTCGAAGAAAGTTGCTACTGGCACGCAACGCATTCGAATTGATGTTTCTACTCGTCCAAGGACACATTGAAAGAAATGCATGGTTTGTTATTTTTTCTGTGAACTATTCCCACGTGTCGAAAGGAAACCAAGTAGACATCAGTGGTTTGCATGTCTCGATATATTTCCCAACAATTTATTTATTGAAACTAAACCAATATATCGCATTACTGGCATTTATTGTCAGTTTCACTAAATTTCTGTCTGCATATACAGTAGTAGATAATAAAAACACCCACTTACATTTTTATGAATGTGACATTACAAATTAAAATTAGTGGCTAGCGCTCTGGTGCTCGTTACTACAGGGTTCGAGTCCCGACGGTGCCATGGATGTTTGTAGTGGTTCGGAATCCACTTTAAACCGTAGGTCCCGGTCTAATAGGGTCGTAGAGCTTTAGGCGTAGAATATTAAAGTGGTTATAAAATGGGGTGCCTATGTATTTATATTTTTACTTTTTCCGTTTTTAATTTCTTTTATTTTAGGAAAATCTACTGAAAAGTTACAAAAATTTAAAATAGTAGGACAAATTATGGTAGAAAAAATTACTGAAATAAGAGAAATTTTTAGCTAGAGATATATTAATAGAATAAGTAAATATTAAAAAATAAATAAAATAGTACAGCCTGACAACAATACAAATTACATTCAGCAAGAACTCTATTATATTATAATTATAATAGGATTAGATAGTTTTATTATAGTTCTAATATAATTCTGGTAACTAGAATTTTTAAACAGTGAAATAGTCTAAAAGCATCCGCCATTGTATTGAACTAGCGTAAATCAAACGATTAAAATTGTGTTTTTTGTATTGTCAACATGAGAGAATTAATGTAACGGAATATTCTCAATAAAAAAAGACAAAATCTATTTAAAAAAATTAAAATTAAACAATTTTTAATAAATTATTTTAATTAATATAGCTATTTTACATATAATAACTATAAATTATTTTAATTTTATAACTATTTATAACAATTTTACAATTTACCAAATAATTCATTGTCCAATTGCTGAAATAGCATTCCATTTAAATGTTCTCTATTTCGAATTTCCTCCTTGTCCAACCTGAAACAATAGCAACAACATTTTCTATGTGGTAGCTGTTTTTCAGGTTGGCAATATAAATTGTAGTCAAAGAGGTATGGCAAGATAATGATAACAAACACCTGTAGCAAGAAAAGCATCTTATGAGTTTTAACTTTATACATACACCATAAAGATGAAAAAATACAAAATTATGACGAATGGAAACTCAGAACAGAATTTTATGACGATTCCAAAAAACCTTTGGTAGTTTTTCGGACTTCTGCAACTTTCCTAAACATAGTCTTTTGAAAGGAACTTCTACGAACTTGCTGGCAATATCAGTGGCAAATTCTAAACTTCATATCTCGAATTCTGGAAAAGTAAAAGGAAAAAAAGTAGGATGCTTTCACAAAGAAATAACTTGAAGTTGAAAATACAAGATGCCGAAAACGAAGGAAGTTGCTACTCGCACGCAATCCATTTGAATTGATGTTTCTACTCGTACAAGGACACATTGAAAAAATCGGTGAACTATTTCCACTAGTCCAAAGGAAACCAAAGAGACATCAGTGGTTTGCAAGTCTCGATATATTTTCCAACAACACATTTATTGAAACTGAACCAGTACTACTGTGCCCAAAAAGTAAGCCCAATTTTTTTTTCAAAAACTCTTTATTTATTCTTCCAAATTTATTTCATCGCCTTCACAGTAATCCCTTTCGGACACAACGCACTTATGCCAACGTTTTTTCCCAATCCTCAATGCATGCTAAAAAGTCGTCGGCAGGGATGGCCTTCAAAGCGCGCGGCGATTCACATTGAATCTCTTCAATCGACTCAAAACGGTGTCCCTGGAGTGGTCTTTTGATTTTAGAAAATAGCCAGAAGTCTCACGGTGTGACTACGGTGGGTGTGGAATGATATGGGTTTCATCTTTGGCGAACTCGACAAGAATCAATGCAGTGTGAGGTGGCATATTCAGTGTTTTCGGTACCAATCCAGATTTGACGCGCTTGAGGTTCAAAATAGAATTGGCCGATCCTTTTGAAATTACAACATCATCAGCAAGGTCTTGTATTGTAAATCGACGGTTTGCAAGCACCAAATCTTTAATTTTTTGGACGTGAGCTTCGTTGGTTAAGCTTGATGGTCAACCATAGGAGTCTTCGTCTTCAACGCGTTCTCTACTTCTTTGAACTGTTTATACCACTTGTAAATATTTCTTTTCGACATAGGAATGCTCACCGAATGCCTTCTGCAACATTCTGTACGTTTCCGCAAACAAAATTTAATTCAAGTACTTTGCTCAATTAATTCTTTCATTTCAAAAATTGCCGGAAACAGTTTTAACGTCTCACAAAGCACAGCGTAACTCAAACACTAATGAATTTCTGACGTAAAATTTCACACAGATGTCACGGACAGTGCCAGCAACCTAAAAAAGAAAAACAAATTGAAATTTCATAAGTCCCGGGAAAAACTGAAAATTGATAACTTTTTAACTTAGTTTTGGTCTTACTTTTTTACTGAATTACTAATTCTTACAGTTTAATACTTACTGTCTTACTAATTTAAACTGAAAATTGGTCTTACTTTTTGGACACAGTAGTACATCACATTGCTGACGTTTATTGTCAGTGACACTAAATTTCTATCGTTGAAGATATCGCATATACTGTAGTAGCCAATAAAAATTATGTTTACTTTTCTATTAATGTGACATTACAAATTAAAATGAGCAACATTATACTATAGAAACTCTGAGGCTCGATGCCACTGGTTTCGAATTCGAATCCATGAATAGTTGTAGTGGTCCGGAATCCACATTAAGATGTAGGTCCTGGTCTCATATAACCGTAGAGAATCACAGAGCCCAAACAAAATTCTTCTCACTCACATCATTTCCAAACTGTAAAGGTGCAATTCAGCACTATACACAGTAATGTGATATGGTGTATTAGTAGTAGTGGTGCCTCATGTTTTGGGTTCGAGTCCGGGCGGTGCCATGGATATCTGTAGTGGTTCGGAATCCACTTTAAAACGTAGGGGTCTTAAGATTTGGTCAGTCTTCAGACCTCATGGTTTCTTTCTAAAAGTGAAGCGACATATTACCCTTGTATGAACGTCGCCTGCCAACGGGTGTCGATTAAAGTACCAGATCAATATTTTTTTTATTTATATAATCAAAAATTTGATATTATAAGTCATAAAGTTTTTTTTTTAATATTATAAAATATTACAGTAGAGGTCGATTATGAATTATTAGCAAAGAGAAGGATTAAGAAAATAATAAACAACACATCGTAGTATAGAATACATTCGATAAAGTGTACAATAGGATCTTTTATATAATACTTATCTTACTTTCTTTCTAAAAAATACAACAATGATTCTTTATAACAATGTACAGCGTGATTATAATTAAAGTTGCACTTTCAAAATGCTGTACAAAAGTACCAAAAGCTCAAATATGAACTGAAGACACTTGAAGAAAGGGGAAATAGTATGGCATCAAAAAAATGTTCCAAAAAATGTTCCACCGATTTTTCAAATCCAATTTGGTATGCCCTTGCCGTGGTGGATGGGCTTTCCACTAACAATGCCACAACTCTTGAATGACTTGGGACCTTTGAAGACCTTTTTTCCGTCAAAAAACCGAAACATTCCTGTACATTGAAAGCAGCAGTTGATTTAATGTGCAACTCATATCAAATACGTTGCTATTTCGATTCAAAATACTCAATACAAATTCACTGGCAACCGAATTCACTTTCTTTATGCCAATTACAGCTTCATCTATTTTTATACATTGGAATTTTTATACATTTTTTTTGATGCCATACCATTTCCCTCTTCTTCAAGTGTCTTCAGTTCAAATTTGAACTCATTGTGAGGAGAGGTTCTTTTTTTTACCCCATTTTGTAACGGGGACTTTAATTATAATTACCCTGTACATTTTTTTAAATAAATTTCCACCGAACATGAAAACAATCCTTTCTATTTTTTATACCAATGTGATAATTTGAATAGTTAGATCATCTTATATCAATAGTGTCAATCAGGTTCTTTTTTTACACCATTTTGAAAGTGGGACTTTAGTTATAATCACCCTGTAATATAAAATTAACTTTCCTTTCTTTACCGGAAATATTTCCCTTCACAGAAAACTTCGAAAATTTCTCAAAGTTCGCTTTTTATTATTCTATAGTCAACTTCTTTATTATAATTTTTTGAAAAAATTAATAAAGATGTTTTTAATAATATATGAGGTATTTGCATAGAAAGCACTTAATACAGTAAAAATGGACGCGGATGTTAATTCTTATTCTAAAAGGACTGCTCTAAAAGGCTTAATTTAAGAACTAAACTCTAACTCTACTCTAAAAGGCTTAAGTAAATCATGCATAAAGTAAGCAATATTACTAATGTGGTTATTGATTTTTGCTTTCGGTCTCATTAAAGTAAAACATCTTAAATTCCCCAGAAGTTTTATGAATGCATTATGTTGAATTTATCTAATGCATAATCTAATTATTTCTCTCCTATTATATATATATATATATATAAAGTTTGTTGCGAGTACAATTTTAAAATGCATATAAAGATTCATGATGCCATACAGAAATTGGCTACTATAAATTATTAAAATTCCAATTATATATATCCTAATTATGTATATTATAAATTCCAGTTATTCTAAAGGAGCATTCAAAGAAATTGGAGAGCTTGGAAATGAAAATTAGCGTATTATATTAGTGTACTAAAATGAAAATAATAAAAGAGTTTCATAAAAATATTATTCATAGAATAGATCAATTTGGATTACTTTTCTTTCTTTCTCTCAGCAATATTTTGGTTTTTTCTCTTCATTCTATTCAAATATACATTAGATAGAGTAGAAAATATTAATTTTTTTCCACTTTTCCCCAAACTTATTTATTATTGTTTACCTATTACCTGTTCAATAATTTTTTTTGTTCTAATGCAGCTGGCACACACTTACACAATTGTATTCGATGCCTTAAGGGAAACGCTGCACTTACATTACTCACTTAGCACTACCCAGGAGGTGCGTGTCGCTTGAAGATAAGCAACGGACGCGGTGTAACAATACCGCTCTACGATCATGCAAGACCGGGACCTACGGTTTTAAAGTGAGTTCCGAACCACTACAAACATCCAAGGCGCCGCCGGTACTCGAACCCTGTGGTACCGAGCGCCAGAGCGCTAGCCACTCGGCCATTCAGGCCCCTACCTGTTTAATATGTGGGCATAAATATATATCGGCGACTAATGGCAGACTGACTAGCTTTCTGGAACTAGATGATACATGTTTCGAGTTCGAGTTCCGGTGACGGATGTTTGTAGTAGTACGAAATTCACTTTACCCTGTCTAATATGTCTGTAGAGCCTTCGGCATAAGACTGCGAACTCTACCCATATGAAGAAAAAACATCACCTGTCTCGAAAACTGCCAGTAGACAGACGGCCTTGGACCATTATGGGTTTGTTGCGCCGATGATGGTGATGATAAATATATCTCTCTCCTGTTTTGTCTGTTCCATATCTAACATTTCTTCCCGGTTTCTGTGAATACATGTCACCATCATCATTGGCGCAATAATCCCATAAATGGCGAATTCCGTCTGCCTCCTGGCAGATTGCCGGACGAGAGGTGTTTTTCTTTTTTACGGGGTAGGGTTGTCAGACCTATGCCCAAACTCTCTATAGACATATTAGTGCCTACGATTTAAAGTGGATTCCAAAATATTATCTATAAATTCTTCATTAGCACAACAGTCCCATGGTGAGCCAAGGCCTGTCTAAATACTGGCAGATTCCGAAACAGGAAATGGTGAACTTATTTACTTTAGTTAATTCAAGAAACAATTCAAATGATAAAAGGAAAAGTAGTAATCCAGGAAACAACACAGCAAAATAGTGATCTAAATATAAAAATTTCTGTTTTATCCTCGCATACAAAAAGGATGCTTAAGGGGCTTGAATGGCCGAGTGTCTAGCGCTCTGGCGCTCGATGCCACAGGTTTCATGTTCGAGTCCCGGCGGTGCCATGGATGTTTGTAGAGGTTCGGAATCCACTTTAAGCCGTGTGTCTCGGTCTCCTATGACTGTAAGAGCGTCACGGAGATAAAGTCAGGCTTCTACCTACGGGTGCTCCATCACTACAGAAGTTGCTTCCTTCCCCTTCAATCATGAGTACATATGGTCTCGTGGGCTTGGCTTAGATGTATGCCAAGTGGGATAAGAAGCAGTAACAAGGATGCTTAATATGATTATTTTCCAATGACTCTGTGGATTGTACCATTTTAATAACCATTTATATTCTCTTAAAGGACGACAATGGCCAACTATAAAATGTTCTGAAATAAAAGATGGCAACTAACAAAAAATTCAGCAATAATCCAAGATTATACGATTATTACTCTAGATTTTATGTTATGATTCTATTACTTTAAAATTGTGTCAATATAATACATTGATTCATATAATCCGGATAAAAAAAATTTATTTATCTGATTCAGATTATTAGATACATTTCGTATAATAGGATAATATAAAAACTTTACATTTTTGACATTCATCATCATCAGTTTCGTAACAGCCCCGAGGTGGTAGGCCAAAGCCGCCTGCTTTCTAGCAGATTTTGAAACATGAGATGTTTCCTTTTTACAGGATAGGGTTGTCAGCCCGACGCCTAACAGTCATATTAGACCGAGACCAATTGTTTAAAGTGGATTCCGAAACACTACAAACATCCACGCCACCGCCGGGACTGGAGGTAAAGACCGCTAGAGTGATAGTCACTCGGCCATCAGGGACCGATTTTTCAATTCCTTCTATTAGCTCCCACTCTCCCTATATATATCTTGTTCAAATTTTCAATCCCTCATGAAACACTTTTTATTCATCCCCTCAAGTTCAAATACATTTTTTTGAACTTGTAGGGAATGACACTGGATGTCAATACAGTTTTTTTAAATATTAATTCCTTAATTAAATTTAATTCCTTAATTTTAGTTTTTTTTAGATTTAAGTTGCATGTATCTACCAATAGAGGGCGCCAGATTTAACTTAAAAAAATTGAATGAAAATTATTTATAAAGGACTTCCTGCAATATAGTGAGAAAAAAAAGAAGGAATTTACATTACATTTTTTTTTATGTTACTTGTTTTGACATTAGTATTAATAATACTTCATAGATAATTACATCATAATTTATGAATTAAATTAAAAAAATATATATATATCAATAGGTTAACATCTCAACATAATTACGGAACGTTAATCTATTGATATATATTACTTAATTACAAAATATATATCAATAGACTAACGTTCTGAAAACATTTACATGAAAAGAACATTTTTTATATTTTAAATAAACTTTAAGATTATCCTTAAAATCAAATGAAAATAACTTTTCATCGCATTTATTCAAATATTTACAAATATCAACAGAAGTTTACTGAAATAAACATTTCGCATTTCTCCAAAACTTAAATTTACATGTAATACAAAATGTTTTTTCGCTATTTCAGAAAGAATCAAGGCAAATTCTAGCCAATATGTGTTGAAATATTTTTATAGTATAGAAAACTGCTTTACTGTATATGAAAAAAGGATACATCAATATTTCATATGAATAAAGGGATTTTTAAGAATCCATGAATACAGGAGCAGTTTTTTTTTATTCAAAGTTTACTGATATTTAAGTGAATCTATAATTGCCGTCTTATATTTTATTTTTAATTTTCTTTATAAAACTGCTATATGCCGTTTAAATTGTTGTCAAAATTTGCCAAGTCGCCAAACAGCAGTTTCTTTCTATACAGTGATTTGGAAGTTGATATGATCATATGATAATTATATCATTGTCGTATCATGATCATTGTCATGTGATTATTTTTTTTGTTTTAATGCAGCTGGCAAACACTTAGACAGTTGTCTTGGATGCCTTAATGCAAGCGCTGCACCTATGTTACTCACTTAGCCCTTCCCAGGGTGTGCGTGTAGCTTGAAGATAAACTACGAACGCGGAGTAACAATACCTCCGTAACGCTCTACGATCCTGTTAGACGGGACCTACGGTTTAAAGTGGATTCCGAGCCACTAAAAACATCCATGGCACGGGCCGGGACTCGAACCCGAAACCTGTGGTACCGAGCGCCACCGAGCGCTAGCCAGTCGGCCATTCAGGCTCCTGCCATATGACTATGATAGTGATCATTTTATATGATAATTACATCATTATCATATCATGATCATTTTCATATGATTAAGATAATGATCATTATGATCATAATTATTATCATATCATGATTATTTTCATATGATTAAGATAATCATTATGATAATGATAAGGATAATTTTCATAATGATCATCATGATGAGAATCATTATCATCCTTCACCATGATTGTTTCCATTATTGTTACAAACAAATGAGTTACTTGTAGAAAAATGAATAAAATAAGTAATAATACAATTTTATATTGAGTTGTAGATTTTGTTTTTCTGATCATTAGTTTTATTATTATTTTTTATTTTAAAAGTTTACGATTTTTTTTATTGGCCAAAACTAACAGTTCTCATAATATATTCAAATCATAATCATGTTCATATAAAGTGTCACAGTCAAGGTCCCAAGCCTGGTGACCCGCGCGGGCATATATTAACCTCAGAAAGCCAAGATCCCTGTCCGGGACCGTCGAGTGTTTACATAATTAAGTCATAAATCACTGCCAGTCTGCACTGATGTGTTAACTAGCTGCTGCATCGATTGGTCGCAGAAAAGTCTTTAACAATTTTATTAATGGACGAAATCTGTTAGAGCACGATATTGCGAAATACACTAATAATGAACAATGACTCTTTCCCCTCCTCGTGGTTCGTTTGTGCTGATTAGACCGGGCTATCGAAGTCTCGCAGCGTCGCGGGGGGTCGGACACAAATTGTATTATGTGTATTTTTAGATCTAATTCTCATTGACTGGTAGTTTTCCTACATTTGAAGACGAAAAACAGGTTTCATTTGTGACAAAATGAATAAGTTTCTTTTTATCATGCTGATATCTTGAGATGCGCAGATGAAAAGCACGTAAATTTCAAATTTAGAGACATACATTCTCGTAATAGTTAAACTGCATAAGAAGTAATATAAAACAAAACTTTTTTAAAGTCAATTCCTAGTTTTTTTCACTATATTACAGAAAGTCCTTTATAAATAATTTTCATTCATTTTTTTAAATTTATATGGTGCCATCTATTGGTAGATATCTGCAACTTAAATCTAAAAAAAACCAAATGGATTTAAACATTAGATAATAAAAACCATTAGATTTAAATTAATTAATTAAATTTAAATAATGAATTGATATTTAAAAAAAAAAAACTGTATTAACATCCAGTGTTATCCGCTACAAGTTCAAAAAAATAAAATAATGTATTTGAACTTGAGTGGATGAATAAAAAGCATTTTATGAACGATTGAAAATTTGAACAAGATATATATAGGGCGAGTGTGAGCTAATAGAAGAAATTGAAAAAAAAAGGTTTCTTTGTGACAAAATAAATAGGCTACTTTTTATGATGCTGACATCTTGAGATGGGTAGATAAAAAGCAAGTAGTTTTCAAATTAAGAGACACACATTTTCGTCACAGTTTGCATTTAAAAAACAGTTTGTCACGCAAGTGAAATGATCTTTGAAATATCAGGTTTGTCTCATCTGTTAGTTTCTTTCAGTAAAAGCAATAATGAGCAATAGAAGCAGCAATAAGTTTAAGAAAAAGATGTCGATTATTAAATAATAATCTAGAGGCACGCCATACTCAAATTTAATAGTTAACCTTCCTTTAGATTTTATTAAATAATTTTTTTTTTATTTTCAGTGGCAGATTATGAACAGTTCAGCAAAAAAAGAACAACGAAGAAACAAACATACAACAACAAATACAATGAAACATGCTGAAACTGAGTTCATTAATCCAACAATAATGCCAAGTTGCAGATCTTTTAGCCACTAAAAAGTGTTACCAGGTGCACCACGGGTTGGTAGATCTTCTGCACACCCTTTTATTCAATAATTGACATCACTTTCTTCACTTAATAGCTGATTTCTATTGCTCATTATTAATAAGTAATAGAAAACAACCATTAAGTACTCAATATTAACGAGTAATAGAAAATACCCATCAAGTACTCAATATTAATGAGTAATAGAAACAGCCATTAAGTATTGAATATTAATGGATAACAGAAAACAGTCATTGAGTAATCAATATTAATAAGTAATAGAAAACAGCCAATAAGTACTCAGTATCAACGAGTAATAGAAAATATCCATTAAGTGAAAAAAAGATGTCGATTATTAAATAATAATCTAGAGAAAGATTAAAAATTAAATTTGATTGTAGGAGAGTTAAATTTGAGAGTTGGTATATTTATTTCTAATAGAAAAGGGAAACTAGAAAATTTTCTTGAAAAATCAAAAATAAGTCAAGAACATAATAAAAATCATATATATATATATATATATATAGCTACAATTCAGATAATGAGCTACTATTCTAGCTATAAAAAGTGACCATATTTATTGCCTTTAAGTTGAAGCTTCACGTACGAATTGTAATAGAGGGATTTAAATTTTATTCATCTTTAAAAGTAAATCATCATTTGAATTTATTATGTTATTTATTTAGAAAAAAAAACAGAAATATTACATGGTGATGCTTTTTCATCAACCTCATGATGAATTATAAATTTAATCTTGTTGTCAGTAGGTTTAATTAAGATAAACCATAGTTAAAAAGAGGTTAACAAGAAAAATTTAGAAAGGAATCATTTAGCAAAATGTTAAATAAAGGACTTTAACTGTTACATAATGTGGCCAATAGAGTTAGGAACAGGAATTCTCCATGTCCTTGCTTCCATTCAGCTACGGGAAACATGGTGAGTTAACCATAATGGCGTTAATTTTCTTCCCCTCACAATTGCTTCCTGTAATGCATCATAGTCACTGTTGGCTTACCAGTTCTTCGAAGGCTTGAGGATTAATTTAAAAAGCGTCAACTATTTAGTGAGATTAAATATTAAAGAGGTAAAAATTCAGAAGATATTTTTTACAGTTTTCCGAAAGTGATATGTTATTGCAAATGAAAAACTTATCTTAAAGATCTTTGTTTAATTTCGAAACTATGATTAGCTTTAGTGTTTGAAATGTATTGCCAGAACCGTGCATACGAAAATCATTTAAAATATATTTCAAAACTTAGAATATTAAGAAATATCCAATAAAATTAAGAAAAATTAGTAAATGATAAAATCGTATTAAAAAATACATTTAAAAATTTCGCATACGAGGTTAAAATTGACATTTTATGAATTAATAGGCAAATTTACTGTAATAATGTTTTTTCTCAACGGCTTGGTAATTCACGCTTTCAGCATCAGCCCGTTAAACAAACATTGTTGACCTATTTTCAAATAGTAACTTTCCAAGTGCCAATATATCTTGGAAATGGTTTTCAATATCCGTCAGTTTTTCGAATGGAATTGAGTGGATTATTAATGTAGAGATTTAATATTCTCATACTCCGTGTAGTCATAGAAATTTCCTAATAGGATTGCTTTTAAAGCTTCAAACTAAGAACTATTTATCAAAAGATTAGTTTTTAATACGGTCTTTGCAGACATTAAGTTATTTTATAAAAGGTTATATTGACAAGAAAGTTTTATGGAGAAAATTTAGAATATTATTATATATTTATTATTATAATATAATATTATAAAAAATTTTATTAGAAATTTAGAATATTAAAACGTACAATGTTCCTTTATGTAAGTTTGATACACACACATATACATACAAAAATATATATATATGAAGCTTTAGTTGTAATTTAATACACACAAAATTACTATTTTTATACTTCTAGACTAGCCAATTGGGTGGAATGGCTTTAAAATACTAAGTAATACTCAGCAAAATATTAAAATCTTTACATAAAGAAAACTGCTTTAAAAATTATGAATCAAATTCTATAGAAATTGCTTAAATATATCGCACTAAAATGGTGTATATTCCAAGTCTTAATTTTAAGATTTTAAGCGTATCAGGAATTTTTAAATTATTTTTAATGAAATGAATTCTGATTTAAAGAAGTTACAAAATGCAATTTTAGGATATTTTATTGACAAATATTTTAAAAAAAAGTTATATTAAACCTGCACACAATATATACTGCCCTCCAAAAGTTAAGGAACAACCAGTTTTTTGCGCCTAATTTTCAAATGAATGAATGTAGAAACACCAAATTTGGATGACATGTGCACAAAGCAATTATGTATTGACTGCAACGTAGAAGTGTACATAAGAAAAAAGCAAAAATAATTTACAAAAAAAAAAAAAAAGCAATCTCGCTGGAAAAGTCCATTCTTGGAAAAAATAATAATCAAAGTTTTATGTGGTAAAATGTCATAAAAACATAACAAAATCGAGTTTTAATAAGGGATATGCCCACCCTAACTTGAATGCATTGGCGGCATTAACTTTCCATGCTGTCAATTAAGTTGCCGGTTACCGAAATGGGAAGCAAAAACCAGACATGTAGTAAGCTTTGTTACAGCTCTCCTAAAGACCTTGGAGACCTTAACTTTTGGAGGGATATAAATATCCCTCCAAAAGTTAAGGATATATAAATATATATATATATATATATATATAATGTAGCTTTTTTTTTCTCAAAAAAATGATTTGAAAGTATACCTGCATCAATATTTAGCAGCAATTTTGACCATATTTTCTACTTATTAATTATTTACAATTTATTTGTGCATAATTATTAAACAATTTTTCATCAATCCTCAAAACATTGACTCAATATAATTCCCTATTAGAATCATGGTTAACTAAAATATCACCGTACATTGATCACGCCATCCGTGGCAAATTGTTCGAAAAAGGGTAAGTTTAGGTAATTTAACTTGGGGGGAGGGGGTGAACAGTTTCCTGCAGTGAAATCAAAATGACTCCTTTAAGTCCTGAGCGCCCCACAGCGGAGTGAAGACAATGCATAATTCAAGGGGCTCAACTCCCCGGCGTGATTAAGGAGTCTAACACCCAATTAAATCTTGATCGATTGTAGGTATTAAAGAGTGCGGGAGATTAAGGGATCACCTCCTGATATTTCTCGAGAGAAAGGACTCGTCAAAGTGTTTCAGTTTAAGGCTCATTAAGTCCTGCGTGACTTCCAGTGAGCAGTTTGGGTCTGGAAGTAGCTGTACTATGGTTAACAACGTTCTGAACTTGGAAAGTGGTTTAAAATCTCCGTAATTAGATTGCATCAAATATTTGTAAATTTTCTGGGTTTTGTGGTAAGTAATGGGACATCTAATCTGCAAATTTATTCATAACTTCAATTCAACATTCAAGAATATCGTATTCAGAATGTTGGCATATCAGTGGTAGCCAACCGGCCTTTGGTATCACTGAGGTTAGGGTTCGAATCCTGGCGGTGCCATGGATGCTTGTGAGAGGTTCGGAATCCACTTTAAACTGTTTAAGGCTTATTAAGTTGTGCGTGACTTCCAGTGAGCAGTTTGGGTCTAGAAGTAGCTGTACTATGGTTAACAGCGTCCTGAACTTAGAAAGTGGTTTAAAACCTCCGTAATTAGATTTCATCAAATATTTGCAAATTTGCAGGATTTTGTGGGCATCTAATCTGCAAATTTATTCATGACTTCTTTTTACCATTCAAGAATATAGTATTTAGAATGTTGACATATCAGTGGTAACCAACCGGCTAGCGCTCTGGCCTTTGGTATCACTAAGATTAGGGTTCGAATCCTGGCGGAGGCATGGATGTTTATTAGTGGTTCGGAATCCATTTTGAACTCTTTAAGGCTTATTAAGTTGTGCGGGACTTCTAGTGAGCAGTTTGCGTGTAGAAGTAGCTGTACGGTTAACAACGTCCTGAACTTAGAAGGTGGTTTAAAACCTTCATAATTAGATTTCCTCAAATATTCGTAAATTTTCTGGGTTTTGTGGTAAGCAGTGGGACATCTAATCAGCAAATTTATTCACAACTTCATTTCAACATTCAAGAATATTTAAAATGTTGGCATATCAACGGTAACCAACTGGCTAGCGTTCTGGCCTTTGATACCACAGAGGTTGGGGTTCGAACTCTGGCGGTTGCATGGTAGTTTGTTACTGGTTTGGAATCCACTTTAAACTGTTTAAGGCTCATTAAATTGTTCGTGACTTCTAGTGAGCAGTTTTGGTCTGGAAGTAGCTATATTGTTAACAATGTGCTTTACTTTCTGAACTTACAAAGTGGTTTAAAACCTCCATAATTAGGAATTCATCAAATATTTGTAAGCTTGTAGGAACTTGTGGTAATAGCGGGACGTTTATTCTGTAAATTTATTCACAACTTCTTTAAAGATTGTTTCGAATGTTGTCAAATCAGTGGTGGCCAACCGGCTAGCGCTCTGGCCTTTCGGATCACTGAGGTTAGGGTTCGAATCCTGGCGGTGGCATGGATGTTTGTGAGTGATTCGGAATCCCCTTTAAACTCTTTAAGGCTTATTAAGTTGTGCGTGACTTCCAGTGAGCAGTTTTGGTGTAGAAGTAGCTGTACGGTTAACAATGTCCTGAACTTAGAAAGTGGTTTATAACCTCCGTAAATAGATTACATCAAATATTTGTAAATTTGCAGTATTTTGTGGTAAGTAGTGGGGCATCTAATCTGAAAATTTATTCATAACTTCTTTTTAGCATTCAAGAATATAGTATTTAGAATGTTGGCGTATCAGTGGTAGCCAACCGGCTAGAGCTCTGGCCTTTGATACCACAGAGGTTGGGGTTCGAATCCTGACGATGGCATGGCAGTTTGTTACTTGTTCGGAATCCACTTTAAACTGTTTAAGGCTCATTAAGTTGAGCAATTTTGGTCTAGAAGTAACTATACGGTCCACAATATACTTTACTTCCTAAATTTAGAAAGTGGTTTTAAAACTTTCGTAATTGGGATTCATGAGATATTCGTAAATTTGCAGGAAATCGTGGTAAGTAGGGGGCATCTAATCTGCAAATTTATTCATCACTTCATTTCAACATTAGAAATTCAGAATGTCGGCATACAAGTGGTAGACAACTGGCTAGCGCTCTGGCCTTTGGTATCACAGAGGTTGGGGTTCGAATACTGGTGGTTGCATGGATGTATGTGTGTGGTTCGGAACCCACTTTAAATTCTTTAAGGCTCATTAATTTGTGAGTGACTCTAGTGAGCAATTTTGGTCTAGAAGTAGCTATATGGTTAGCAACGTCCTGAACTAGGAAAGTTGTTTAAAACCACTGTAATTAGGATTCATCAAATATTTGCAAGAAGTGGTGGTAAGTTAGTGTGACATCTAAACTGCAAATTTATTCAAAAATTCATTAAAGAATATTTCGATTATTGTCATATCAGTGGTGGTCAAGTGGTTAGCGCTCTGGCCTTTCGTACCACAGAGGTTGAGGTTCGAATCCTGACGGTGGCATGGATGTTTGTGAATGGTTTGGAATCCGCGTTAAATTGTAGGTTCCCTGTCTACTTAGTCCTCATGTGCAGAAAAATGACCTGTAATGCTTACAAACCGCATGAACACTTCAACAAAGGTTGAAGAAATGAACAGAACGATATAACATCTGTGCACATATTTAAATTAACAAGCACATCTGATATATTCAAGGATCTCCTTTTTTTTTCATTTTTGGAAAAAGAACATTTCATTCTACATAATTAAAATTCAATTCATATTTGCTCTTATTTAAAAGAGACTTCGTAATGTTCCGTTACGCTTTTAATTATATCGAATTTTTAAAACTATAATTGTAATTTAAATTCTACTAAATTAATTCTAGGTTTGAGCGACGAACCAAACCGAAATAAACCTTAAGAGGAAAATTCTACTTTGAGTTTTTTAATTAGATTGTCCAAAAAACATATTAAATGCAGGCTATGAGAATGCCAAATAAGTTGGCCGAAAGTAAACATTGTTACAACACTAATCGGAGGAATTTATTCTGCGACTATTATCAAGTCTGTATAATAAAACAAGCAATATAAAAAAAAAAATTAAAGTCAGTTTTTTTCATTATATTGCGGAAATTCCTTTATAAATAATTTTTCATTCTTTTTTTTAAAGTTAGAAGAAATTCTCTCTCTCTCACTAATTTATTCACGTGTTCCATTTTCCATTTTGTTCCCTCCTTGACTCAGACTAGAACCCAGAATGAAAAAAGAATCTGAAAAAAAAAATTTTTTTCGAGCGATCAACACGCTTCGCCACTGGCGATATTTATTCCTAAATTTATATCCTGCTAAATATATAAGAGGAATTTTTTTCTCCCATATAAAACTAAAACTAATTAATTAAATGTAATCAATGAATTAATATTTCAAAAAAACTGTATTAACATCAAGTGTCATCCACTACAAATTTAAAAAAGAAAGGTTTTCATTTCAAGTTGAAATTTTTCTCTTACACCTGGCTCCCTCTATTGGCAGATGCAACTTAAATCTAAAAAAAACTAAAATTAATTAACTAAATTTAATTATGAATTAGTATTTGAAAAAACTGTATTAACATCAATCATTTCATCCACTACAAGTTTAAAAAAATGTATTTGAACTTCAGTGGTAAAAAAGTATTTTATTAACGATTAAAAATTTGAACAGGATATATAAAGGGAGAGTGGGAACTAATAGAATGAATTGAATAAACATTAATTTATTTTTGCGTATTTGAAATCTTTTCTTTGACAGACATGTTTACTAATACACAGTGTGTTTACTAAACACGCCTGAGTCTTTATCCATTACACGAAAGCATACCAGAGTCGTATTACCATTATTATTATTTTTTTTTTGGTTTATTTCCACACAATTCTATTCCACGTCTGTGCTTATCTCTTTGGAAGTAATAATAATTGTAATTAAATTTGCTTTAGATTACTGCTTTTATCTAATAAAGAAGTTATGTGTAGCATGCTTATTCAAATGGCAATTTTACAAGCAATCGTTGGAAGATCTTTGAATATATCTCTTAAACAAGTATAATAATAATAATATTTATCATATCATTTGATTATTCGCATGCAATGAAGGATAATAAAATTTTTATTCAGATAATTAAATTTTCATTCAGATAATTAAATTAAAACATTTTCATTCAGATAATTAAATTAAAACATTTCCATTCAGATAATTAAATAAAGGACAACTATCCGATGTCAATGGTTTTTTTCGACGATATTTACAACATCATGAAATCTATATGACTGAAAGCTTTATGCCTACAATGAATAACATTTTGTGTTTTATTTTATATTCAGTAATATATACCTGCCAATCTTTCTACCAATACAAAGAATTAATGGATTTAATTGCTGTAAAAATCTAACCTATTTTAATCACAATTCATTACTTTTAAAGAACTTGATGCTAAGGAAAACTTTTTAAAAATATGTTATTAAATTATTAAATTCAAAAATATTTTTATTTGTTTATCAACTTACATTAATGACTATTACTTCCATTACTTAATATTACCACTACTTCAATTAATTATTATTACTACTATCAACGAGCACCATTGATGAGCATTAGGGGGGAGGTTCCAACCAATGGCGGACTTTGTTGTCGACAGTGTTTCAAAAAACGAGCACATTCGATGGCATATGTGATGTTCAGTATCATGCCTCGTTAGTTGAACTACCTGATGGGAGTTTTCCGGTTTTTCTCCCATACGATACTATACCAAATGTGGGGTAGTTCCCTTTAAAAGTCTTCTCGGAAGGCACTTCCCTCCTTTCTTTAGCGGCATCTAGGGAGGCCTGATGACGAATTGGTTAGCCTTCTGGCTTTGGTGAAACAGGCTTCATTTTCGAATCCTGGTGGTTGCAAGGATGTTTGTTACTGGTCCGGAATCCATGTTAAACTGCAGTTCCTGGTATAATTAGTTCAAAGTGGTCAAAAGATGACCGCAGAACGACAAGCAAAACAAAAACTAGTCAGCATCAAGGAGCCAAGTCAGACTTTTACTTACGGGCGCTCCATCATAGCAGAAGCTGCCTTTCTCTCCTTGCATGAGACCGCACGGGTTCTTGGACTTGGTCTAGATCCTACTGTCTACCAATTGGGATAAGGAACAAAAATTACTACTTCCATGAAGTACTGTTACTTCTATTTACATTAATGCAACAATTTCATCTAACATGATTGAATCAATTAAAATCAATCATTAGTATTTTTAGTGTTAAAACATTAATATGATTGTTTTATATATAATAAAATATCAATACGTATATTAAAGTGCACAAACAACATATTAACTTACATGTATACATATAAATACATTTTATATTTCCATTGTGATTTACTTGAATGTAATTATTGACAGCATGTATAATCAATATTTCTAATACAATAGTTAATATGAAATATTGATTATACATGCAACAACATCTATGATGGTAGACAACAACATCTTGACCAAGTGTGGTCTCATGTATGGAAGGAAGGGAAGGCCGCTTCTACTGTGATGGAGCACCTGTAGTTAGAAGTTTGACTTGGCTCCATGCTGCTGAATTAGGAGGGCAGTGCTGGAGGATCTTTTAACGGGAAGTGCTTTTAACTTGCGTATAGTATGGGATAAAACCCGGAAAACCCTAACCAGGCAGTCCGACTCACGAAACAAGAAGCTGAACATCAGAAACGCCATCGAATCTCCTTGTTTTTGAAACAGTGTCTACAACAAAGTCACCAGCTGTTTGAACCTAAACCTTAATGCTCACCAGAGGCGCGTTGCCGCTGAGCCACGATTCGGACAGGTTAAATTCAATGTGTATAATTGTGTGAAACGAGGAAAATTTTGAATGTCATATTTAAATTAGTGCACCTATTTGTAAAATATATTACCGTAACATCCATCTTATAAGTGACAGTGACTGATAATCCGCAGTAAAAAAAAAAAAAAAAAAACTTTGTATTTATCGGTGCACGATAGTACCCGTTAACTTATTTTTTTTTTATTGGCAAGAGTTTTTCTTAACTCTTGCCGATAAAATTACCTTTTTTTTGTCCATGGTTAAAATAAATAAGTATAACATTTTTTTTCTCTTTTAAGGTTTTTTTTGATGCCAAAATAGTATTAAAAAGTTAAGACATATCACATTGAATGTTATGTATATCGGAGAGTAGAAACATGCACGAGCAATGATAAAAAATAAAAATATATTTACTGGTCATATTTTATCGAAATGAAAATAAAATTTCGGAAATATTTGTAATTAATTTCTTCTTCGATCCCCGACATATAATAGTGGCCCTGATATAACTCATATATAAAGGCGAGTAAATTACCTATCCCTTATTGTCTTATATCTACTACTATTATTTACTATTATTTACAACTAATATTATTTATATATTACTACTATATCTATTTACTATTATTTACAACTACTATTATTTATATATTACTACTATATCTATTTACTATTATTTACAACTACTATTATTTATATATTACTACTATATCTATTTACTATTATTTACAACTACTATTATTTATATATTACTACTATATCTATTTACTATTATTTACAACTACTATTATTTATATATTACTACTATATCTATTTACTATTATTTACAACTACTTTCTATCTTCTATATATCATAAGTTCATCTTATTTTTAAAAGAACCACTTACTTCTTTCTGACACTTAAAATTCATCTATTACATGCTGTTATCAAGAATTAAATTTTATTGATATTTCTGGGCGAAAAGCAATGGAAAAATGAAAAAATTACAAAATGAAGTTTACAATTTAAAAAAAAAGCAGATTATATACAGTGTTATATAATCTGCGCTAACATAATTGAAGCTAAAATTGTAAATTTGTATAGCGTATAATTAGTGGATTATAGGTAAATAATTACGGTACTTTATTTTGTTTATTTTTTTTTGCACGTAATACTATTAACATATTATTTTTCTATATAAGTCTTTAACAAATTTTGTTTACAATTGATGTCATCTCATGTAAAAGCAAATATTTTGAACATAAAAAGTGATAGAAATCATCTCTTAAATTTTCCTTAATGAATAGTAATATATCGATTCATTTTTAGCATTCATATCATTTTTGATATTTAATTATATTTTCATACCTTCGTCTTCATCGGCGCAACAACCCCATGATGGGCCAAGGCATGTCTGTCTGTTGATATGTTTCGAGCCAGGAGATGTTTTCTTTTTATGGGCTAGGGTTGTCAGCCCTGCGCCCAGCTATCATATTAGACAAGGACCTGTAGACTGAAGGTTTGTAGGCAGATTCCAAGCCACTACAAACATGCATGGCACTTCTGAGGCCATAATCCTGTGATACCGAACGCGCCAGAGTAGTCATTCGGCCCGTAGTTTGAATTTGTTTCTTCAAATAACTAAAGTATATAAGTTCATAGAAACCTGGCAGAAATAATAGGTATGGAACAAACAAAATAAAAGAGATATATATTTCAGGTCACCTACGACTTAAAGTAGATTGCGGCCCATTACAAACAACCATGATAAAGCCGGGATTCTCTACCATCAGGCCCCATTACCATAGCTTTGTCTTCATTGGCACAACAGCGCCTAATTGGCCAAGGGCGTCAGTCTACTGGCAGAATTTGAGCCAGGAGATGTTTTTTTTTACGGAGTAGGGTTGTCAGCCCTACGGTCTACAGTCATATTAGACAAGGACCTAGTATATAAAGTGGATTGCAAACCAATACAAACATCCATGGTACCTCCCGGTTCAAATCCAAAACCTGTGCTACCGAGTGCCAGAACACTAGTCACTTTGCCATCATAGCCCCATCATCATAGCTTTGTGTTCAATATCGCAGCAAACGCTAGTTGGCCAAGGCCGTCTGCCTGCTTACAGATTTCGACACAGAAGATATTTCTTTTTTACGGGGTAGCATTGTCATCACTACGCCAAACGTTCTAGAGTCATATTAGACTGGTACTTACGACTTAAACTGGATTGCGAACCATTAAAAACATCCATGCTACCCCCGGGATTCGTAGGTACCAATTTCATTTTTTGATCATAACATTGAAGTTGACTCATTTATAAAGAATATTCTTTTTTTTTCATAAAATTTTCGTTCACTTGGAAAAACCCTTCATTTTTTTTCATACAAATACGCTAATTTGAATAGTTAGATCATCTTTTATCAATTGTATCACAGTATATCTCAATCAAACCTGACAAGCATGCCAAAAAACAATTGAAGCTCTATTCCTTTCCCTATTCTTTTCCACTCGCTGTTACACCTGTTTGCCGCTGAGCACCTCTCCGCTGCATATGTGAACGACCCCTGATCCGCGGACGATTAATCACAGGTTTCGTATTAAGTGAGACCCCCGTTTTCTGATTAATGATTCGCTTCCTGATTTTCGCCCACTTCCTGATTTCCATCCCTCCGTTCCGCGGAAGAAAAAAGAACATATTCTTTGGGCCCAACTGGTGCGATATTTTGTGTCAGTAGAGAATCACTCACGCAGTTAGGCACTTGTCCGTTTTTTTAATCGGAAAATGAAACATTTATGTATGTTTCAAATAGCTTGGATTATTGACCGTGACTTGGTTTAGTTTTTTGTATATGTTACGAATCAGTTATTGGTTCAAGTCCTTCAAAATAAAGAGAAAATGTTTTGCGTAGTTCGTAATTTTTATGGTTAGCAGAAAAAAAAAAAATTTGTGAAAAATAGTAAAAAAAAATATGATGTCTATAATACATTAAAATCTGGGTCGAGTTGTTAGCACTCTGGCACTCGGTACCACAAGTTTCGGTTTCGAGTCCCGGCGGGGCCAGGGATGTTTGTAGTGGTTCGAAATCCACTTTAAACCGTCTGAGATGATCGTAGAGTGCTACGGGTGGTATTGTTACTCTGCATCCGTAGTTTATCTTTAAGCAACACGCACCTCCTGGGTAGTGCTAAGCGAGTAACGCCGGTCAGCCCTTGATTAAGGCATAAAAACAACTGTTTAATATGTATTTGCCAGCTGCATTAGACAAAAAAAAATCTTTAAAATCTGCCATGGGGAGGGGGGAGGGAATACAGCATTATTTTTCAGAACCAAGAGTGTTCAGGTTGTATCTATACATAGGAGTCATATTTGGTCATGGTAAGAAAATTTTGTCCTCCATGGAATGAAGTTTGGTTTGGTTTGTCACTCTACAGTCATCTTTTGCGCACGAGGGCTAAACAGATCGGGACCTAGAGCTTAAAGTGGATTCCGAACCACTAAGAACATCCATGGCACCGCCGGGATTCCAACCCGAAAACTGTAATACTGAGCGCCAGAGCGCTAGCCCTTTTAGGAAGGAGGAGATGATTAGGCCTTTAGATGTCAACCTCAAAGATTTTTATTCTAAAATCTTTTGACATGGTGTGATTTCAGTGTAACCATAGTGTGGTTTCAGGGTAGTTATAGTATGGTTTCGGTATTCCATATTTCTCCTGTGTAATATTAAGTTTGTTACATATCTGCCCTTCTACTGGTAAAGGAATTCAGGTGAAAGTTCTTGTTTAAATATTATATAATAATAATATATACTATTTCTTTCAAATATTACATAATAACAATATATATAATATGATACCAATTACTCAATATTATTTTTTAAATAAAAATATTGGTATTAAATACTACATAAATAACAGTGAAATTAAATAAAATTGTTAGTTGTTTTATTGTAAACAAATAAAGATAAGTCCAAAATATTCCATCGGAATAGTTGGTTTCCCCTGGATTTTTCCCATATCCTCTATTCCACTCTGGGTAAGATAAATTATCTGCACTTCTAATGTCAAATGAACAAATGAAAGTTCTTGTTTAAATATTATATAAAAATAATTTATAATATTTCGTCAAAATATTGTATAATAATAATATATAATATTTTGTCCAAATATTATATAACAACAATGTATAATATTTCTTTCAAATATTATATAATAACAATATACAATATGTAATATCATATCAATTAGTCAATATTATTATTTAAATAAAATTTTTGAGATAACAAAATAATACTAAATAAATAACCGTGAAATGAAATAAAATTGTTAGTTGTTTTATTGTGAAAAAACAATAATAAATCTAAAATTTTGTTTTTGACTGAAATTCATATATTACACTGAAGTGACAAAAGTCATGGGATACCTCTTAATATCGTGTCGGCCCTCCTTTCGCCCGGTGAAATGCAGCAACTCGACGTGGCATGGACTCAACAAGTCGTTGGAAGTCTTCTGCAGGAATATTGAGCCATGCTGTCTCGATAGACGTCCATAATTGTGAAAGCGTTGATGGTGCAGGATTTTGGGCACGAACAGACCTCTCGATGATGTCCCATAAATGCTCGATGGGATTCATGTCGGGCGATCTAGGTGGCCAGATCATTCGTTGGAATTGTCCAGAATGTTCTTCAAACCAATCGCGAACAGTTGTGGCCCGGTGACATGGCGCATTGTCATCCATAAAAATCCCATCGTTGTTTGGGTACATGAAGTCCATGAATGGCTGCAAGTGATCTCCAAGTAGCTGAACATAAGCATTTCCAGTCAATGTTCGGTCCAGTCGCACCAGAGGACCAAGTCCATGCCATGAAAAAACAGCCCACACCATTACGGAGCCACCACCAGCTTGAACAGTGCCTTGCTGACAGTTTGGGTCCATGGCTTCGTGGGGTCTGCGCCACACTCGAACCCTACCATCAGCTCTTACCAACTGAAATCGTGACTCATCGGACCAGGCCACGGTTTTCCATTCATCTAGGGACCAACCGACATGCTCACGTGCCCACGAGAGTCGCTGTAAGCGATGTCGTTCTGTCAGTAAAGGCACTCGAGTCGGTCTTCTGCTGGAATAGCCCAAGAAAGCCAAATTTCTCCGCACAGTTCTAACAGACAAGTCCCTTGTACGTCCCACATTGATTTCTGCGGTTATTTGACGCAGTGTTGCTTGTCTGTTAGAATTTACGACTCTTTGCAGGCGACTCTCTGTCGTTAAGTGCAGGCGGTCGACCACTGCACTGTCCATGGTGGGATGTTATGCCTGAAATTTCATACTCTCGGCACACTCTTGACACAGTGGATCTGGGAATGTTGAATTCCCTAACGATTTCCGAAATGGCATGACCCATGCGTCTAGCTCCAATAACATTCCGCGTTCAAAGTCTGTTAATTCCCGTCGTGCGGTCATCATCACGTCAAAACCTCTTCACATGAATAACTTGAACAGAAATGAAAGCTCTGCGAAAGCACTGCGCATTTATACCTGTTCTATGCGATGCTACTGCCATCTGAACATTTGCATATTGCTATCCCATGACTTTTGTCACTTCAGTGTATATTTAATCCAAATCAGTTTTCTAGATAATGTGACATCTTCTTTTGTTTCATTTACGATAGTATAAAATACATCCAATAATTATTGTCTTAAATTGAGATCTTCTTTTCAGGTGTCCAATTCATTTTAATCTGCATAAAAGCCTGATTTAAAAAAGGCTTATTTTAATAAATACGTGTTTTAAAATCGACAAATCCTTTCTCTTCAACTACATAATCTTAGGAGTTTCTTACTAAATGTTTTCTTGATATATAACTTATAAAAAAGTTGGTTTATTTTTCTCAAAATGATCTAAAATAAATCTATAATTGTATATGTATTTATTTTCTCTTTGATACATTTTTCTTTATTAGATCTAGTGCTCTATTATAGTTAACAATTTGTAAACTTCATAAAGAGTGAATCGAATTCACTACCTATTCATGAAACAAAAAATGTAAAATATTGAACATAAATAATGAAATTTGATATTAACTGAGCATAATGATTTAAAACTGAACCACTGAAAAGATGTGTGACTAGTGCTCTGGCGCTCAGTACCGCTGGTTTCATATTCGAGTCCCGGCGGTCCTATGGATGTTTGTAGTGGTTCAGAATCCACTTGGAAACCGTAGTCCCGTCTAATAAAACTGCAGAGCTTTGGGCTTAGGACTGACAACCCGTAAAAAGAAAACATCTGTTTTGGAATCTGCCACAAGGCAAACGGCCTTGGCACATCATGGACTGTAGTACAAGGGAGTTAGTTAACACGCAAATTTAAATAAATAATTCAATTGATACGAAACCCATTTTCCGTTTCGTTGAATTGATATGTACCCAAGTCTCATTCATGAAACTCATATAAAGCCGATAGATGGTTTGATTGAAAAATGATTTGCCAAATGCTTTATATTGATCTTATTTTTTTAAAGTCACGAAAGTTGATCAATGTAAGATTGCGCATTTTAATGCAGAATTTTACTGTGCTACAACTATAGCGCAATTTTAACATGGACTATATATTTGGCAATTTCATGAAACGCGTAAACTTTTGTTGGTATTAAAAGTAAATAAATGAAAAAAGGCATATATAGGAACTCTACATCCTGGTAAGTACATTAATTACAAAATACTAAATTTTAATTTAAATTAAATTTTAAAAAAAAAATCAAATAAAATGTTTTTCTTATGTTTAAATGGTAACTTTTCTTAAAACACTCGAGTCGAATCATGTTAACACTTTCATTAAAATTTGAAACTCTGTTAAAATATATCTAGTATGTATATAAAAATTTATATATAATGAGGCGGACAGGGCAGGTAGAAAACAATAGAGAGCCAACGCATGAGAGAGATCTTTTATAGAGTCATTTTCTAAACTTTTTTTCATAATATTATAATTTTTGACATGTCTAATACAATAGTATTTGTCTCTTGTAAAAAAAAATTACTGATAAATAACGTATGAATGTATGGCAGTATGTGGAATGTTTATTCCTAACCGGAATCAAGTTCTCCTTGCAAAAAATTACCATTAAAAATTGGGGCAACTTCTCACAATAAGGTACCATTATATCATCGAATCACCATCATAAGGTACCATTATATCACCATATCACCATCTTTGGAAAAATATGCAGAGACATAACTTTATATTTATTGAAAATAAAATGAATAAAAATAAAATATGCATTATATATATATATATTTTGTTTCATGAATTCATTACGGATTTCATGAAATTGTCAAAGACATATCTCATGTTAAAATAAGCTATAGTTCTTCTCTCATCGGGTACTACATGTCTTTTTGTTGAAAGGTCAGGGGAAAAAAAAGCCGTATTTTTTAACCTTTATTATGGCCAAATTGGACTTGATCTAGATGTTGTTGTTGACCAAGTGAGATGAGGAACCAAAACACGCTATAGTTCTGGTACAGTAAAATGCTGCATTAAAAATGGCAATCCTATATGGATCCTCATTTGTGAATTTTTAAGAAAAATATCAATGTAAAAGTTTTGATAATGTAATAGTAATATGCATAAAATCTTATCGAGATGGGTTATATAGATTCTACAATAAAAGACATCTTTATGAAGAATGTCCCTTAAAAGTATATATTTTAGAGTAAGCTACAGTAGATAGAACGAAAGGTTATATGAAGATTAACATAACTGTCTGTTCACTGAAGAATCAGTATTACATTCAAGTTCCGCAACATTTGACTCTATTTGCATTGGCGGAGAGCAATCATTGGAAAGTATAGAAGACTTATTTCTCATTTTTTTCTTCCCTGAGGAGAAACACATCGTCAATATCATTCCTGCACTTTAAAAGAAAAAAAAACCCTTTTTCACACCAAAACCGCACTGTGCATCAAGTCATATAAGCATAAAAAAAAAGAAAAAAAAAAGAAAGGAAAAGACAGTAAATGCTTTCCTGGATGTTATAAGACTTCGAAAAAGGAACAAATAAAGATCAGGAGACGTGAACTGCAATTTTGTTTTTTGGCGCTTGTCGCTCCCTGTCAGATTTCCGAGTGGGAATAAAATGGCTTTTCTGAAAAGCGCTCATCTCTCTTATCTTTGGCGCGAGTATGCGCACTCCTTCTTCTATCCCCTCCCTCCCCTTCCAAAAAGGACAGGACGAAGAGAACAAAAGTTGCCAAAAAGGGATGAGGTGGGTAAAGGGGTAGAGGATGTTCTCTTCGACTTTAGGAAGGGATGTGTTTGATAAAAGAGCTCCAGTTGAAAGCAGTAATTGAAACAACCAGCATTTCCTGACGTGTCAAAACTAAAGAATCTTCGCATCTTCTGGCCTGGCTTAGGATGTCAAGTATCAGAAAAAAATTCTGTGTTCCCTGGTTTATTAATAGAAATAAAAAGAAATTGCTAGAAAATTTAAAACTGGAACCATTTCTGGATTCTCAGTTTGTTATAAATCGTATTTAAAATTTTATTGGGAAATATTTAGTGATTTACATGGGAAATGCAGTTCTATTACAAGTAGAATAGATTCTACAAATTCAAATAACTATTTTATATTGATAAGTAAAGGAAACCAAAAATGTTTTTAAAAATATTCATAACAACTTTTTTAATAAAAAAAATTATACAATAATCCCAAAATATTGCTTGGTGGATTGTTTTAGTATGAATCATAGCAATTAACGTTTTTACTAGAATTTGATAATTTCTTAATTGAAGAAACATAATTTTGATGTTTGAATATTTGAGATAATCTTAAAAAGACTTTCTGTCGAAATCTTTGGAAAAATACACAGAGACATAACATTGTATTTATTGAAAATAAGGAGAAAATATGTATACATTTTTATTGCTATGTATTATGCAGGTTGCACAATAAAAGACATCTTTACGAAGAATGTCGCTAAAAATTATAAATTTTAGAGTAACCTAGAGTAGAAAGAAATACAAGTTATATGAAGATTGACATAACTGTCTCCTCACAGAAGAATCAATACTACATTCAAGTTCCGCAACGTTTTACTCTATTTGTATTGGCGGAGAGCAATCATTGGAAAGTATAGAAGGTTTATTTCTCATTCTTTTCATCCCTGAGGTGAAACACATCACCAATATCATTTCTGCACTTTAAAAAAAAAGAAAATAAAAAACCCTTTTCACACCAAAACCGCACTCTGCATCAAGTCCTAAAAAGACAAAAAAAGAAGAAGGAAAAGACAGTAATTGCTTCCCTGGATGTTATAAGACTTCGAAAAAGGAACGAAAAAAAAAAGAAAGAAAAGAGGTCAGGAGACGTGAACTGCAATTTTGTTTTTTGTCGCTTGTCGTCCCCTGTCAGATTTCCGAGTGGGAATAAAATTGCTCTTCTGAAAAGATCTCATCTCTCTTATCTTTGGCGCGAGTACACGCATTCCGTCTTCTATCACATCCCCCTTCCGAAGAGGACAGGACAAATAGAACAAAAGTTCCCAAAAAAGGATGAGGTGGGTAAGGGGGTAGAGGATGTTTTCTTCGTCTTTAGGAAGGGATGGATTTGATAAAAGAGCTCCAGTTGAAAGCAGTAATTGAAACAACTGGCATCTCCTGACGTGTCAAACCTTAAGAATCTTCACATCTTGTGTTTCAGGATGTCAAGTATTAGAAAATATTCGGTGTTCCCTGGTTTATTAAAAGAAATAAGAAGAATTGCTAGAAAATTCAAAACTGGAACCATTTCTGAATTTCAGTTTGTTATAAATTGTATTTAAAATTTTATCGTGCAGTGGTTATGTGATCTGCATGGAAGATACAGTTCTATTACAAGTAGATTAGATTCTACAAGTCGAAATAACTAGTTTATATTTTTAAGTAAAGGAACACAAAAATGTTTCCAATTTCTTATAACGACTTTTTAAGTAAAAAATATGTAAGTAAAAAATCCCGAAACAATTATTTGGTGAATGGTTTTACTAAGAATCATAGCCAATAACTTTTTTTTTTTTTAGTTTGATAGTTTCTGAATTGAAGATACATGATTTTGTTAAGATACATTGATGTTTGAATATTTAAGGTAATCTTAAAAAGACTTCCTATCGGAATCTTTGCTAAAATACACGGAGACATAGCTCTGCATTTATTCAAAATAAAGGGTAAAATTGCATAAATTTTTATCACGATGGATTATGCAGATTGTACAATAAAAGACATCTTACCAAACCACTACACAATAAAATACTCTAAGTTAATACAAAATATATACTTTTAAGTGACATTCTTTATATGGTCACATAAAAGTACATATTTTAGAGTAACCTGGAGTAGATAGGCATAAAAGTATATGAAGATTGACACAACTGTCTGCTCACAGAAGAATCAATATTACATGCAAGTTCCGCAACATTTGACTCTATTTGCATTGGCGGAGAGCAATCATTGGAAAGTATAGAAGGCGTATTTCTCATTTTTTTTCTTCCCTGAGGTGAAACACATCGCCAATATCATTCCTGCTCTTTAAATAAAAAAAAAAGAAAGAAAAAAAAAAAGAAAATAGAAAAAAAAAACTTTTCACACCAAAACCGCACTTTGCATCAAGTCATAAAAAACACAAAAAAAAGAGGGGAAGACAGTAAATGCTTTCCTGAATGCTATAAGACTTCGAAAAGGACGTGAACTGCAATTTTGTTTTTTGGTGCTTGTCGTCCCTGTCAGATTTTCGAGTGGGAATAAAATTGCTCTTCTGAAAAGCGCTCATCTCTCTTACCTTTGGGGCGAGTGCACCTCCCCTTGCGAAGAGGACAGGACAGAAAGAACAAAAGTTCCAAAAAAGGATGAGGTTGGGTAAAGGGCTAGAGGATGTTTTATTCGACTTTAGGTAGGAATGTATTTGATAAGAGAGCTCCGGTTGAAAGCAGTAATTGAAACAACCAGCATCTCCTGACATGTCAAACCTAAAGAATCTTCGCATCTTGTGGCTCAGGATGTCAAGTGTTAGAAAATATTCTGTGTTTCCTGGTTTATTAATAGAAATAGAAAATTCAAAGCTGGAACTATATCTGGATTTTCAGTTTGTTATAAATTGTATTTAAAATTTTATAAAGCAGTGGTTATGTGATTTGCATGAGAGATATAGTGCGTTTCCACAAGTTAAAATTAGTAACTATTTTATATTAATAAGTAAAGGAAAATAAAAATGTTTCAAATTTTTTTAATAACGACTTTTTAAGTAAAAAAAAATGATCAATTAGCTAAGTGGGTTTGGTATAAGTCATAGCCACTAACTGTTTTACTTGAATTTGATATTTATTCATTGAAGAAACATAATTTTGATGTTTGAATTTTGAATTTTGAAGGTCGTCTTAAAAGGACTTTCTATCGATACAACTAATCAAGAAATTGAAAATGAATTATTACCTTGGGCTTCAAGATTGATAAAATATGTCAACTAATTTGCATAAAAACGAAAAATATTGTTCCTGTTTTTGCAAATAATTATGCCTCAAAACAAAAAAAGCAAAAAATAAATCATATATGTTCTTGTCAAGCTACTTTACCTATGTATTAAAATCGAAAATTTTAATAAAAATAAAAGGAGCGACACAATGTTTCACTTGTAATATTTTCCATCATTCTTCGCAAAACTGGCATAATACACCCAGATGCCTGAAATGCGATGATAATCACAATATTAGGAAGAAGAAGAAATTGAGGTTTGTTTGTAAAGACGTTTGTAAAAAGTGTACTATACTAATTTAATGTTTGGGCTGCTTACCGGATTTAAAATTTATTAATGTTTAAAATTAAAACTTATTTTAAATATTGTTTGCTTACGTTATTCGAACTGCGCCATTTGTACTCTAGGTCAGTTCTCTAATGTTTCCTGTATCCCTCATGTTTTTATCTTCCGTCACTTTTCTTACTTTATTTAGATAAAACTCTGGCGGGCCAGGGTACTCTGTAGAAAAGAATGACGATGTTGAATTCAATTAAATAATAATTTATTCAAGTAGATTCAAATGTAATTTTTTAAATATGTATAATTATAAATGTTAAAGGAAAACCACAGAAAAATAAGTCTTTTATCATCTTATAAAGAGGATTTTTAAATATTTTTTTTTTTTAATTTTCAATGGCAAGAGAAAACGACAAACATTTATGGGATAAAAAAAGTGTAAAACAAAAAGTAAAATGATACATTATAGTGGTACAATGATTACAATGATTACATACAATGATACCATGATTACATACAATGATACAATGATTAATATAATAATACAATGATTACATACAAGTTAAATGAAAACAACAATAGAAAAAAGTCACCGGATTATAGTGTAAAGATTTTCAGGAAAAGTGTAATTCTACATTAAAAAACAATTCATTTTGTACTCATTGGGAATTACCTATAAGTATTTACTGTAATAAGCAATTTAAAATTGTATAAGTTGGAATAAATCTATTTTGAGCCACCATATTGAAGCATACCCATGTATTTACATGGCTCTTTAAAAAAAGATTCTTTTTAGTTAAACTAACTATGCTTATATTTTTCCAGTTCGTAAAATATTATTTCGTTTTAATCAGGAAGCACTTTGTGGACAACATATATAACATGATATAAAATATATATATACCCGACTCGTGATTTAGTGTTAACGAGTCGGGTATACATGACTTATATCATATAATATCATTTATAACATTTTATATCATACAATATATTTTATATGTGCGCTTTTTTTTTCGTGCACCTCTGGTGAGCATTAGGTCTATTACTACTACTACTACACCACACCATATCACTGTGCCAAGAGCTGAGTTGCCCTTATACCATTCGGGAATGATGTGGGGGAAATTGAACTGACACACGATAGAGACGGGAAAATTTCAAAAATTAATTTTTTGAGGTGCAGAAATGGAACAATGAGGAAAATGTTTACAAAAACAGAAGATAATATCTAAAAATTTAAAATTTAAAAAGGCATATGAAATTCGAAAATATATAAAGTATATAAATACATTAGATAAATTATTAGAAAAATTTAAAAGCAATGAAATACATCAAAACTGCATTGAAGAATATATAAATCAGAGAACTGAAGAAAAATCATTAGGGAGTAGATTCAATCCACTGGCGGCTTTGTTGTAGACACTGTTTCAGAAAAACACGCAGACTCAATGGCTTTGTGATGTTCAGCTTCTTGCTTCGTGAATCAAAATATATGTTGGGAGTTTTCCGGGTTTCTCCTATAGGATACGCAAATGCATTCTAGAAGTTCCCCCTAAAAGTCCTCCCGGAAAGCACTGCCCTCCCTCTTCAGTATCATTGAGCCAAGCCAGACTTCTATCTACGGCTGCTCCATCACAACAAAAACTGCACCCTCTTTCCCTGCTTCCATGAGACCACACAAGCTCTTGAAGTTGGTCTAGATGTTGCTTTCTACCAAGCGAAATCAGAATAAAAAATAATAATTGTAATTATAATTTTCAATGGAAAAGCATTCCCTTTCCAATTAGAGTAGAATTTCTTTTATTAACAAATAAATAATAAACAATGAAAAATCTAAGCTCGATTAAGGAATTAAATAAAGAATCTTTCCGATTTAGAATTGCCTCATTACTCGGACTACCTGCTGAGAGTTTTCCAGATTTTCTCCCATACGATAAGCAAATGCGGGGTAGTCACCCCTAAACTTCCTCCCGGATGTCATTTGCCTCCTTCTTTAGCGACACGGACTCAAGTCAGATTTCTATTTACAAGTTCTCTATCACAACAGAAGCTGCACCCCCTTTGCCTCTCTCTCTCTCTGAGTAGATTACCCTGTAGGTAGTAATCCATGAGTAGATTACTCATTTTCTGCAGAGCGGGATGGAGATTCCATGAGTAGATTACGCATAGGATGTCTGTCCCGCACTGCGGGACACCAAAGATTATACACGCAGACAAATATATGTATGTTGCATAACGTATTATAGTTTACAAAAGAAATCTTATTAATAATGCTGTAAGAATAGAAATAGTAATTATTATATTTTCAAATATTTTATGTTTCAATGCACAATAGAAGCTCATTTTTATCGCATTACTTCTTAATGCTTATATATTTGCGAGCGTTAACTCAATGTGGTTTCATATCGCAAAGTAGCTATTTTCTATTTCTTGCCTCGTTAGCCGTATTACCTGGTGATATTTCAGGGTTTTCTCCCATAAGATAATCAAATAAGGGGTAGTTCCCCTTAAAAGTCTTCCCTGAAATCACTGCCCTCCTTCTTCAGCGTCACTGAGCCAAGTCAGACTTCTACCTGCGGGTGCTCCATTACAACAGAAATTGTCCCTTTCTATCCATCTATGAGTAGAGTACTCATGGGATGTCCATCCCGCACTGCAGGAAACCGAAGATTAGACATGCAGACAAATATACACTGAAGTGACAAAAGTCATGGGTTACCTCTTAATATCGTGTCGGCCCTCCTTTCGCCCGGCGAAGTGCCGCAACTCGACGTGGCATGGACTGAACAAGTCGTTGGAAGTCTTCTGCAGGAATATTTAGCCATGTTGTCACGATAGACGTCCATAATTGTGAAAGCGTTGATGGTGCAGGATTTTGGGCACGAACAGACCTCTCGATGAGTCCCATAAATGCTCGATGGGATTCATGTCGGGCGATCTAGGTGGCCAGATCATTCGTTGGAATTGTCCAGAATGTTCTTCAAACCAATCGCGAACAGTTGTGGCCTGGTGACATGGCGCATTGTCATTCATAAAAATCCCATCGTTGTTTGGGTACATGAAGTCCATGAATGGCTGCAAGTGATCTCCAAGTAGCTGAACATAAGCATTTCCAGTCAATGTTCGGTCCAGTCGCACCAGAGGACCAAGTCCATGCCATGAAAAACCATTACGGACCATTACGGAGCCACCACCAGCTTGAACAGTGCCTTGCTGACAGTTTGGGTCCATGGCTTCGTGGTGTCTGTGCCACACTCGCACCCTAACATCAGCTCTTACCAACTGAAATCGTGACTCATCGGACCAGGCCACGGTTTTCTATTCATCTAGGGACCAACCGATATGCTCACGTGCCCACGAGAGTCGCTGCAAGCGATGTCGTTCTGTCAGTAAAGGCACTCGAGTCGGTCTTCTGCTGGAATAGCCCAAGAAAGCCAAATTTCTCCGCACAGTTCTAACAGACAAGTCCCTTGTACGTCCCACATTGATTTCTGCGGTTATTTGACGCAGTGTTGCTTGTCTGTTAGAATTTACGACTCTTTGCAGGCGACTCTCTGTCGTTAAGTGCAGGCGGTCGACCACTGCACTGTCCATGGTGGGATGTTATGCCTGAAATTTCATACTCTCGGCACACTCTTGACACAGTGGATCTGGGAATGTTGAATTCCCTAACGATTTCCGAAATGGCATGACCCATGCGTCTAGCTCCAACTAACATTCCGCGTTCAAAGTCTGTTAATTCCCGTCGTGCGGTCATCATCACGTCAAAACCTCTTCACATGAATAACTTGAACAGAAATGAAAGCTCTGTGAAGGCACTGCGCATTTATACCTGTTCTACGCGATGCTACTGCCATCTGAAAATTTGCATATTGCTATCCCATGACTTTTGTCACTTCAGTGTATATGTGTACATAATGTATTAAAGTTTACAAAATTATTATTTATAATCTTGTAGAAATATAAATATTATTATTGTTTGAAAATTACTATTTATTTTTCAGTGCACAATAGAAACACATTTTTATTGCATTACTTCTTAATGCTTATATATTTGCGAGCGATATCTCCAATGTGTTTTCATATCGCAGAGTAGCTATTTTCTATTTCTTTCCTCGTTAGTCGTACTACCTGGTGGGAGTTTTCCGGGTTTTTCCCCACATGATACGCAAATGCGGAGTAGTTCCCCGAAAGGCACTGCCCTCCTTTTTCAGCTACATGGAGCCAAATCAAACTTCTACCTACGGGTACTCTATCACAACAGAAGTTGTCCGTTTTCCTCCATCCACGAGTAGATTATCATGAGTAGATTACTTATTTCCAGTAGTAAGGGACAGACATCCCATGAGTAGATTACTCATAGGATATCCATCCCGCACTGCAGTACACTGAGGATCAGACACGCAGACAAATATATATATATATATATGTTACATAATATATTATATCTTGCAAAAGGATATTTATTAATTATCCAGTAGAAATATAAATAGTAATTATTATGTTTCCAAATATTATTATTTATATTTCAATGTACAATAAAAACTCCTTTTTATCGCACTACTTCTTAATGCTTATATATTTGCGAACGGTAACTGCAATGTGCTTTCATATCGCATAGCAGCGCTTTTCTATTTATCTTGCAGTAAGCATCATAACGATACGATTGAAGATACATGTTATAACCCCATTACTTTTACTGCACATGGGGACAGAGGGGGAGTGGAACTTGTTGTCATATAGTATCCTTCTTATGTACCATCCCATCCCCCTTGCAGTGCAGGAAAAACCCACTAACGATTTCATTCAAGAATTCAAAAGTCCCCCCCCTCTCCTTTCATAAATCCTTTCAATAGATCGTCTAGAGAGAGTGTATATAAAAGTAAAACAGATTTGACAATGTCATAAAAATGTACAATCGAAAAATAAAGTTATTGCAAAATAGAAAGGAAAGAAGAAAATAAAAAAGGTAAAAGAAAATAAAAAATTCCACACCCCTCCCTCCCCCCCTTTTTTTTTTCTTGGATTTCAAATAGGAAGAGTAAAAAATCCTTTTGAATCGTTTTCTCGGATGGTATACACCCTCTGAAAAGTTACCCCCATCTTCTTTTATTCCATCCCCCCCCTTTTTTTCGTCTGAAAGTCCCGGTTAGTTCAAAAATAAGAAGTTTCGTTCTCTTTTATTATATATTTCTTTTTCTTTTTTTCTTTTTTCTTGTGATGTGTCTCTTTTTCTAGTCCATTCCAGATATTTCATGCTTGCCGAACTCTTGATTGTATCGGATGTGCCGCCATTTGGCGACTGATTGCCGTTCTGAGACATTTTCTTGGCGATCGTTTCCGCCTGCAGTTGGAAATGGAATGGAAAAAATCTTGAGTATGAAATTGCCAGCTGGGAAGATCTTCCATTTGCTTGTAGCCTTCGGCACTTTGGCCGTTTGCTTCAAAATGTATGGAACCGACAAGCATTCGGGCAGTTCGATTTCCCTGTATAACTTATTTTTATTGGTAGTTGAAATCATCGATCTAAATAACAGTGAAATAAACCTGAGGAAAAAATGTATTACAAATATACTAAAATCTCACTATATATGTTTTTAAATTTCATCATTTTTAATATTGCTTTTATGCAAAAATCAACCACAATAGTATTAGTGTTCGATGAAATTCTTTTGGAAATGAAAAAGAATGTTATTTGAAATTTATGGGTTAAAATGGCTGGTATCATTTGGCACAAATAAGAATTCATTATTTTTTTCATTCTTACACGTTCATCATTTTATTACAGTTATTTTTTTAAAAGACCGTATATTTTAACATACGAGCTACATCCAAATCTTTGTGGTCCAGTAAAAATTTGATTCTTGCTGGTAATGTGCACTAAATTAAGCAAAATTAAAAAAAGTAGATTAGGTTAGTTAAAGGTTCTAAAAATGCTTTAAATCCATAGTGTCTGGTTGGAAATATGCCTATATCCATTGTCTATATCCATCCACAACCCATGTTTCCATATTGCCGGGTTGACAATGTGCCTATATCCATTGCCTATAACCCTCCATAATCCATGTTTCCGTATTGCTTGGTTGGCAATATTCCTATATTCATTGTCTATAACCCTCCATTATCCATGTTTCCGTATTGCTTGGTTGGCGATATTCCTATATTTATTGCCTATATCCCTCCATAATCCATGTTTCCGTATTGCTTGGTTGGCAATATTCCTATATTCATTGTCTATAACCCTCCATTATCCATGTTTCCGTATTGCTTGGTTGGCGATATTCCTATATTTATTGCCTATATCCCTCCATAATCCATGTTCCCGTATTGCTTGGTTGGCAATATTCCTATATTCATTGTCTATAACCCTCCATAATCCATTTTCCGTATTGCTTGGTTGGCGATATTCCTATAACCATTGCCTATATCCATCCATAATCTATGTTGCAATATTGCCTGGTTTGTAATATGCCTATATCCATCCTAATCCATTTTGCCATATTGGCCGGTAGGAGATTTCATGGTACTCTCTAATACGAAACGCAAACACAAAACAATAACCAATGGAAAGCCTCTTAGAGAGCATTACTTCCCATCTCAAGTTAACTTCGTATAGCAGCGATCCATGACAAATCTTGAATAAAGATTAATCTATTATCCTGTTCTATCAATATAAAATGTTAAGAATTTAAATATTGGATGTTAAAATGAAAAGAAAAGCTTATCAAAACATATTTTATTACAGTTATTCAAAAATAATGCTGGAACTTTAGTATTAAGCATATAAGAAATGCATGTTATTATCTAAATCTTTTATTGAAATTTTTGAAATCTTTTCACAAATAGTTTCCTGTATTGTATAAAGACTACTGTTGAGATGTTAACAAAACTTTATTCAGATCCTGAACATAAGTTTATTTAGAGTTTTTCATTGAATGGTTTAATTACATTTAGTTTATTGATTTAGCTTGGTGATTTCGTTGAACATCGGCTGGGTTTATGAGGAAAGAAGGTTATTTAGGGGTAACTAACCCATATTTGCATGTCGTATGGGAAAAACCCAAAATTCTCTCACCAGGCAGCTTGACTGTCGATCCGAGGCGCTGTTATACATGTTGTCACAATCGTCATCCAGTCGCTTCGTTTCTGAAAGAAGTAACTGAAACAATGCCGCCAGCGGATTCGAACCTTGGGCCTCTGCACGCTAGATTAAACTGTAGGTTCCTGTCTAATTAGCCTAATGTGTACATAAAAGGATCGTAGAGCGGCAAACCAAACCTGCAAGCTGGCGACGCATTTTGGCACTAGGCCACGAGTTTAGATTTAGTTTGACTTCAATCATTATTTGAATTAGATGATTATGTTTTGAAAGTGAATGCTTAAATTACTTTTTAAATCACTGAAGATATTGTTTAAAACTGTAATTAATGAATGTAAAATTTGACATATAAATTTGAAATATAAAATTTGACTGATGCCCTTCATTTTTTTTTAACCAGTTTGATTGTGTAAAAGAATATTCAAAGTTAAAAATATTTAATATCTAAAAGCTAATGTTCATTAGCTTTTAGACATTAAAATAAATAATAGCATCCTTTGCCTTTTAAGCAATTTACATATTGAGAGAAATGAACTTGTTGTCCTAATTATTTCAATGCGCATGGCTCAGTATACACTAAAATACGAAAATTTTGCTAATAAATAATATTCGTTCTTTAATGTGTACTCGAGTTGTGTTTAATATGTACTTTAAGAAAATGCTTCTTAACAACTATTTTAAACTTTATATTTATCCTTTGAAAGGTGGAAATTGAAAAAATTGCAAATATGTAAATTTAGCTTATTGTTTTTATAATGAAGAGTTTTCTATATAAGCATGCCTTTCAAGAAATTTTGAAAAAAATGTCTTTTCTTGTATCCATTATTTTTATTATTATAGTTAATACCACTTTTTAATATTTATTTAGATTACACCAATTTGTTGTGAATCAGTAGAAGTTGAAATTAGTCAAAAATTTAAGAAGTAGATCGTGACTATGTAAAATTAGTTCATTATGCTTATACTGAAGATTTTAATACAGACTATGCCTTTCACCAAGTTACTCAGTAATTTTGAATTCTTTATTATGAGTTTATACAAAATGATTAGCATGACAACAAACTTTTAATGGCAAGTGAAAGCTTCAACTTACTAATTATATTTTATGGTTTTTAAAAAAAAGGTATTTATCGCCCATTTATGGGTGCTTCCAAAACTCGCTCCATTCATGGTGAAGCACTCCAAGTTATGCGCATAATTAGCAATCGAGGCATCTCCGGCGAATTGTGAGTGTAAGCACTTTCTAAATCCAGGATATCCTTTCCTTTCCAGGATATTCTGTCCTTTTGCCTGGACCATGATTCATAATTGAGTGGCCCTTCGTTTAGTGGGGCTTTAACTGATTCCTAATGAATATTCATCCTGATTAGAAAGCCTGGCTTTATGTCCAAAGACTTGGGAGCAATTTGGTCGAGGAAGTTGAAAAATGTAGTCCTGGATTATTCTGTATTTTGTTTAACCGTGTCGAGCGTGTTAAAGAAGTAATTTGTCAAAGGTGCAGATAAAAAAAATTGTTGAAGAACAACACGATTGCTGGTTTCTGGTGAGCAGTAGTGGGTGGATGTTTTTGTAATGCGTGCAAAGCGTAGATAAACTGGTTGTTAAAAAAAATGCTTAAAAAAAAAGAAAAAAAAGTTTGTTTAAAAAGTTTGTTTTTAATGTTGTTTAAAAGAAGTTGTTGTTAAAAATGTTTAAAAAAAGTTTGAAAAAAGATGTATTTTTTTTTTTAGATTACAGCCATTATCAGTGCAAATATAGCTGCAATTCGAGAGTGAATGGTCCTATTTTATAGCAGCTTCTTGAATAACTCAACGACAAAACTTTTAGAACTGTTTTCCTAGAATAACTAAACAAAACGACAAACGATTTTGAAAGTGAAATAAATTTACTGTAGGATAATTGTTTTTATACCTAGACATGTTATAATATCCCATTTAAATTATTTGAAGCAATTATTAACATTAGTTAAGCTTTATTGACAAAAGTCAATAATATTTTTTTTTCCTTTTTACAGTTATTAAATTATAATAAATTAAAACTGAAGTATAAATGGGGTATGACAGTTAGAATAATCTTCTTACCGTTTTATTAAGCGTATGTAAAATCATATTTATGGTTTGCATGCTAATAAAACTGGTCGTTATTTTTCATTTCCGTTTTTTTTATTACCATTATTATTAATAATTTTATTTTTTATTTTAAACCATTATTTTATCATAATTTCTTGCTTTTTCTTTTTTAAATCTATTTGGGCAACTTCCTAATAGTCTCAACCGTTCTTTTATCGCAAAGCATTTCTTCTTCGTCTTTGTACAGAAATAAGATAGAAGTCAGCGGCTGCTTGCGCAGCCATGTTGCTTCGCAACAGGACAAATTAGATTAGAAAGCTGGTCGTTTGCATTTCTTCCTTTAAAACCATGTTGATCTGTTCCAATAAAGTATACAGGCATACATACTTAACTTCTTTATAATTGAATTAATACAACATACACTCAAGAGCCAAAACATTATGGCCACCCCTACATTTTGCAATGAACTCGCCTGGATGACGTGGAAGGCACGTGATCAGGTGGAAGTGGTATTTAACTGGTATTAAGTGGTGGTATTAATCCATGCCAAGGCGGGTTGAAGCTGTGTTGCGCGCCAAAGGTGGGCCAACTCGTTATTGACAGGTGGTCATAATGCTTTGGCTCTTGAGTGTATAGTTGCAAAAACAATTATGCCTGTATACTTCATTGCCTTGTCACGAAGTGAAATAGTGATAAATTTATTAAAGCTTCTGACCAGAATGAAAGAATTTATGTGTTAAATACTTTATGCTTTAACTGATTCCTGATGAATATTCATTGTGATTGGGAAGCCTGGCATTATGTCCAAAGACTTGGGAGCAATTTGGTCGAGGAAGTTGAAAAATGTATTCCTGGATTATTTTGTGTTTTGTTTAATCTTGTCGAGAGTGTTAAAGAAGCAATTTGTCAAAAGTTCAGATAAAAAAAAAAAAGTTGAAGAACAACGCGATTTCTTGTTTCTGGTAAGTAGTAGCAGGTGGATGTTTTTTGTAATGTGTGCAAAATGAAGATAAACTGTTTGTTGAAAAAAAAAGTGTTTAAAAAGTTTAAAAAAAATTTTGTTATTGTGTTATTAGATTACAGCCATTATCGCTGCAAATGTAGCTACAATTCGAGAGTGAAATTTCCTATTTTATAGCAGCATTTCTTAAAATTCCTATATATTTTTCCTAAAACAATTAAACAAAACAACATTTTTGAACTACGGATAATACATAAAATTTTATATGATTATAATAAAAGGTGAAAGGCTTCTGTATATTGTTTACAGATGTTTTAGGAAATTTGTGAAAAATATATTTTATTACTGTTCAACAATACTTTCTTGCAGACACTGTCACTATGAACAAATATAGCTACAATTCGGTAGTGAAATATAGTATAGTAGTATTTTATAATAGGTTTTTGTATGATTCAACGACAATTCGTTTAGAGTTCCTATATATTCCTCCTATAATAATTAAACAAAACAACATTATTTAACTAAGGTTGATAAGGTTGGTATATAAAATTTTATATTATTATAAAAAATGACTTCTGAATGAATGATAATGTTTTAGGAAATTTGTAAAAGCGATATCTTAATTATTATTCAACAGTACCTTTTTACATTCCTTATTACTATTATCAAATATAGGCGCAATTTTGGAAACGTCCTATTTTATAATATTTTCTTGTATAGCTTAACGATATTTCGTTTAGAATTTCTATATATTTTCCCTATAACCATGAAACAAAACAGCATTCTTTTAACTATGTATGCTGTAAAATTTTATATTATTATAATAAAAAATGAATGCATGGCTTCTGTATATTGTATAATAATGTTTTAGAAAATTAGTAAAAAATATATATTAGTTATTGTACAACAATACTTTTCTACAAAATATCAAATAATAATTTCAGCGCGATTCAGCAAGAAATATTTTACTTGCGCAAAACTCGAAATGTAACTTAAAATTAAATTATTTCCGTTCCGGTAGTAACTCTTTCCTATGAAGTAGTTAATGTTATTTAACCTTATCTTATTTAATTTAATCTTAGTTTTTTATTTGAAACATATCGCAAAGGTTCGAAGAAGATAATATCAGGCGATTGTGTAGTAAGTCAAAGAAGTTTTGCCTTAGGGCCTGAATGGCCGAGTTTCTAGAGCTCTGGCGCTCCGTGGCACTTGTTTCGGGTTCGCGGTGTCATGGATGTTTGTAGTGGTGCGGAATCCATTTTAAGCCGTAGGTCCCGGTCTCATTTGACTGTAAAGCGCGTCACGGAGCCAAGTCAGACTTCTGAATCAAAACAGAAGCTGCCCCCTTTCCCTCCATCCATGAGTAGATTACTCAGGGGTTGTCCATCCCGCACATCAGGTCTCTAAGGATTAGTCACAAACAAACAAACAGTTTGGGCTTGATTTGTAACACACAAAATCGTCTACAGCTTACCACTGCATAATGATATCATGCATAAAAAAAGTAATAGCGGCATATCCCCAAATTTGCAGCACTTGATTATAAATTATTCTTTAAACTATCAATATGTAGAATATAATTCATAATCTTATTAATTATTCTTTAATATATCAATATATATAATATAATCCCTAATCTTATGAATTACGGTGGCCTGTTTGCCGATTGGCTAGCTCTTTAGCCTTGGCCACAGGCTTCAGATTCGAATCCTGAAGGTGACATGGATGTTTGTGAGAGGTTTGGGATTGTAGGTCCCGGTCTAATCAGCTCAAAGTGTGCAAAAAATGAGTGTTGTTGAGAGGCAAACCAAATTAAACTTATTAACTACGACCAAATTTCCGACATCAGAGGCATTCATACAACTCCGAAGGAGTCCACGACTTCCTCAATATTTCCCTGATGGAAATTTTTTTTTTGAATGCATTTCTATATTTAGTTTTCTCCACGCTTTTCTCCATCTAAGAATTCTGAACTGACTTTCAACTGAGACGTTTCTTTTTCCAAAAACTCTGAAGCCTGGATAGAGTTATTTTTCAAGCGCAAAGCGTAGCTTATTATTCTTCTAAGTCCCGAAATATTTTCTTCTATCAGCTCTGCCTTGAAAATATATTTCTCTGCATGCATTTCGTATTGTACTTAAATTCCAACGTTCTGAAATTGAACTTCTATTTTAGAAGCACTTATCTTAATATTTTTGATCAGATCATGAGAGCTGATGAGAGATGGTCGCTCTGCCTGTTTAAATAACGTTGGAAATGAATCAAATATTTTAATTAGTAAATTCCTTCTATTAGCTCGCATTCTCCGTATATATATCTTGTTCAAATTTTCAATCGTTCATAAAATACTTCTTATTCATCCACTCAAGTTCAAATACAATTTTTTTTGAACTTGTAATGGATGACACTGGATGTTAATACAGTTTTTTTAAAATATTAATTCAGTAATTAAATTTAGTTAATTAATTTTAGTCTTTTTTAGATTTAAGTTGCATATATCTATCAATAGATGGTGGCAGATAAACTTTAAAAAATGAATGAAAATTATTTGTAAAGGACTTTTTGCAATAGAGTGAAAAAAAGTAGGAGTTGACTTTAACAATTTTTTTTATATTACTTGTTGTTTGTATGGCAGAACAAAGTCTGCAAATCAAAGTTGAAATCTCATTTCATGTTAACCTTGTTTATGAAGTTTTAAAATTCGTTCCCTTACGGAGATGAAAGTTGTTGAACACCATTTCCAAGTGTTGTACTTCAAAAATATAAATTTCAAATTCAACATTATTTCAGCACTCATAGTGGTAAACATTTAAAACAATTTGAAATCTTTCATTTTCAAACCGATTGTTAATGGCACCAATAAATTCTTGTTTTTGAGTGAACGGATATTTTTATATCTTAAAATTTTATTCATCGTCTTCACTGGAGCAATAGCCTCTTAGTGGGCCAAGGCCGTCTCTCTGCTGGCAGATTACGAGACAGGAGATGTTTCTGATTATTGGTAGGGTTGTCAGTCCTACGCCGAATTCTATGATCATATTAGACCGGGACCTACAGTTTAAAGCTGTGTGGTGGCCAAGTGGCTAGCTCTCGCGGTTTTGGTATCACAGGCTTCAAGTTCGAATCCTGGCTGTTGTAGGGATGTTTGTTAGTGGTACGGAATTCACTTTAAACTGTAGTTTTGGTCTGCTTAGCCCTTGTGTGCACAAGCTGACCATAGAGCGATAAACCAAATCATACCTACGGCCTAAAGTGGATTTTGAGCCACTATAAGTACCTATGGCTCCACTCAGGACTCGAACCTAAAACCTGCAGCATCGAGCGCCTGAGAGCTAGTCACTTGGCCATTAGGCCCCTTTATTCATCTTTAGTTTATTTAATTTTTAAATTCAAAATTATAAATTTTTGATAATTATTTTAAAATTTCCATATGCAGATAATTTTTTAAACGTTTGAGCGAAATGCATCCCTGTTAAATTATAAAATGTTTTTTTTCATTATAAACAGGCAATCTAGGAATACTTTCTACATACACTGCATTTAATTATGCCGTAATTCTATTCCATCAATAAAAAATGCACGCGATATTGTTAAGAGGAATAATAAAATATTTTAACAAGGGCATTTAAAATTTATAGATCTTTTCATAAAAAAAAAATAATAAATAAATAAATAAAAAAAATCTTTCTTTCGAAGTTTATAACAAATGCATTCGCATTAAAACCCGCATTTTAGGGATTTTTTTTCCTGTAAATCCCGACGAAAAGAACTTTTGTCTTTTTTTTCCCTTTTCCCCCTCCTTAATTTATCGCATGCCGCAAACTCGCATTTTCGGAAAAATTTTCGCAGCCACTAACTTTATTGGATTTTCTTCTACTCTTCACCCCCTCCCCTCCCCAGCTCTTTGGGGAGGACGGGGAAAGGGAAGAGCTAAAAAGAAGAAAATTTTACACATTTTCCCTTTCGGGAAAAGTCTCAGGATCCCTGATTGCCACCTACCGAAAATCGATCCCATCTAACTTGGGTCTTTTCCCCCTTTTTCCCGAGAAATCGAACTTTATTTTTGCTTTCCCTTCTCCTCTAGCCCTTCTATTCGGTCCCTCACCATTCCTTCCCTTTCCGATGAACCCTCCCCCCTTCTTTTTTCCACAAAAATCCCTTCCTCACCAAAGAAGAAGGAAAGTAAATGCTGGAGTATCGCGCATGCGTCTTGTGTTGTTATTGGAATTTAAAGACATAAAAAAATGTCTAATTTGCCTATAAAAGGATTATTAACAAATATTATTAAATTAAATTTTCTAAATAAAAAAGTGTAAATAATCAAATCTATTGAAAAAAAACCTTATATGTTTACAAACATCTTAAGATACTATTAGAATGAGGCATTTGATAATACCAATGATAAAGCACTCAAAACACAGCTATTCATAAAGGAATATCTTATGAAACTAATAAAAAATAAAAATAAAAATTTGCGTTTAAGATTATTTTATGCAATTTTTATTGATTAGTAATTTGCTTTCTTCTTCATTGGCGCAACAGCACCATGGTGATCCAAGACCGTCTCCCTTCTGTAAAGCAAATTGCTAGGTAGCTAACTGTCTAGCCTCTGGTAACACAGGCTTCAGGTTCAAATCCTGGCGGTGGAATGGATGTTTATTAGTGCTTAGGAATCCATTTTAAACTGTAAGTCCCTGTCTGTTTAGTCCTCAGCACAAGATGACAGTAGAGCGACAAACCAAACCCATCTAACAGATTTCGAGACAAGAGATGTTTTCTTTTTATGGGATATGGTTTTCAGCCCTATGCCCAACGTTCTAAAATCATATTAGAGCAGCATCTAAATGATTTAAACGGTTTAAAGTGGATTCTAGACCACTGCAAACATCCATGGCACCTCCGGGACTTGAACCCAAATCCACCAGAGCCCTAGCCACTTGACCGTCAGGCTGCTAATACTAATTTGCTTTACATGACTTAAGTTCATTGTTCATTATATTTGACCTGTCAAAAATTAATAGTTTTTTTACAAATGACACATTGTTTGACACTCATTAAGGAATCTGATATTAAATATTGTTATAGTTGAATTAATAATCATACTCTTTGGTCTGAAGAAGATAACGATAGATAAAGAGGATAGAATAGAAAGGAAAGGTACCATTGAAACAAAGTAATTTCGATATTTATTCATATCCCCATACTGATGAATTTTGAAGCACAGTGAAGAAATAATTAGAATTGAGGGAAATGTATTCCATTTATAAACTAGGTTGATACAAAGAGTTTAATGTAATAACCAACAAAAAAAAGCATTATATGAAAAAATAAATATGTGGTGAAGCCACTACTCATTGTATTTAGAGCACATACCCGCCATTCCATTGAATAGAATAATTTTTGTATATTTACCAGAGAAATAATATTCAAAACCACTTTATTCCGAGGCCAGATTTAGAAGAACTGATTAACGAACACCCTTTCATATTTAAATGCCGTGTCTGGAGAATGAGCAAGGCAAGGAAGAAGTGATGTCTATAGGAGAGGAATGCTTGTTCATTTTAACACTTTTACAGACATTTCTTATTTAAATACTAGGTGGTTTGTAAACAATACCAGATTTACAAATGTATGAGACAGATTACATACACAATACAAGTTTACAAATGTATGAGACAGATTACATACACAACACAAATTTACAAATGTATGGGACAGATTACACCTAGACAACACGATGGAGTTCAATGATAATCATGTCTTGCACATTGAAAACACCAGAAAGAATAAGAAACTATGTTAATGAATAAGGGAACTATATAATAACAACTACCAACAATAGCAATGGTGAACTATACCTGCATGACTTTTCATATAGAACCATCCTGATGTTGAAGCAGTATATGATGCACTACATCAAGTATACGCGAATCTGATCTCAGATAATCGCTTGTGAAGATGTTTTTTTTCTAATGCAGTTGGCAAACACTTATATAGCTTGGTCTTGGATGCCTTTCGGCAAGCGCTGCACAGACTTTACTCACTTTGCATTACCCAGGAGGCACGTGTAACTTGAAGATACGGACGCAGAGTAACAATGCCCCCGCAACGCTCTACGATCCTATTAAGACCGGGACCTACGGTTTAAAGTGGATTCCGAATCACTACAAATATCCATGGCACCATCGGGACTCGAACCCGAAATCTGGAGTCCCGAGCGCCAGAGCGCTAGCCACGCGGCCATTCAGGTCCTTGTGCAGATGTGGGAGATGGGGAGATGTGCATTTAGCGGGAGTACGCCTCATTAGATATTGTTGATCATACAAATGCTACAAGCTCAGTAAGCTAGATGAATATCTGCTATTTTAGCGTTTGTATAACCAGTCATCTTACCATCATTGTATCAGTGTGTCAAATGAAGAATCTTTGCGAGAATGCGCAAGTTCCACACTCGTACAATGTCCTCACCAGTATCCAGAAACCATTTACGACACAGCAAGTCTATGTGATTCCGAGTCGTCTAGATGCACTCAACCCCCCTCCTTTAAAACCTTGTGTTGGCACATCTTATATAACCTCATGAATGCCTTGAAAAAGCGGTATGAAGTCGGAATCCGAAACCTCACTGGTATATAAGACGTTGTTGAAGTCACCAGCAATTCTAAGTAGCCTTGATGGTCAATGGTATCCAACATATCTCCAGATCATCATGCTTAAATTTCTTCTAATGTGTCACTGGATGATGAATTCTGGAATAGATGGTCTTCAACTTCAGTATTTAAAATGTACCAAATCTTTTTTATACTTCAAATATAAGCGGAATTCATTGATAAAATATGAGTGAATATCAACCAGCGGGTTTGCCGATGAGCCTTGTTTAACCAGAAACATACATGAATTTGCGCCAATATAAATTTGAGCAAGTAAATTCGAGGACTGACTATATTCCTTTTACCTTCTAATTATTTTTTATAAATTCCTCATTTTCTATTTCCTATAAATTTAATTTCATCGGTATAGTTCTTTCTTGGTATTAAATTTTCCCAAACAAAAAATGCAAGATATTTGTAAAGAAATTTATACAAAATAGATGGAGAGCAAGAATTACATAGTAATTTAGTTCCTTCAAACTATATATCCTGATTTAAAAAAAAAAAAATAAATAAATATTATTTTTAAGTAATGTAAATATGGGGTGTTATTTTCGGTTATTTGATTAATAGAGTATGTATTATTAAAAATAATGCTATTTGCTTGATGAAATTTTATTCTGTTATATCAATTATTTTCTCGTGCTTTTAAAAATTAACAAGTAATATAAAAAAAATAAATAAATAAAGTCAATCCCTACTTTTTTTTCACTATATTGTATATATTCTTTTATAAATAATTTTCAGTCATTTTTTTTAAGTTTATCTGGCGCCATCTATAGGTAGATATATGCAACTTAAATCTGAAAAAAACTAAAATTAATTAATTAAATTTAATTACTGAATTAATATTTGAAAAACTGTATTAACATCCAGTGTCATCCACTACAAGTTTAAAAAAATGTATTTGAACTTGAGTGGATGAATAAAAAGTATTTTATGAACGATTAAAAATTTGAACAAGATATATATATAGAGAGAGTGTGAGTTAATATACGGAATTGAAAAAAAAAAAATAGCAAAAAAAAAAAAAAAAAAAAAAAATTCAAGATAGGTAGTCGAACATAAAAACAGATAGGGGGTTGTCAGCTTAATTTTGAAACTTTTATTGTATCTACATAAAAATAGAAGATAAATAATTTTTATCTTTACAGAATAATGCGAAAAAGTGGTGTGCCAAGAAGAATTTATTCGAAGGAACGAGAATTGGGATTGTTTATGCATAAGCATAGAAAAAGTATATGTAAGCATAAAAAAAGAAACGTTTCAAATTTCAGAGGAATTTAATACTAGGAGCTCCTTTTAGTGAATTAATCAATAAAGTGTTGGTCCATCTTTGGCTTTTATTTAAGCTGGAATCCGGTTCGGAATTGATTCACAGATCTGCTGTATGACCACCAGCTGTATTACTTACTAATACTTCTCCAATTATTGAGCGAGTTCTTGATAATGACGAAACTGCGATCATCAAACCTTAAACATCCTATTTGACCAGGGAAATGCTTGAAAAGCAAGAAGGCAATTAGCGAAAATGTTTTGGGGTGGCTGGACATTAATCTCTTGAAGTGCCATGAAAAGAAGGCAATACAACTGGTTTTAGAATACCATTGATGAATCCCTGGGTTGCTATGCTTTCACAAAAGGCAACTGAAATGGTCTGGTTATGTAATGGCACTCCAGACCATAACTACTGGTTGTCGAACTGTGTGGTGGGTCCCACCAATGTTCTGGAATATTCGGGCAAGCATTCTGTGGTCATCGAGGATCAATCAAGACACTTTGCTGAAAACCGGTCTGCTGCTAGTTAGACTCAAAGATCGTTGTTGTAAATGTGCGTATTGGTGTTTACGAAAGTGATATAGTAGGTAAACTTATCACCATGAGTTCAGATCCCATTCTATAGTTTACTTATCAAAGGTCTTTTCAATCATTGATTTCAAAAATACATATCTTTTCTGATCTTCAATAATGACTAATTAGGTGCCATGAGAGTGACATGACGTCAAATTCTATAGTCTATCTAGATCTACAGCCGTTTTAATGTTTTTCCGTATTCTCCCATGGTTTCTATCGAAATTAGCAAATTTAAGAATTATTCCAACCCAATTATTTTTTTGTTCCCCTTTGGCTCTATTTTATATGCTGGTTTAATTGGTTAAATAGATCATAAAGTATGCGAGACTCAATTCATTGTAATAATTTAGTGGACGGAATAAATTTTGGATGGAAATAATATCTTCTTCATTGCAGTCAAATTGAGTCGTTGGAATAAATGTAGAATGGAAGTTATACCTTCTTCTTTGTTGAACAACGAATGAATTTGGGGGGCCTGATGGCGGAGTGGCTAGCGCTCTGGCGCTCGGTACCACAGGTATCGGGTTCAAATCTCGGTGTTGCCATGGATGTGTGTAGTGGTTCGGAATCCACAATAAACCGTAGGTCCCGGTCCCAATAGGATCGTAGAGCGTTGCGGGGGCATTGATACTCCGCGTCCTTGGCTTATCTTCAAGTTGCACGAGTCTCCTGGGTAGTGCAAAGTGAGTAACGTCGGTGCAGCCCTTATAGCATACAGATCATGGTCTATTTGCCAGCTGCATTAGAACAAAATAAATAAATATATATTAGTCAAATGACTTGGGCTGATGTTGGCTCTGACATCGGCATTGGTTCCGGGTTCTAATCCCGTTGGTGGTATACATTTGTAGGGATTCGGATCCACTTTAAACAGTAGGCCCCTGTTAATTTGACTATAGAGCGTCGGTAGTAGGGTAAACAACCCAACCCTGTAAAAATGAAACATAACCTATCTCGAAATCTGATGGCAGACGACCTTGCCTCACTATGGAACTGTTTCGCTAATGAAGAAGAATTTAGCAAACAATAACGAAATGAACCTAATTAATCCATATCCTCTTACTTTTAATAATACTGCTACCAAAATTATATATGTGCTTTAAGGAGTCTTAGATTGGTTATAAATATTAGTTTTTTGTTAAAACAAAAATTTAATGTAGTTTGATGTGTTGGCCGGTGGCGATAATAATAAGTTATGTCTTTTTTTGAACGATATGACTCATAAAAGTAATGCGAAGGAAGATAAAAATAGTATAAATTCTTGTTCGAAGTTGTTGTGGTTGGCAATAAATTTTTGTAACTAAAATGAATGCAGGAATAAATTATTTTAAATATAAAATAAAAATAAAATATGCTGATAACAGAAAATGCCCTTAATTAAAACTAGAAGAATGGAAGAAGAAATTAAAAAGAAAGATTTATTTGGATGAAAATGATGATAAAATAATAATTATTATTCTGAAAATGGAAACGATAATTACTAAAACAGAAATAGTATTTAAGGATGTCAATTTATTAATAATTATTACTAATGTCAATTTATTAATAATTATTAAAAAAGTTAAATGTATCAATAATTATTACTAATGTCAATTTATTAATAATTATTACTAATGCCAATTTATTAATAATTATTTAAAAAGTTATATTTTATGCAATAAAAGAATGTTCTTAACGATAAAAGAGATAATTAAATAGAAAACTCAAGAAAGAATAATTTAACATCTAGTGAATGACTTAATTCTTTTATCAAATGTTAAAGATAAAATAGGAATAGAATTAGAAGATTTATGAAATCGACATATTCATACTAAAAAAGTAAGACCTAAAGATGAGCCCTATACTATGATAGTTAATATTACTAATAGCGCTAACGCTCTAAGAATCCATTAAAAAAATGCATGTTGTTTATAATTTTTTTCAGTGGACTATTTCCACTAGGTCAAAGGAAACCAAGAAGACGTCAATGGTTCGCATATCTCTATATTCTCAACAATTATTTATTGAAACTAAATATTATTTATTAAAATCAAATTATTTAATTATTTATTGAAACCAAATTGATGACGTTTATTGTCAGTGTCACTAAATTTTTATCACTGCAGATATCACATATACAATAGTGGCCAATGTAAACACGCGCTTACATTTCTGTGAGTGTCACATTATAAATTAAAATTGGCAAAATTATATTGTATATAAGCGGGGTCTGATGGCCGAGGGGCTAGCGCTTCGGCGCTCCGCACCACAGGTTTTGGGTTCAAGTTCCGGCGGTGCGATGGATATTTGTAGTGGTTCGGAATTCTCTTTAAACTGTAGGTCCCAGTCTAATAGGATCGTATTGTTACTGGCGTCCGTAGCCTATCTTCAAGCTACACGTGCCCCCTGGGTAGTAACTAATGAGAACAGCGTCGGGCGGCGCAGCCCACATGGCATGCCTTCTTTAAGGCTTGTTTGTATTGGGCTGCTCACAGGGAAATAATCAATACGACCCAGTCCTCTACGTAATTAAAAAAAGTATTACTAATAGTGAAATTAGAGAAAGAGAAAATAAATTGATTGATAGAAATTAATAATACCTCTAGCTTTCATCATCATGAGTATCGCAATAACCCCATGGTGGTCTGTTCACTGGCAGATTTCTAAACAGTAGTTTTTTTTTTTTACGTGGTAGGACTGTCAGCTGTTCACACAACGCCCTACTGTCAAATCAGACTGGGATCAACGGTTTAAAGTGAATTCCGAATCACTATAAAAATATATAGCTTATAAAAATAACAGTATAAGACTAACAGGTAGAAAAATATTATAGAATAGCTGAATATAAGCAAAATTAAATTATTATTTATTCAATTTCTTCTATTAGCTCACACTCTCCCTATATATATCTTGTTCAAATTTTCAATCGTTCATAAAATGCTTTTTATTCGTCCACTCAAGTTCAAATACATTTTTTTAACTTGTAGTGGATGACACTGGATGTTAATACAGTTTTTTCAAATATTAATTCATTAATTAAATTTAGTTAATTAATTTTAGTTTTTTTTTATATTTAAGTTGCATATATCTACCAATAGATGGCTCCAGATAAACTTAAAAAAATTAATGAGAATTATTTTTAAAGGACTTTTCTGCAATAGAGTGAAAATAAAGTAGGAATTGACTTTAAAATTTTTTTATATTGTTTTTATTCACAAAGTTATTGCATTTATAATCTATTAAATTTTATTTGCTATTAAAATTTAAATAGTTTTTTGTGAAATCTCCTTTCATCTCTCAATCTCCTTTCAAATCTCCTTTTACTGTTGGCCTAAGGTCATCATCATCATCAGTAGTGGCCCAACAACTCCCAGCCTAGGCCATCTGCCCACAAAGATTTTGAGATAGGAGATATTTTGTTTTTATGGGGTAGGGTGTTCAACCCTACGCCTAACGCTCTACAGTCAAATGAGACTGGAACTTACAGTTTAAAGTGGATCCGAACCATTACAAACATCCATGATGCAGCCAGAGCTCGAACTCGAAACCTGCTGCACAGAGTTTAAGAGCACTAATCCGGCGGCCATAAGGCTTCAACTCTAGCTTTAGAAGCAATAAAATAATTTATTTACATCATCACCATAAGGATGAAATACTAATAACTAATATAATTTTGATAAAATTAATAAATTATAAGAATGCTTATTAAAATACAGCTTAATTTTCTTGGGGTTTTTTTGTGTTATTTTATTGTAAACTTTTTGTAAAATGAATCGAAATATTTCACTTTTAACACAGGAAATTACTTGCACTTATGATTAATAGCTAAGCGATAGATCTACAGATTTTTATGCAAAAAATTTCCATTTATTAGTTAAAGCGAGCATTTGCATAAAATTCAGCATCCTAATAATCTAATATCAACAATAAGAATTAGTTTTTTTTTTTTAATCAAATGTTAAAAAAAAATAGGAATAGAATTAGAAGATTTATGAATTCGACAAATTTATACTAAAAGAATAAGACCTAAAGATGAGCCCTATACTATAATAGTTAGTATTAGTAATACTGAAATTAAAGAAAATGAAAATAAATTCATTTAAAGCAATCAGTAAGTAATAAATTCAGTTAATCACCGTAGGTCCCGGTCTGACATGATTGTAGAGCGTTGCGGAGGTATTGTTACTCCGCGTCCGTAGCTTACCTTCAAGCTACACGCACCTCTTGGGCAGTGCTAAGTGAGTAATGTCGGCGCAACGCTTGCCTTAGGGCATCGAAGACAACTGTCTAAGAGTTTTCCAGCTGCATTAGAGCAAAAAAAACAGCTAATCAGCAATTCAGTAAGAAATATCTTAATAAATAAACTCTTTTTGTCATAAATATTTTATAAAATTTCTGGTTATTTTCTCCAAATAAAACACAAAGTACTAAAACAAGTACACAAATAAGAAGTCTGGTTTTGGTTATGCTATTTGCGTATTTATTAAATTATACAAAAAATATTAAAAAATAAGGCATCATCATTCTTAAATAAAACTTACTCCAAGTGTGTGAGATTGCGCAGTGGTGCAATCTTTCCTCGCCCAATTCCATCTTTCGAAACGTTTCAATTTGAGATTTTGAATTTCTTTTTTTATTGGTGATCATCAACATCGATTTGAATTGAATTTTTTCTTTCACTTCGTTTATTTATTATTTGTTAGACGATATTTTTTTATACCTCATTCGCTTTGAAAAGGATTTTAAATTCTATTTTTAGCTCATCGATACATCTTTTTTAAAAGAAGAAAATTTAAAGTTTTGGTTACGAAGGATTTAAAAAATGCTTATTTGATCACCAGAGACATTTTTCTTACAATTTTTCGATCCGTTTTATTTTCAGTGTGCAAATTTAATTTGGAAACTAATGGTGTTTTTTAATTTTTGCTGAGATAGCATTTTTATCCCCTTTTTGTTCTTTCGCTATATAAATAATGTATATTTTCTCCTTTCAGACTATGAAGCGAAATTATTTTTTTATATTCCAGTTTTAAAGAATACTTAAAGACTTTTCGAAGCTTCTTTATTTTTTATAAAGACATGTATAAAGTTTTACTTATTATTTTTTTAATGAATGGCCATCTAATGAAGAAGAAGTTTCATATTTTTCCCTCTACTAATTAATGATAAGAAAAAAAATGTTCGTATTTTTTTAATATGTACAAAAAAATTTTTTAAGATGTAAGTATCTAATGTTGAGCTTTATATTTTACTGTTGAATATTTACATTGTTTACTTGCGAGAGAATCGTTTGATTGGATATGTTTTTCTTATGAAGATGTCAATATAGAAACAGTTAATTTTTATTCCGTAAACAAAGGTTGCACAACTGTTACTCACTTAGCACTACCGAAGGGGCACGTGTAGCTTGAAGATAAGTTACGGACGCGAGTCACACTTTCCCTCACAACTTTCTACACTCAAATGAGACTGGGACCTACGGTTTAAAGTGGATTCCGAACCACTACAAACATCCATGGCACCACCGGGACTCAAACCCGAAACCTGTGGCACCGAACACCAGACCGCTAGTCACACGTCCATTCAGGCTATAGCCATAAATCTACCGATTTAATTATCTATCAATTAAAATTTACATATATTAGTAAAGTGGATGTTGATATAAAATTCAACATTAGTAAGCAATAAATATAATAAATACACTCTGTTTTTCGTAATAAATATTTTATAAAAATTCTAGTTATTTATTCTATATTGAAACTCTGTACAAAAACAAAAGATCTAGTTTTTTGTATACTAATTAAATATAAGCTAAATTATACGAAAAATATTAAGTTATTATATTAAATATTAAACAATTTTAAATAATAATATAATATAATACAATAATATTATAATATAATGTAATATAATACAATAATAATATAATATAATATGATATAACTTAAAATTAAATATTAAAAAATCAGGCATCATCATTCTTAAATAAAATTTACTCAAAGTGACTGAGATTGCGCAGTGGTGCTAGCTTTCCGCGCCCAATTCCATTTTTCTAAACGTTTCAATTTGAGATTTTGAATTTCTTTTTTTATCGGTCACCATGGACATCGATTTGAATGCTTTTTTGTTCTTCTACTTCGTTTATTTATTATTTGTTAGACGATATTTTTTTTATACCTCATTCGCTTTGAAAAGGATTTTAAATCCTATTTTTACTCACCGATACATCTTTTTTTAAAAGACGAAAATTAAAAGTTTTGATTTACGAAGGATTTAAAAAATGCTTATTTGATCACAAGGGACATTTTTCTTTACAATTTTTCAATCCGTTTTATGTTCAGTGTACAAATTTAATTTGGAAACTAATGGTGTTTTTTAATTTTTGCTGAGATAGCATTTTTATCCCCTTTTTGTTCTTTCGCTATATAAATAATGTATATTTTCTCCTTTCAAGTTATGACGTGAAATTATTTTTTTTTATATATTTTTGTTTTAAAGAATACTTAAACAATTTCCGGAACTTCTTTATTTTTTTAATAAAGACATGTGCAAAATTTTTCTAATTATTTTTTAATGAATAGCTGTGTAATTAAAAAGAAGTTTCATATTTCTTCTTTTAATAATGTTTTTAATGATAAAAAAAGTTCTCGTTTTTTTTTTCTCAATTTGGAACAAATTTTTTTTAAATGTAGGTGTCTTATGTAGATATTTATATTTTTTCATTGAATATTTACATTGCTTACTTGTGAAAATCGTTTGACTGGATATAAAGTTATATACAATGTAACAATAGCTAAAAAAAAACAACCAATTTTTGCAAAACTGCGTTTCTTACAGCCCTGACGTTACAGAAAAAAATTGTAAAAGATGTTGCATAACAGTAGAGCAAGACGTTTTATTAGCAAAAAATAATTGATTACTTCCTCCATTATGAATGATTAAATTTACATTTAAAAAATAAATTTAAATTTACTTAAATGGCGTTGTTTCAAATAAGAAACAAACATAAACAGATCAAAGAAAATGCATGGTATATTTTTTCTTGTTTCAAATGGCATCAATTTTATCAGAAATAACCTAATGATAAGAAACGATTGTCAATTTGCTGGAAGATACTTATCAATGAATTTTGGTAACTTAAATATATTACAAAATGTTGACAATTTATTGTTGAAGATGCATAACATCAATGAGTTAAATTTCTTTAAAAGTAGGCATGATAGATTTAATATAACATTTAAAGTAAATGTTTATTTCATTAATATTATAACAAATTTACAGACAAATAAGCATAATTATTTGAAATAATTCCATCAACAAGATTGCTTTCCTAAATATTGCAACAAAAGTATTTAAGCAAATCTACATTAATCTAATTTAAAATATTGCAAAAAGTTTGTTGTAATTATATTACAATGTGGACCAAATTTATAATTAATTATTATATAAATAGCATTTAATTTTAATAATATTTAAATGAACTAACATTTTAATAACTGAATAAATTATTTAAAAATATATGTATACAGAATTACTTCCGCAATGCAATCTTCTTTTATTTTATTTTATTAATTCTTTTACGTTTTTACTGTATCATCGTGGCGATAATTTTAACAAAAAACAATAAACTTATTTGGTACAAACTTACATTTTCTGCTTTAGTATAATGATATATGTTCACTTAACATTGTATACCAATAGATACATCTGAAAAATATATACACTAAGAAAGTACATTTGGATTTTCATTGAAAACAATTTATTCATTACCTGAATAGTAGGTAATAATGTTTTATTTCATAAAGGAATATTTATTAATTATAACAGTGTAATGTTGTAGGGAGGATCAATATGTGGTAATAGCCTCTATATTTTGGCATGAATTGAGTTTAGCATAGTATCAATGAGTTAATTTTTTTTTTAAAGTAGGCATGGGAGATTTAATATAATATTTAAAGTAGGTACTTATTGCGTTATTAATATAATTTTACAGACTAGTAAATATATTTATTTAAAATAATTCTATCAACAAATTTGCTTTCTTAAATGATTCCACATCGATGTAATTTAAAATATTGAAAAAGTTTTGTTTTAATCATATGATTGTAATGTGGACAATTTTATATGATATTTATAATTAATTATTACATCATAACATTTAAATTTAACATATGATTTTAATAATATTTAAAAAAAGTAAACATTTTAATAACTGAATAAAGGAATTTATGAATTAATTATGAATTTATGAATTATTCAGCATTTTAATTTCCTTTTTTTTTTTTTTTTTTTTTTTTTTTGACGTTTTTACTATATCATCGATAACATTAAAAAGAACAATAAACTGAATTATTCAGACTTACATCTTCATATTTTGTAAAATGTCCTAAGTTAACTTAACATTTTATCCCAATTGATTCATCTGAAGAAATATATACAATAAGAAATCTACATTTGGGCTTTTATTGAAACCTGTTTATGTATTACCCAAACCACAGGTAATAAATAAATATGAATAGATATTTCATAAAGAAATAGTAATTAATTCTAGCAGTGTAGTACAGTCAAGAGGATCAATTTGGGGTAATAGCCTCTATCACATTGGCATGAATTGAGTGTAGCAACTCTCTGGTATGTTGATGGGCATACGTAACATTCTCCTGTTAAATGCTGTATGTTCATTAAAATCCAGCCGGACAATGACCAGCAAAATAACTCCCATTCCCCACTGAATTAAGGTCTCTCTCTATTAAGGTAAATAACTATTAGAGTTTCCATTTATAGATGTGGAATAAACATATAATCTACTTACTATAGTAACAGGTAGGAAACGTATAAAAATAATCATATCACTTATAGTTAAAAATTATTTGGGATATTAAAAGCATCTCATTAATTTTGATTGACCTCCCTCGTGCTTTAATAGTACTAAGCACAATCTAGAGCGGAATCCACTGAAGACTTGCGTAGAAGTTCTGGCTTTCAGAAACGAGAAAAACGTTGTTTAACACAGCGCCGGTCAAGTTGCCGAATGGTACGCTTCTCTCGTATGACAGGCAAATATGGGCTAGTTATCTTAAAAAATGTTCCAGAAGGCAGTTTCCTCCATTCATATTCCATTGTTGGGCTGCTCGATGTATACGTAAGTGGTACATGATGCAAAACCCATGCACGAAAAGAAAAAAAAAAAGCTAATGAAAATGAGAGAAAATCCACTTAACTTCACTTCAGCAAATGCCCATCCTCGGCCATTCGACGCCGTGCAGTCCAGTAAAGATTTGCCATCCCCTCATAGCTCCTGTAGTGGTCGACATTGTCAAGTGCACTGCAAGATGGGAGGTGGTCTGCAGTGTCGTTAGATCGGAGCAAAGTGGGCAGGTTGGCGAGTCAGCGACCCCGATGCGGCCATGATGCTCTCGTAGGTAGTCGTGTCCCTTAGCCATTCGGAAGGTAGCCATTGTGATTCACCAATCGAGGTCCTTCAGTATGCTGAGGTTCTTCCACCTTTTACCCTTGACGTAATTAGACTCAGTTCTGTTAATAAATATGAATAGATATTTCATAAAGAAATAGTAATTAATTCTAGCAGTGTAGTACAGTCAAGAGGATCAATAATTTCAGATTTTGTAAGTGAGAGGGCTATCTGGCGGGTTCATATTGCTTCCGTGCTGGCCAGATAATCTACCTTTTCGTTTCCTTGCACATCGCAGTGGCCTGGGACCCAGACGAGGGCATTTACTAACTCCAATGCTTTTGAAAAAAAAAAGACAGATTTGATTATAATTTGCCACATGTGAATCCGATTTAGAATAGTAACCACTGTAGCCCATGCAAAAAGTAAAAGATGACTAAAATAGGTATCCAGTGCCCGGGGGGTATAACGGGATGGTGTAAAGTCAGACTTCGCCCTTTGGGTGGTCCATATCTTTGTGCCGCAAGGTCAAGGACAAAAAGAAACTACAATTTTTTTTACCCTTTACTATAACTCGTCGGTTTAAGATACACGGGCTTATGGACTTGGTCTAGGTGTTGCTGTCGATCAAGTTGGATTAAAAACATAATTGTGACAAAAGAATATAGGCAATCTGACTGATGGGTTTTCGTTTCCAATACAATTGCAAAGTTAGTTTCCCATAAAAGTATTTCTTTAAGACATTTATACCCCTTTTTAGGAATGGAATGTAGGACCCTGGACAATGCTTAAATCTTCTGGCATAATATCTATTTTTGTAGATTATTGATTAGAAACAGTGGCATGAAAGTATCAGATAATGAACTTCAGCAATTTCCTATTGTTAATGGTCTGAGAATAAAAACACATAACACAATAGTAAATTGTAAAAACTCATCCCTTTTATTTTAAAACCAAATGCACTCTTCCGATGTTACATTTTTCTCTCTTTCCTGTCAGCTCACACCCACGCAGACGAGGATATTTATATTATCTGGCGCTGACTTCCAATTCAAATTTTTTACATATTATGCCCGTGGAACTATTTATCCATGAGGCAAGAACTATAATTTGCTATTCACAAGCTCGGACAAGCATTTAATAAATTTCCCTTCAAATCAATCAATACTATCAAAAATAAACTATATAAGTACACATTTGAAAAATAACCCTTAGTTCTTTTAATCATTATTAATTACCAAAAATTTTTTACTAATGACTCAAAAGTAATTTATTTTTGCAATTTTTAATAAATCCTTCTCTCATTCCATTAAAAAAAATCGATTGATTTGAAAAGATTAATAAATCACAATCCCTTCACCTATTTACCTCATTACTCAATGCGCACCAGCTGATGCTTTGCAAAATCGATATATAGAAATCCCAATCGATGCAAACTTGGCTTGAAAAATTCATCTATCATTCCTGTCTTGATTCCAACGCCATTTTCAAAATAAATATTGCCATACAAAAGCTCTTTAAATACAGCTCAGTTAAACGATTAACGATATAAAAATATAAAGAATTCAACAGTCATTCGTCAAATTCGATTAACGGTTTTGTGTTAATTACCTCTTGCCTGAGATAAATGAGACATTAAATGTTTCGTTTCTAAAAAAATTACTTTTCAATACAACTTTTTTTTGTCTCACAAGATGAATTATAGAATATTACTACGGAAAATTCATGGCACATTCAATTGACTGTTATGAGTTAGTTAATTAATGAATTGGAAAATTAATTATCATTAATTGAGAAAGTGATTAGTAAATAAAGCGGATATAGGTGTAAGATTGGATGAATTAGTTTTTTCTTCATTATATTGAGCATGTAATTTTCGATGAATTTCCAGCTCAAATTTTAATTTTATAGATAATAGCAAAAATTATTTTTAATGTCATATATTAGAAAAAAGTTTTAAAATCAGATGAAAATAACTTTTCAATGAGCTTAAATTCACAAAATAACTCATTTAATAGATAATAGCAAAAATTATTTTCAATGTAAGATATCAGAAAATAATTTAAAATCACATGAAAGTGATTTTCAATGAGCTTAAATTTAAAAAAAAAAATAATTTCGTAGAGAATAGCAAAAATTATTTTGAAGATAAAATATTTTTAAAAATCAGATAAAAGGAACTTTTTAACGCAATTAAATTTAAAAAAAAATCTTTTATGCAAAATATTAAAAAAGGTTTCAGGACAAACAACAGTTTTCTTGATCGAAACATCAAGATGATAAAAATTAATAAAATAAAAAAAAATTTAAAATTATTTTTAAGAACGCAATTAGTTAAACTATTCACGAATTTTAGGCTCAGTTAAGCATATGAAAGTCATTGTAAAAATAAAACTTTTAAAATTTATAATGCTCAAATTTAAAAAAAAATCCTTTATAGAATACCAATTTAAATAATTTTTAAATAAAAATTATTTTATAATTTTATCACAATTACACTAAAAATAAAAATCTACTTTGGTAGTTGAAATAATAATAAAATTTTATTTAACATTTAAAAAATTATTATTTAACATTTAAAATTTTGAGTTACTCTAATATTACGTTATGATCTTGGTAAAGAAATGTAAAAAATTCTGGTGCAGATTTATTGTGAATTGTATTATATTGTATTAAATGCAATGACTTTTCCTTCATTTAATAGGATGTAATGAGGAGGAAATGGCCAAAATATAAAATTTAAGATAAAAACAAAATAGATAAATTATAATAAAATTATGATAAAACAGAAGACACCAAATAGACAATGGTACTGCCTGCCCCGACTTTGATATATTTTTCACTAGATCTACATTAATGTTTGTTTGTTTCGGAATCTACATTAAATTGTATATATGTTTAGCCATCATGTGCACAAGATGACCGTAGAGCGACAAACCAAACTAAACCATCAAATCTATTCATTTTCAAAATCCCCCTAGCCCACTTTTCTAATGATTATATGGTTAATGAATTCTGCCTTAAATGAATTTATTTTTCAAAACAGGTGTCAATTTATTTTGTACTATAGCGTTGCAGTTATCAGCAAATCTATAAAATATTAGAGAAAAATAACTTCGTAAAATTGCCCTAGAATTTATTAGCAGTCCTTACCTTGCTTGAAGTGAAATGAAGAAAACGGAGAGCGAAATTTGTAGCCACTTGCTCAATTACTGTACTGAAATGGACACGAAAATCTCATTGATAAAGATTTGGGGAGTATGCTGTCCAATTTATGTTACGTCCATTCATTTCGGAATAATTCATAGTAACTACTTTATCAATGCTATAGATTGGATGAAGTTAAATTTGAAATGCACTGTGATATTATATTTCCTGCCCTCACCATGATTTGATTTGGATTCACACGAATTTCGGATTTCACACTTTGGGCCGGGAACTACAGCTTAACTTGGATTCCGAACCACTCACATCCATGCCACTGTCAGGAATCGAACCTGAAGCACCAAAGCCAGTCAACTAATCAACTGGGCATCAGGCCTCGCCTTAACCATGGAGCTTAACACTCATTTCCCCTTTCTACCTGCAGCATGTCAGGGTCATATCATTTCAAAGTTTGAGAATTTATTTTTGAATAACACTTTACATATATATATATATATATATTATTAATTCTAACACACACATATATATATATATATATATATATATATATATATAATATATATATATATATGTATGTAAAGTGTTATTCAAAAATAAATTCCCAAACTTTGAAATGATATGTGGCAATTGTTGTGTAAAATGGTTGGGTTTACAATGCCTACGATTTCGAATCCAATCTGGTCTTTATTTTGAGATATCTCTCTGTATATAATCTATATATATATATATATATATATATATAATCAAAAAATATTTCCATTAATTTTCGTTACTATTTTTATAAACATTTGAATTTTTATATTTATATATATGAAAGGGAAATATATATGAAACTGAATTTATATATATACTTAATTTAAGCTAGTAAGTAAAGAATATCAAATGTAATTCATTTGATTACATGCTCATAAATTTTAAATAAATACTGATAGTTTTGTTTACATTCAATCATGTTTATTTGAAATTGTTTTGTTTCCCAGTAACTATTGCTGTTTGGAATTGCTAAAAAAGAAATACATATTTTGTTTTCATTCCATTGCATATTTTTTCCTTTATTCGTAAATATTTATTTTATTCGATTTCTTGGTTTGAGCCAGAAAAACAGCTCAACCCAGCCGTAACTTTTTCCTCCACACAGCTTGGATGCGCAGGGAAAGGAAATAAGCATGGAACATAACTGTTTTCCATACCGCGGCGGCATGAAAAATGAGTGCTGCAAAATTCTTTTCCCGCATTCCAAAATTACCATCATTCAAGAACGAAAGTAGATTTTTCAAAGGTCATCTTGGATGTTGCAGAAGTTTCTGCATCTGGTTCTTGATTTTCCTGCCTTATTTTATTTTATCTTTTCATCCATATAACTTTTTTTTATCTGTTTTCTTCGTTTCCTTGTATTTATTTACCAAAAATATTTTTCGTTAATAATTCTGTAACTTTAAAATTAACAATATTATTTAAAATTAAATTATTTTAGAATTTATCATTAAATAAAAAGAGATTTCATTTACCTACTTGATCATTTTTTTCTGAATATGAAAATAAATTTTATCTATACATACATAATTAAATTTTATCTTTATTACTTTTTGTTACAGTTTTGTGAAAAACTTTGTAGCCTGAAAACTTTTGTAAATTGAAAAAAAATGTTTTTATCAGTGTTATTAATATTTACGAAATTGAAATTATTATTTTCAATAGTGCTGCAAAAGAATTTTGTATCTTTTTTTTATTGGAATCTTTTTATAAATATGAGTCATTTTATAAGTATAAATTCAATCTGAAACAAATTTTTTTCACTTTAAATTAAAATTTTTCATTTAATTTTTGAAATTCAGCACAACTCAAATTGCTTCACAATTACTTCTAAATTCCCATAATAATTTCATAATTATGGGAATATTAATTCTTAAAAATTCTCTTTCTTAGTTCTATTATTACCATATTAATTTCATCAATATGGGGATTCAGATTAATATTTCGTCATATTTAGAAAAAAATATAAGTATGTTTTATCTAAATTTTAAATCTTTTTTAATTATTATAATGTTGGCATTCATAATACTTTTCTTTTTTTGCATAGATTAGACAGACTGTTATTAGTTCGATTTCTTACGTGAAAAATATTTTTTATTTTAAACATACTTATTAAATGATTTTTACCCATGAGAAGATGCATTCCGCATAAGTATCTCCATATTAAATTTATTTTCATAAATTAATTTGGCATATAAAAGAAACTAAAAGGAAAAAGTTAGTATTCGAAAAGTTTTACATATCACTCAATAAACAATTTTGGAGAATATTTTATGTCTTATCACTTTTCCTGCTAAAAATGAAATAAATCTAATTTTTAAGATAATGTGAAAAAAAAAAAAATAAATAAATCCTATAACGTTTTATTTGACAGCAAAAAAGTTTGAGGAAATTTTAATTTGGCCATTAAAATTTTAGAATATTTAATTCGGTACTCTAAAACACATGATGTTGAATACAAATTCTCATGTTATAAAAAAATCCAAGTTTCTGGAAAAAAAAATTGTGCCCCAAATATAAAATGTTTTTATTGAAATTTGTAAATGTTTTTATTGAAAGTATTGTAATTTATATTAATCCAATAATTAATCTTATGATGCAAGGAATACTTAAATTTATTATAATTTATGATAAAATCTATAATTTAAATTTTTATTCTTGAAATTTTAAATTCAAGCAGAATAAATTAAATTTTTTTAAGTGCTTTCTCTTCATAATTAGTACATAAATATATTTTAAAATCACCCCCATACTAGCATGTAAAAACATATTTACCTCATCGTTACTAATAAAAAAAAATTTCAATTTAAAAGCTTTTTCTCTTGTCAATTTTACTTAGTTATTAATTAAAATAAATTAATCACTTTTTCACTAAATAAGATGACAGATGATGTTGTAAATTCATAACAACTCGAATATGTTTTGATATATTCGTAAGAACTCAAATGAAAATATATTTTTTCAGCGTTCAATTATTTTTAATAAGATTAGCGTTCAATTTTGCTAAAAGAAACAACTTGAAATTCAACATTTTATCATGAAATTTTTTTTTATTTAACTGCATTTCTGTTTGAATGACTAATATTTCTGGGGGTTTTTTTTCTTCCCTCTTATAGACAGCAGATGCCAACCAGTCTCGAAGGCCAGATAACCATGGAGAAGACTCCTAGCTACTTCATTACTAAGGAGGTTCCTCCAAGGATCCATTCCATGTCGCCATCCGTCCGTCTGCTAGTCGTGGTTCGAGACCCCGTCACCCGAGCCATCTCTGACTACACCCAGTCCACTAGCAAACGCAAGGACACCCCTTCCTTCGAGGACATGGCCTTCCTCAACGTCACGACAGGACTGGTCGATACTTCGTGGAGTGCCATCAGGATCGGGGTGTACGCCAGGTTCCTCGAGTGGTGGACCAGGTACTTCAACCTGGACAGGATGCTCTTCATCAGCGGAGAGAACCTCATTAAGGATCCCGCTGGGGAGATGGGACGGGTCCAGGACTTCTTAGGTCTGAAGCAGGTCATATCGGACAAGCACTTCTACTTCAATGAGACCAAAGGGTTTCCTTGCCTGAAGAAGTCAGAAGGAAGCGGGAATCCGCACTGTTTGGGCAAGACGAAAGGCAGAGCTCATCCTGATATATCGCTGGCCACCATTCAGAGATTGAGGGATTTCTACAGACCTTTCAATATGAAGTTTTATCAGATGGTAGGAAGAAATTTCGGATGGCCGTAACTGCAGGTTTGATTTGATTTAAGAAAGATTTAGATTCATTCTGCCTTTAGTTTTATTCAAACAATGAATCGGAATATAAAAAAGAATTCGATTATGTTCTTAGTTTTAAAAACGATAACACACGATCCTTCAAGATATTATTTATTTATCCAGCTATTTTTTTGCGTGTTTATTATTTTATTAACCTAACAGCAGAGTTTTAGATGATTTGAAGCAGTTTTTTGTCATCTAAATCAAATAATTTAATGAACTGGAACGTCTCCATTACGGTAAGATATTTTGCTTTAAAATTTTATTTGTTATGGCAGTCCTTTTCAGATTTAGATAAGCAACTGATTTTATTTAGAATAAGTTATCATTTGACAAATAAACCTAAAATATGTTTAATTATGGAAAATTCTATTATTATTTTTAGTTAAATTGAGTTATAGTTTAAATATGTGTAATGATTTTATCTGACATCAAAGAAAATTTTATCTGACACTAAATAATAAAACATGGCCATTCTTGGACAGTTATAGTGAAAATGAAGTCATTAAAAAAGTGAGATAAGCTCTTTGAATCTATTCGGTAACATGAATTTCCAATGGATTCTACGTTTGGATCAATAAATACTTGATCTATATGATTGTTTTCACCCCTGTATAATAATCCTAACCATAGTTATTCAAATGATTGACCCCCAATGATTGAAATTTCCTCTACCTAAATGTACATAATCTTTGCTTCATAATATTTACTGATGAAACAATCTTATCACATCCATATCACTTACTGAACAAAATAATAAGTCAAGCAGACATTCTTGTCTACAGCAGTTTCACTGCAATAATTATTGCAGTTACTGTTAAGACTTCTGACTGAAAAAGAAAAAAAAAGCATATTTGTGTACTTGTTGATATATTTTTCTCATTTTTCTTAGGAATATTGCCCTTCGTTAATTTTCTTTGTAAAATATTTTCAAACTTGTTTATACATTATTTCAAATGTTTAAAATATTTGTGTTTAGTTACTTTTAGGACTGAAACCGAATTTGTGGCAATTTAAATTTCAGTGTGCATATCTATTGTTGTGGCTTGAAATAGCCTTTTGATTCCCCAATTGCAACACTATTCGTATCTTGTCTGTATGAATGTATGATGTATATTAATGTGATGTCAACCGATTCCATAACCATGTGATATTGTTGAACGTGAAATTTATTGTGACCTTTGATGTTTCCTTTGCTAGATACTAAGTATTTCCTTAATATGACTTTGGGAAAAACGCTGTTATTATACAATTCTTCTTGATTAACTACTTCTTATTTATTTGATTATTAATTATTTTGAAACAAATTGCTTACATACATCAGAATACTTTTATTTTATAATAAAATTTTCATATTTTAAAATGTAATTTTACTGGTTAAGGACTTAATGCATATATCTTTTTATAATATATAATTAGTGATTTTTTTTTACAAAATAAATTAAATTTTATTTTTTATTTCAAGACATCAGTTTTTATAAGAATTAGTTATTAATTTGGAAAAAATATTTTGTTGTTAATGAAAGAATAGCTAACAAAAATCGAATGCTTGCCAAATTTATTATTTACAAATACATAGGGAGAGGCATTTTTTTATAATTAAATTATTTAGTATTTTAAAATCATACTAAATAATCACTTAAATTTTTAGTTAATAATTTTTACAGCAATGTAAAAAATGATAAGACGTTGTGCTTAGCATTATCCATATAATTTATGATGCATAAACATATCCCACTGTATAAACACCTTATATGTCACAATTCGTAATGCTTGTTGTGTTGATATAATATCTGTTATTATTGGTATTTTGTTAAATAATGGTAAAAATCTTTTATAGTTATACGAGTTATTACATGCATATTGTAAAAAGCTTATGTATATATCCAGGTACTTGAACTGCAAAGCTTGATTTTAAATGCTATGTAATGAAATATAAACTTCTAACGAATTATTAGTTGCTCACTGTTTTATGCCATTTAATTTTAATAAAATAATTGTGTTTATCAACGGTTTATAATAGTGAAATATGAACATTTAACGAATTATTAGCTGCTCACACTGCATCATTGGCTACTTATTAGCTGTGTTTTATGACATTTAATTTTGATGCATTAATTGTGTTTATCAATGAGTTATAATAGTGAAATATGAACTTCTAATGAATTATTAGCTGCTCACTATTTTACGACATTTAATTTTAATGCATTAATTGTGTTTAACAATGATTTATAATAGTTTTTTTAGGAAAAAAACAAATCAAAATACAGATGAAAATAAGTTAATATTCTTAAATGCAAGAAATAATTTCATTTAAGGCATGTTGAATAAATTCAAAAGTAGAAATGTTGTGCGAGCATTCTAAATTGCATTATTGATAGAAGACGTTAATTGATTGCATTATTGATTGACGTTGATTTCTGAACTTAACTTTAACATCTTCGAATGAACGTTTTGTTTGATGTCAGTGGAAAAAAAATGTTCAATGTAGTAAAGGTTGGAAAGAGTATGTTCAGCGTAGTAACGGTTGGAATGTAGTAACGATTGGTCGGCTCAGTATAGTGTTTTGGACTTTTATTCATTCAGTTTTTTATTAATTTGATTTGTGATGAAATTTTATTTGAGTTATGGAAAACGGATACACGTAAACCAAGTTACCTTTACTAAAACCGTATCATTTTTTTTATCTTGCTTTAAATCACTAAGAGATTAAAATTTGAATAAAATTTTTATTTACTAGACTTCAAGTTTTCAAAAATAAACAACATCAGAAAGTGACTTATTTTTGGTCCTACTAAATTCGAAAATGTAAAATAACTGAATCTGAAAGAAATCCCTTATTTAAATGAAATATTAGAACATTATGGCCAAGCCAAATGATTTTGCGGGCCACTTTGGAAATGCATCATAACTCCACGGGCCGCATATAAAATTATATATCCCATTTTAAATTTAGATCCATTGTAGGCATTTTTTTAAGTGAAAAATTGAAACATAATGAGTTATTATTTCTGTGTTTACTATTATTCTTACATGCAAACATAGATAATATAATAATAATGATACTAAACGCATTGTAAAGTAAATTATAACTAAAATGGAAATATAAAAAATACATAAATATAAATTAAATTTAAAAAATGAAATCATAAAAAAATATTTAGTTTACTAGTGCGATATTTGTTTCTCTAGTCTTTCACTCAGCTTTTGCAAATCGATCTCCATTTGGGTATTTGCACATCGTAATGGGTGTTGCCTTTCAGCGTCCGTTAAGTTTGAGAGTGTTTTGTTTTTGGTCAATTTAAATTAATAAAAAAAAAAGATTTGCAGTTGTAAGTTGAATCAAAAGCGCTAACAACTTCAACTAAAAGTTCAGGTTTGTTCTTCTATCAACAATCAACTGTAGGTATCTAGGGATGGTCACTGCGTCACTGATGTCACTTAAAGTGTTAAGTGACGCAGTGACGAAAGTCTTGTAACATATATTACATGTTCCAAGATGCGCGCCTCTTGAGTTCGCAGAATATAATTTAATTATTCTGCGAACTCATAACTGTAAACTCATCAATAAAACAGCAATATCTGGCATATATTCGCAACAATATTATTGTAAAATCGAAGTTAATTTTTCTCATCATTTCGACAGTTACATTTTGAATATATGGAGGCACACATAATGTATTTTTAATACATAGGTTTTCACTACTTTGACCATTATAAAACAAATATATTTTGTAAAAGTGTGGTAAATCTCACGGGCCAGAAAAATATTCAAGGCGGGCCGTGGGTTAGCCACCACTGTATCAGAATATTAGAAATAAATATTAAAATACTAGAACATTTAGATTCGTACAATATTTCATCTGTTTTTGGGAGATATAATTCACATTTATCATTGTAATGCATTGTCACATTTGTTTTTGTTTCTAAATAGGCCTTTATTAGAAGTCTAATTAATTTAGAGCAATTAAATACTTAATGAATGTATATAATGTAAATAGACTTAATTTAGGGCAGTTTAATCAAATTTTTTTATGCATGTCATAGTGAATGCACGATATTTTTGCTTGTATTTTTTCTATCATTGTAGATTGACTTACAAAAATTATCACAGAAGCTACATATCATGTACAAAAGACGTAATATAAGATAATGTTATGTGGCGTAGTCTGTTTTCATTTTTGTTTAAAAGTGACTGCGTTATTTGAGAATTTTTAAAATTAAAGCAAGTTTGAATAATTTATTATCTGGCAATTGTCGTCAAGACACATATTTAAGTTTCAATATAAATATCGAAATTTTATAAAAAAAAAAAAAAATTATAAATTATTTTATTAAAAATTTGTATTTTTAAGAAATAAATATTTCAATAGGTAGAAAAATTTAACATTTTATTTATTTTTAATCACGAAGCCGTCGAAATATTAATTTTAACATTAATATATTTATGTTTATAAGAAATTAATTGGATAAAAATTTTTATTAAAACTATTTAAGTAAAAATCAATGGATTAATTTTTTAAACGTTTTCTAAGCGACTAATTAATTACAAAAATGTATATATATCATAGTTCTTTTATCAAGTAGTGTCACTATATATTATGTACAGATACAATTATTGCCTGTAATGTAGTAATTCACATGTACAGATACAATTATTGCCCGTAATGTAGTAATTCACTTGCACAGATACAATTATTACCCGCAATGTAGTAATTCGCATGTACAGATACAACTATTGCCTGTAATGTAGTAATTCACATGCACAGATACAATTATTATTCTTAATTCTAAATTAAATTAATTTTAACGTTTTGAATAAAAGTCATTATTTAGGGATTCTCTGATTATCTTACAAGATACTAGGGTTTTACCTTTCTAAGATTATATATGTTAAAAGAATTAGGAAGAGGATATTATGTTTAATGAAGGATTCATGGTGCAAAGAAACATTCTGATTGGCCATGGATAGAAATTTTGTATATTCAAAAATCATTACTATGCTTAAAATTTATGTACTCAAGAAATGTTACTTTATGAAGAATTCACAGTTATTTAAACAAAAACTTAACGGATCAGAAATTATGCTAATAATTAACAATACAATTTTATAGTCATAATCACTTTCCAGCATCTGAAAAGATTTAAAAAATTCCAACAAAAGTTGTAGAAAAACGAAAATTTGTTCTGAATTCTAGTTTATCAATTGTGTATAGCAAGTCGTCGTGTAAAACAAATAATTGTGTAGTAACATGATGCGGAACTACATAATCAATCTGACATTGGTCTTTCAGTACCTTTCTATATACAAGACGGTTTAGAAAGGATACCAACATGTATGAAGACAAATTCACTCTTTTTCATCATTGTATTATATCATTTACCTTTGTTGTGGGGTATATATGATTATTTACTAAGTCGAGAGATATTTATTCATTATTTCATCCCTTCCAAACGAATACAAACTCTGTAAATAATTTCCACACTCTCTTCGTCGTTGTGCAGTAATGTAAATAAACACATTTCGTATTACAAGAAAGTTTTGTTCTTTGATCTTCAATTCGTCACTTTCAACCGGATACAAACACTCTGTAAATAGTTTCCACACTCTCTTCTTCCTTGTACAATATGTAAATAAACACGTTTCGTATTACACGAAAGTTATTTTCATTGATCTTCACGTCGTCACTTTCAAACGGATGGTAATTCTGTAAATAATTTCCACACTCTCTTCACCGTTGTACAATAATGTAAATAAACACGTTTCGTATTACACGAAAGTTATGTTCATTGATCTTCAAGTCGTCTCTTTCAAACGGATGAAAATTCTGTAAATAGTTTCCACACTCTCTTCTTCCTTGTACAATATGTAAATAAACACGTTTCGTATTACACGAAAGTTATGTTCATTGATCTTCACGTCGTCACTTTCAAACGGATGGTAATTCTGTAAATAATTTCCACACTCTCTTCACCGTTGTACAATAATGTAAATAAACACGTTTCGTATTACACGAAAGTTATGTTCATTGATCTTCACGTCGTCACTTTCAAACGGATGGTAAAATAATTTCCACACTTCTTCACCGTTGTACAATAATAAATAAACACGTTTCGTATTACACAAAGTTATGTTCTCTTCAAGTTCTTTTCAAACGGATTTCTGTAAATAATACAATATGTAAATAAACACGTTTCGTATTACACGAAAGTTATGTTCATTGATCTTCACGTCGTCACTTTCAAACGGCTGCAAACCGTGTAAATAATTTTCATACTCTCTTCTTCCTTGTACAATATGTAAATAAACACGTTTCGTATTACACGAAAATTATGTTCATTGATCTTCAATTCGTCACTTTCAAACGGATGGTAATTCTGTAAATAATTTCCACACTCTCTTCTTCCTTGTACAATATGTAAATAAACACGTTTCGTATTACACGAAAGTTATGTTCATTGATCTTCACGTCGTCACTTTCAAACGGATGCAAATTCTGTAAATAATTTCCACACTCTCTTCACCGTTGTACAATAATGTAAATAAACACGTTTCGTATTACACGAAAGTTATGTTCATTGATCTTCACGTCGTCACTTTCAAACGGATGGTAATTCTGTAAATAATTTCCACACTCTCTTCACCGTTGTACAATAATGTAAATAAACACGTTTCGTATTACACGAAAGTTATGTTCATTGATCTTCAAGTCGTCTCTTTCAAACGGATGAAAATTCTGTAAATAGTTTCCACACTCTCTTCTTCCTTGTACAATATGTAAATAAACACGTTTCGTATTACACGAAAGTTATGTTCATTGATCTTCACGTCGTCACTTTCAAACGGCTGCAAACCGTGTAAATAATTTTCATACTCTCTTCTTCCTTGTACAATATGTAAATAAACACGTTTCGTATTACACGAAAATTATGTTCATTGATCTTCAATTCGTCACTTTCAAATGGATGGTAATTCTGTAAATAATTTCCACACTCTCTTCTTCCTTGTACAATATGTAAATAAACACGTTTCGTATTACACGAAAGTTATGTTCATTGATCTTCACGTCGTCACTTTCAAACGGATGCAAATTCTGTAAATAATTTCCACACTCTCTTCTTAATTGTACAATATATAAATATACACGTTTCGTATTAAACGAAAGTTATGTTCTTTGATCTTCAAGTCATCACTTTCAAACGGAGGCAAACCGTGTAAATAATTTCCACACTCTCTTCTTCATTGTACAATATGTAAATAATCACATGTGTAGCACGACAGTTATCTTATACGATTTTCACATCGTCCCTTTCAAACAAATTCAAACTCTGTAAATAATTTACACACTCTCTTCTTCCTTGTACAATATGTAAATAGACACGTTTCGTATTACACGAAAGTTATGTTCTTTGAACTTCAAGTCGTCACTTTGAAACCGATCAAAACTGTGTAAATAAAAAGGTATCACATTTTCACTTTCTATATATTGTATTATTTGTTATTGTAGAGTGCATTTTTTACTTCTTAAATATCGTGTAACTCGATCTTCAAGAAGTTACTTTCAAACAAATTATGCAAACTCCGTAAATACATAATTTCATTTTTTTCAATCATTGTATTATAGCATTTGCATTTCTTTCCATATATATTTGCGGTTTCGGAATTCTAATGTTCTTAAACCCATCACTTGCAAACATGCAAACTCTGTAAATATGCAAATTCTTCTTCATTGCTATACAAACTATGCAAACTCTGTAAATATGCAAATTCTTCTTCATATCTATGCAAACTATGCAAACTCTGTAAATTGCAAATTCTTCTTCATATCTATGCAAACTATGCAAACACTGTAAATATGCAAACTCTTCTTCTTTGCTATGCAAACTCTGTAAATACAAAATTTCATTTCTTCATTCAATTGTGTTATACCATCTACATTTCTTTCGATGTATATTTTCAGTTTCGGAATTCTAATGGTCTTAAACCCATCACTTTCAAACAGACTATGCAAACTCTGTAAATACAAAATTTCACACTTTTATATTGACTATATAATATCATTTATATTTTTGTAATGTACATATTATATTTCGCAAATGTAGTGTTCTTGGATTTTCCAATCATCACTTTCAGAAGGTTGCAAACAGAAAATGTCACCTTTTTTTCATTGATGGTATATTATTATTTACAACTTTATGAGGCATTTCTAATTTTGGGAATATGTTGTTATTGAATATTCAAGTCATCATTTTCGAACGGATACAAACTTTGTAACTTGACTTTTTTTTCTCATTGTATTGTAACATTTATACGTTTGTTATATATATGATTATTTCTATATTTTATAATTTTAAATTCTCAAATCCTTCTTCCACTTCATTTTATTATATAATTTTTAATTCAAGATCTCGCCAATTTGGCGTTACTGGATCAACAAATCATCCTTTTAAAACCATGGCAACTCTGTAAATAGACAATATCACATATTTCTGCATTTTACTGTATTATTTTCATTCCCTGTGGAGTACACTTAGTATTTCATGATGATCTATATTGGGGTTTTTTTCTCCCATCGAAGCATGATTTTCAAATGGATGTACATTTTGTAAATAGAAAATGTCATACTCTTTCATAGTATTATATCATTTAACATTCATACGATGTAAATTTCGTCAATTACGAATATCTTGTTCCTGGATATTCAATGCTGCAATTTAACAAACTCTGTATATAGACAATATCACACTTTTTGCTTCATTGTATTATGATAGTATTACAACAAAGCATTAATTGTATTATGATAGTCAATCTTCGTATATTGTATATTATGTATCTCGCAACATAAGTAGTGTTTAATCCCCGATACATCACTTTAAAATAGATGCAAACTCACCATGCACTTTTAATTTTATTTACATTTGCACAATACAATTACGTTATATTATTTACATTTTGTGTTTCGGGAACGTAGTGATTCTTGTCCATTAAGACATATTTTTTAAATGAATGCAAACTTTGAAAATAGAAAATTTTCACAAATTTTTTCCTTTACTGCATTTACTAATTTATATTTAAGATGATGTACTTTTTTGTTTTTCCTGACGGTAATCTTCTTTGATCTTCAAATTATCACTTCAATACATGCACAATATCTGTAAATAGACAATTTCACATTTTCTCTTAATATATTATTTACATTCCCTTTGATGTAAATTTGTTATTTCATGAAACATTTTTCACTGAAACTGATGCAAATTTACAAATAGAATATTTCACTGTTTCTGATTCATTCAATTATGCTTCAAATTATTATTCAATTGTCAAATTGGTATTCCTTGCACAAATTTCGTATTTCGTGAATGTAGTGTTCTTCTCTGTTAATTATATGTAAACATACAGTTGCCATTGCATTATTAAGTTCGGGAATATGTTGTTATTGAATATTCAAGTCATCATTTTCGAACGGATACAAACTTTGTAACTTGTTTTTTTTTTCTTTGTATTACAACATTTATACGTTTGTTATATATTTATATATGATTATTTCTATATTTTATAGTTTTACATTATCAAATCCTTCTTCCACTTCACTTTATTATATAATTTCCAATTCAAGCGACTATCTCGCCAATAAGGCGTTACTGGATCTTCAAATCATCCTTTTAAAACAATGGCAACTCTGTAAATAGACAATATCACATATTTATGCATTTTACTGCATTATTTACATTCCTCCACTTAGTATTTCATGATGATCTATATAGTCTTTTGTTTTCGCCCATCGAAGCATGATTTTCAAATGGATGTACCTTTTGTAAATAGAAAATGTCATACTCTTTCATAGTATTATATCATTTAACATTCATACGATGTAAATTTCGTCAATTACGAATATCTTGTTCCTGGATATTCAATGCGGCAATTTAACAAACTCTGTAAATAGACAATATCACATATTTCTGCATTTTACTGTATTATTTACATTCCTTGGGGAGTACACTTAGTATTTCATGATGATCTATATTGGTTTTTTTTTCTCCCATCGAAGAATGATTTTCAAATGGATGTACATTTTGTAAATAGAAAATGTCATACTCTTTCATAGTATTATATCATTTAACATTCATACGATGTAAATTTCGTCAATTACGAATATCTTGTTCCTGGATATTGAATGCTGCAATTTAACAAACTCTGTATATAGACAATATCACACTTTTTGCTTCATTGTATTATGATAGTATTACAACAAAGCATTAATTGTATTATGATATTCAATCTTCGTATATTGTATATTAGGTATTTCGCAACATAAGTAGTGTTTAATCCCCGATACATCACTTTAAAATAGATGCAAAATCACCATGCACTTTTAATTTTATTTACATTTGCACAATACAATTACATTATATTATTTACATTTTGTGTTTCGGGAACGTAGTGATTCTTGTCCATTAAGACATATTTTTTAAATGAATGCAAACTTTGAAAATAGAAAATTTTCACAAATTTTTTCCTTTACTGCATTTACTAATTTATATTTAAGATGATGTACTTTTTTGTTTTTCCTGACGGTAATCTTCTTTGATCTTCAAATTATCACTTCAATACATGCACAATATCTGTAAATAGACAATTTCACATTCTCTCTTAATATATTATTTACATTCCCTTTGATGTAAATTTGTTATTTCATGAAACATTTTTCACTGAAACTGATGCAAATTTACAAATAGAATATTTCACTGTTTCTGATTCATTGCATTATGCTTCAAATTATTATTCAATTGTCAAATTGGTATTCCTTGCACAAATTTCGTATTTCGTGAATGTAGTGTTCTTCTCTGTTAATTATATGTAAACATACAGTTGCCATTGCATTATTAAGTTCGGGAATATGTTGTTATTGAATATTCAAGTCATCATTTTCGAACGGATACAAACTTTGTAACTTGACTTTTTTTCTCATTGTATTATAACATTTATACGTTTGTTATATATATATATATATATGATTATTTCTATATTTTATAGTTTTAAATTATCAAATCCTTCTTCCACTTCACTTTATTATATAATTTCCAATTCAAGCGACTATCTCGCCAATAAGGCGTTACTGGATCTTCAAATCATCCTTTTAAAACAATGGCAACTCTGTAAATAGACAATATCACATATTTATGCATTTTACTGCATATTTACATTCCTCCACTTAGTATTTCATGATTATCTATATAGTCTTTTGTTTTCGCCCATCGAAGCATGATTTTCAAATGGATGTACCTTTTGTAAATAGAAAATGTCATACTCTTTCATAGTATTATATCATTTAACATTCATACGATGTAAATTTCGTCAATTACGAATATCTTGTTCCTGGATATTCAATGCTGCAATTTAACAAACTCTGTAAATAGACAATATCACATATTTCTGCATTTTACTGTATTATTTACATTCCTTGGGAGTACACTTAGTATTTCATGATGATCTATATTGGTTTTTTTTTCTCCCATCGAAGAATGATTTTCAAATGGATGTACATTTTGTAAATAGAAAATGTCATACTCTTTCATAGTATTATATCATTTAACATTCATACGATGTAAATTTCGTCAATTACGAATATCTTGTTCCTGGATATTCAATGCTGCAATTTAACAAACTCTGTAAATAGACAATATCACATATTTCTGCATTTTACTGTATTATTTACATTCCTTGGGGAGTACACTTAGTATTTCATGATGATCTATATTGGTTTTTTTTTTTTCCCATCGAAGCATGATTTTCAAATGGATGTACATTTTGTAAATAGAAAATGTCATACTCTTTCATAGTATTATATCATTTAACATTCATACGATGTAAATTTCGTCAATTACGAATATCTTGTTCCTGGATATTCAATGCGGCAATTTAACAAACTCTGTAAATAGACAATATCACATATTTCTGCATTTTACTGTATTATTTACATTCCTTGGGGAGTACACTTAGTATTTCATGATGATCTATATTGGTTTTTTTTCTCCCATCGAAGAATGATTTTCAAATGGATGTACATTTTGTAAATAGAAAATGTCATACTCTTTCATAGTATTATATCATTTAACATTCATACGATGTAAATTTCGTCAATTACGAATATCTTGTTCCTGGATATTCAATGCTGCAATTTAACAAACTCTGTATATAGACAATATCACACTTTTTGCTTCATTGTATTATGATAGTATTACAACAAAGCATTAATTGTATTATGATATTCAATCTTCGTATATTGTATATTAGGTATTTCGCAACATAAGTAGTGTTTAATCCCCGATACATCACTTTAAAATAGATGCAAAATCACCATGCACTTTTAATTTTATTTACATTTGCACAATACAATTACATTATATTATTTACATTTTGTGTTTCGGGAACGTAGTGATTCTTGTCCATTATGACATATTTTTTAAATGAATGCAAACTTTGAAAATAGAAAATTTTCACAAATTTTTTCCTTTACTGCATTTACTAATTTATATTTAAGATTATGTACTTTTTTGTTTTTCCTGACGGTAATCTTCTTTGATCTTCAAATTATCACTTCAATACATGCACAATATCTGTAAATAGACAATTTCACATTTTCTCTTAATATATTATTTACATTCCCTTTTATGTAAATTTGTTATTTCATGAAACATTTTTCACTGAAACTGATGCAAATTTACAAATAGAATATTTCACTCTTTCTGATTCATTGCATTATGCTTCAAATTATTATTCAATTGTCAAATTGTTATTCCTTGCACAAATTTCGTATTTCGTGAATGTAGTGTTCTTCTCTGTTAATTATATGTAAACATACAGTTGCCATTGCATTATTAAGTTCGGGAATATGTTGTTATTGAATATTCAAGTCATCATTTTCGAACGGATACAAACTTTGTAACTTGACTTTTTTTTCTCATTGTATTATAACATTTATACGTTTGTTATATATATATATGATTATTTCTATATTCTATAGTTTTAAATTATCAAATCCTTCTTCCACTTCACTTTATTATATAATTTCCAATTCAAGCGACTATCTCGCCAATAAGGCGTTACTGGATCTTCAAATCATCCTTTTAAAACAATGGCAACTCTGTAAATAGACAATATCATATATTTCTGCATTTTACTGTATTATTTACATTCCTTGTGGAGTACACTTAGTATTTCATGACGATCTATATTGGCTTTTTTTTTCTCCCATCGAAGAATGATTTTCAAATGGATGTACATTTTGTAAATAGAAAATGTCATACTCTTTCATAGTATTATATCATTTAACATTCATACGATGTAAATTTCGTCAATTACGAATATCTTGTTCCTGGATATTCAATGCGGCAATTTAACAAACTCTGTAAATAGACAATATCACATATTTCTGCATTTTACTGTATTATTTACATTCCTTGGGGAGTACACTTAGTATTTCATGATGATCTATATTGGTTTTTTTCTCCCATCGAAGCATGATTTTCAAATGGATGTACATTTTGTAAATAGAAAATGTCATACTCTTTCATAGTATTATATCATTTAACATTCATACGATGTAAATTTCGTCAATTACGAATATCTTGTTCCTGGATATTGAATGCTGCAATTTAACAAACTCTGTAAAATAGACAATTCACATATTTCTGCAT
>BPLQ01015126.1:0-12751 GCA_021605075.1 Caerostris darwini | reverse complement strand
AAATTTGACTTGTTTGTAAAGTCTATTTATTAAACAAAAGGTAAAGAGCAAAAAAGATGCTATATGTTCGACATAATTAATAAAAATTGCGATTTTTACTCCCTGGAGCAAATTTAAAAAAAGAACCTATTTACAAAAAACAATATAACATGGTTAGTATGATGGTAAATATGGAGTATGTCTCCCGGACGATGCAATACAGGCCTTACAACGCCTAGGCATGCTGAGTATCAAATTATCAATCTGATCTTGGGAGTATTACACCACTCATCAAGCAATGCCCTTCGAAGTTCCGGTTGACAGGTGGGAGGGTGTTGACGGGCTGCAATTCGTCGGCCAAGCGTATCCCACACATGCTCTATTGGATTCAAGTCCGGTGAGTATGCTGGCCAATCCATGCGGGTGATATCCTCCAATTGAAGGCATTCGTCTACAATGTTTGCACGGTGAGGACGGGCGTTGTCATCCATAAACAGAAATTCAGCACCCATGGCGCCCCGAAACAAACGTACATGTTGTTCCAGAATGACATCCCGATAGATAAGGCCTGTCATCATTACACGCTGAACATGCAGGTCAGTTCTGGAAAAAAGAATAATTCCTCCCCAAACGAGCCATCCTGCACCACCGTAACGGTGTCGTTCAATGGTGTTCTCTTGGTGGTAACGGGTACCTGGCGCTCTCCATATGAAAGTCCGGCGAGAATCGGACTGCAAACTAAACCTGGACTCGTCGGAAAACATCACACAAGACCACTGTTGCGGTGTCCACAATGCATGCTCTCTACTCCAGGTTAATCGCAGGCGACAGTGAGTTGCGGTAAGTGGAACACATCTGACAGGCCTACGAGCATATAGACCAATGTGCCCTAAGCGTCTGTACACGGTCTGCCTTGAAACTGTCGTACCGGTAGCTGAAGAGAGCTCACGAGACAGGTCTGATGCTGTGCTCCGTCTGTTTCTTTTGGAAGTAGCTGCTAAATACCGGTCCTCATTCGGCGTTGTAACTCGGGGGTGACATGTGCTGGAACATCTACTCACATTACCGTCATCTTGGAATCGTTGCCAAAGCCTGGAGATGACGCTCTGGGCGATTCCAAGTTCCTCGGATACTTCCAGCTGGGTACGTCCACATTCCAGTCGTCCGATAATTCTACCACGTAAAAAATCATCCAAATGCTTCCTTTGTGCCATAACTATGCGGTTATTGCACTGAAAGGCTTTTTAAGCGCTTGTGATCAATTTTACTTCTTTGCCACCATTCCTTATATACCCCTCTCTTACACTCGTCATTGTGACGTACTATCCGCGCCATCTGGTGGTTTCCTGTAATTTGCATATTCTTCTTCAAGATGTGTGTGATAATTCTACAGGTGAAATTTTTATTTTAGAGTTCAATTTCTGTGTGATTCTGAATTATCATTAATTTATGGACATGAGTGTATATTAACGTACACTATCATTATCAATTTTTATACATTATTAAAAAATGTCGGACTTCTAACGGCGTGAGGTAATAGACGTAAGAAATAACATTGTTTACTTCTCCTAATAAGTGTTCCTTATAAGTATTAGAATAACCTTAAACAGAATTTCCTCTTTTCCTACTTCTAAATAACCCAAATTGTCATCTATTATATAATATGATGGTTCTTCAGCGCTTTTGCAGTGATATCTTCTTGGCATAGTTGAAAATAAGGCAGGAGTATAATGCCTGTTTGTAATAAACTCTTGCAATATTGTGTGTAATAAACTCTTTGGTCCTTATCTAAATGAGATGTATTACATTACATTATGTTACATAATTTTTCTATTACACTGTGTACATATTCTAATAGATAAATGATGTAAAAAATAGCCTATATTTAAAGTGACTGTAACTTGAACATGTGTAAAAAATTATTTTAATCGGATAGGTCTTTGATGAGTTATAAAAGGTCATATAAAGAAAGAGGGGTCGTAAAGACAAAGGGGACAAACAGATACATCCTATAGATTTCTATATATAGTATAGATTAATATGTAACTGAAATTAAGCTGTTGAAAAACAGTATGTCAAGTTAGTAAAATCTTCTTTTGCTATGCGGAGATATTTATGACTTGGTTCATGAAATCGATAAGCTGGTTGACCACTTTGGTAGTACATCGTAATATCCCACTCAATTTGGAACAAATACTCCCAAAACAACTTACGAAGATTAATACTCTGCTTTAATCCCATCTTCAATCTACAAGTAGTTGTACTATTATTTGTTATTATTTGTAGTTGTATTATTATTTGTAGTCAATCTACTATTATTTGTAGTTGTATTAACCCTTGACCATTGTCACTTAGTTTTCGAGTAGTTTTTCGGGAGGTCAAACACTCGTCTCAGTCTTTTGGTCTCTCTCATTTCAAGAGATCAATAGGCTAATGAGTAAATTACTAATCATTTAATTAATTAAAAATCAGATATATATCCTCAATTTATGAAGTTTATGGTAGATTAATTTCCGCCTCTTATAAGACATCTAAATATTTCATAGATTTTTATCGAATAAATAAAAATCGTTAATAGTTAAGTTCTAATTTCAATATATATATTTATAGGATATTTTTAATAAAAAGGAAAAATAATAATCCAAATTATTTCTGTAAAATAAAAAAGATGAAATCAAATTTAATTAAGAGGCATCCTCTTTTTTTTTTTTTAAATTGTTTATTATATTATCAGATTAAGGTATTGTCTTACATTATAAATAATCAGAAACGGTTATTGACATGTGATTCTTTCAGATAATTTAGTATGATTATTTTAATACGAAAATTAATCAACCATATTTTACCTTAAATATAAGGTAATGTACATTTTTTTAAATTAAAAATTCAAATTAATTCGATGAATTTTTTTTATGATTTAGTTGAATTAGTAATTGATTGAAGAATTAGGTTTGATAAAATGTTGGCTAACTAAAAATGAATTTTAAATTCAGAAAAGTAAATCTTTAGATCAATGTAAATATAATCATGGTCTTTCATTAATTTTAATGGTTAGTTTTTTATTATATCGATTGCAATTGATTGTTTATCATGTTGATTACAACTGGTTGTTTATTTTGTTATTACAATTGGTAGCTTATTATGTTATTTAAAATTGGGTTTTTATCATGTTGAATTAAATTTTAACTTTTAAAGTTTAGACGTAAACAAAATAAAAATAAAATTGTGGTACGAATTTTAAAAAACCAGAAAAACTAATAATTAATAATGAAAACTAATAATAAACCATAACAATAATCGTTAAACATAATTTTGGGATATAAATTATAAGTTTTTAAGATCGAAATACATAATATATTATAACAATTTTAAAGTGTAGGTGGTCCTGGTCTAATATGACTAGAGCGGTGGGCTGAAACCCTACCCCGTAAGAAAACATCACTCGAGATCTACCCGTAGGCAGACGGTCTTGGCGCACCATGAGGCTGTTGCGCTAGTGAAGAAAAGAAGTCATAAATTATATGTTATATAATTGTTTCGTTTAATGAAATGAAGTTCTGTGCTGAATTTGAAATGAAACCTCTACAATATGCTTAAAATAAATTTATGTAAATGATAAAGTGCCCATTTCAGTGATCTTGTTTTTATCTTTTTACAATTTATTTTAATTTTTATGGGATAAATAATTACCAAACTGATAAAAATTCGAACATAAGCAAAAATAAATTAATTTTATTTGTTAAGCGAGCTAATTCTTGAAGAATTTAGAATGTATTTCATATAGTTTGGCTGTTTTTGAAAATTTTCGAACTGATGATAAATATTACAATCGGAATTCTTTTTTTTTTCTAAATAGACATGCTTTCTAATATTTATCCGTGATATTGTATTAAAATATTATTATTTGGGACAAAATTCCATTATTTCTATGGAATAATGATATAAAATTCCTATTTGATAATATACATATTTCTTTTTTATTTCAGGTTTTAAAAGAAAAAAAGTTTTTATATCAGATGATCGTACAAAACTAGAATGCTGGTATGAAGAAAAAAAAAAGTCTTATGATTTTAGACGTTCGTAAGCATCACAACGAATATTAAATGGATGCGCTCGTATAAAGGACAATTGATTTTAAGTTATATTTTATGTAGATATTTTTATATATATTTTATGCAATTTATTGTTTTATATTTTCAATAAAAATGTATTATTTATGTATGTTGAAATTTTTTTTATTATTATTTTATTTTTTTAAGTTATTTGAAAAAAAATACTTTTGATCGAGAAATATTATTTGTCAGTAATTTTTTTCAATAATATGGATAAAGATAAATAAACTGATATGCTTTCCAACAGTTAAACCACGCGAAAAAAGTTTAATATAAAAATTTGTGTTTTATGTGAGATATTAATCGCTTTTAATTTTTTTTCTTTTAATTAATCTCTTTATAAAGTAACGTCTCAACCTTTACTAGACCTATAACGGCTAGAAGAAGGGGTCATTTTCAGGTTCGTTGGAATATTTTAATTTTTATTTACAAGCACTATATATGTACATACATACAAATAATGAACTCTGGATTATTATACAAAGAAGTAAAGATTGAAAGTAAAATTTGCTCACAAATGCACGATTAAATCACAAGTAAGTACAGTTCACTGCAAGGTCGGGGATTTTTTTTAGAGTTCTTGAAACTACGTCAAATCTAAAATGCGTGGTCTGCAACAGACATTAATTATCACACGGCGTGATACACGAAAGCACAAGGGGTTCACTTTGGAAACAGACGGAATCTCGAAACCTCCAGCCACTTCAGAGAAAAAAAGAAAAAAAGAGCAGAACTCTCTCCTTTCTTCACCAAAACAACTCCTTTTCAAACAATCCGTCAAGAGGGGGAGTTGGCTTCCCTCACTTCTCATTGGAGTAGACATTTCTCAGCTCGTGGTCTATCCCCAATCACGATGGAATTCATGATATAGTTCATATTTAAACTATAGTTATTTCGACTTATGAAGGTCGAACAGATATTTGTTAAGTTCCGTGTTTCATTAAGCATGATACCGAATATCTGCCATCTGAATAGAATGACAGGTTGTTCTCATATATATATATATATATATAATATGTAACTTGAATGTTCTGCATGAATTGTTTTTTAATCTTGATTGCTTTCCCGCTATTCTTTTGAAAACCACCAGTCTATATGAGTATATTAAAAATTGTATTAATCAGAAAGAAAAAAAAAAGATTTAGCGAAGCAGCTTGTAATTAGATCATAAATCATCTGCATGAAATGTGAAATTAAACTTTTTCAATCCAATATTTAGAATTAATAATTAATTTTTTGTTCTAAGGAGGAAATATAAACATTTGCATGTTGTGTTTACAATCAAAACTGAAGAAAACACATCAAGGTTTTCTGTTGAGTTCTGGTCGTTAATGAAACTATGTCGTGCACATTCTCCTAATAAATTACGAAATTATTCTCTTCATTGGTGATTTCCTTTATTTGAAGTTCATTTATCACGCACGGAACTTCTCATTTCTTCCATGTTGAAAACAATAAATAAATAAAAACTTTTCGAGTTATAATTTTTTATTCTAAACTTTCCCTCAAAGATAAATAGAATTTTCTGCATTTTTCAATAATACTATGTAGCCAATAATACTATACCTATTCTAAGATAGTTTTTTTGTTATCCTACTCATAAAAGTTTTTCTGTAGTGTGCAGGTTGGGCAACCAGATTATAACTAGGTGTAGTTTTGTTGAGAAATTTGAGGGACAGGTTTTGAAACTCACAACTTTATTTACATATGTACAAACACCACACACATACAATATTTAACACATTTAAAGACATAATTATAGATTCTTGGAAAGATTCCAATTTTAGGCCGAAAACCAGAAACTCGGCTACGCGCAGGGTACACGAAATATACTTCCGCTCCGGGTGAGAGTCTGTATGCCAATTATTGCAACTGCTATTTCATCTCGGGATGAGAGACTATAAATTAACTGTTTTCCAGCTGGAGCGCAGTCTGGCCTGTACTTCCTTTCACGTGAGAGTCTTGAAGCCGACTGAACGACACAGTGGGCGCTCTTGCCAGTGTGTAGGAGAAAGCATGGTTATATTACTCCATTATATTGAAAACAAGGAACTTTCATTAAACTGTCTTCTTCAGAGATAGAGAATAATATTGATGTTAAGTTGTTACGGATATTTTTTCTCCATTTACCTTGGTGTATATCGGAAGAACTCTCTCTATATAAATTGAGTTTATTATAACTTGTAGAGTGAGTACCAAAACATAAATTATACATCATACGTTTTTTCTGTATACAGCAATGTGTTCAGTTCATTCCCACCAACAGATGTTTTGAGCCCTACACTGCATAGACACGGAAGCTTTCAGTTCGGATAGCATTTTGGGTTTTGAACCCATCTTCTCTACCCAAAAGGGATCCAATATATACAAAGCAGTTCCGGTCCCTCGTACAATAGAACTGTTAAAACTGATGGATAATTACAGATACCGGGGAATTGACCATTTGAATTGCTTTAAGTATCAAAAAAAAACACACATTTTAAAGCTAAATTTAATTACAGGCTTTATATCGTTAATTTTTATCAATCGTAATTCAATAAAAAGAGCAATATAAATTTGTTCTGCCTTGATGAATTAATATATTATTAATGATATTGGAATCATCTAATTGGTTACATAAAAAACAAGCAAAATGTTTTATGTTGATATTTTTCATGAAAAATAGGATTTTGTACTATTATAATATCAATTTAGTTAATATAATCTTATGTTTATGAGAGAGTTCCTTTTAAACATGACAAAACTACTCGAAAAGTTTTAATGCTTAAAAGTTGCGCAATTATAGTTAATTTACAATTTTTCTAAAGCATGTTTATGCTAATTAAATTTCATGTTAAATTTAATTAGAAAAAACATACTTTAAAAAAATTGTGGAAAAATAATGCCTATCATTGTCCACAATTGATTTTAATCCGTTCAAATGCATGTAAAAAACTACTTTAAAATGGCTTTCTTTAACAAACACATTAAATTATTTAAATTAATTCGAAAAACTCATTTATTCATTTAGATTTCTGTGGTTATTATTAACATTCATTATGGATAAACTAATGTATGTATAAAAATTAAGTATAAACTGAAATTTTCTCATTTATTTTTGCTTGCGAATCTTATGAAATTATCTATGTATTTAAAGTATTATTTATGAAAATCTCGGCTAATCTTTCAAACGTCACTGAGCCGACACTACAGTCTGCGGTTTTTGAGTTAATTGAATGAAATTCTGCTGAACAATGAGTAAAATTGAATGTTTAATGTTTTCTTCCACTTCCTGATTCAGGTCAATTTCCTACTTGATCAAATCAGGTTTGGGGTTAAATGACATGTTTAATAAAGAATAAAAAGATTTAGAGGAATATACTTAGGGTTCCACCCTCCTCATTAAGCGAACATTTTATATAAGTTTAATTTTGTATCTTAAATCATTTTAAATTTTCGCAGATCACACAGTATCGAGTCGTTTCTTCAATAGAAAGTGTCAAAGTGATGGATTTAACACGAGTAACCTGCTAGTAATGTTCTAGATGTTAAAAAGGGTTTGCATTGCACCAATCCATCTCACGATTGTAAAAAGAAATATGAAATGAGTAAATAAGATCTTTTAATTATAACTTAGCTTTAAATTAGAAAGGATAAAAAAGCATTTTTAACATCTAGAACATTATTTTCCTCACGTTAAATCCATCGTATGCCATTGTTTAAATGACAATCAAAGTGAACATAGATGGTAAATATATATTAGACGGGTTTTTTTTTTTTTTTTTTTTGACATCTTTGACTGAAATGTAAAATTATCAAACATGAAGAGCTATATCCAATCAAATGTCTTTGAAAGATAAAATAATAGCTATGAATCAACACAATTACTTCACATATAAGTCGATTAAATATTAATAAATGAAAAATAATGGATTGTTTAATTCAAAATAAATGAAATGCTTATATTTATCTCACCATCTGTACTCATGGTTATTATCATATTAACTATATTTAATGAAATAGTTACTTTTATATTTCATAAAAAAGCAAAACTTTTTTTTGAGGACAATTTACAGAAACAATTATAAATGAAACAAATGATATAAAAGCAATTAATAATTTATAAGCCCTACTCGTAACTGCCAACGCTTTCCGCTGGTGAGCATTAGGGCGGAGGTTCCATCCGCTCTCAACTTTGCTGTGAACAACCAAGGAAAAAACAAGGAATAATAATAAAAAAAAAAATGTTAAGTCAATTCCTACTTTTTTTCACTATATTGCCGAAAGTCATTTATACATAATTTTCTTTCATTTTTTTTAAGTTTATCTAGCGCCATCTATTGGTAGATATATGCAACTTAAATCTATAAAATTAATTAATTAAATTTAATTACTGAATTAATATTTGAAAAAACTGTATTAACATCAAGTGTCATCCACTACAAGTTAAAAAAAATGCATTTGAACTGGAGTGGATGAATAAAAAATGTTTTATGAACGATTGAAAATTTGAACAAGATATATATATAGGGAGAGTGTGAGCTAATAAAAGGAATTGAAAAAAAGAGAACAGAAAAAAGGGGGGACATCGAGGAGTTTCGATGGTGCTTGTGATATTCAGCATCTTAAAAAATGAAAATTATTCCTGAGAACTGCGATTGCAAAATTAAAATTTTAGATGCTGAACACTTAATTGCATTAGTATAGAATCTTATATATTTTTTAAATCACAATTACCAAAATTGAAGTAAATGTTGATATTTAAAATTTGTAACTTCATAAATAAAGTAAAATGTATAAAAAATTTAAAATGTGTCGTAAAGATATAATTGCTAAGATAAATAAAAAAAGAGAACAAAAATTAGAGAAATATGCATTTATTACATATATATATATATATACAGGTTTACAATAATACGTTTTTAAAGCGTAAAAAAGGAATACATTTTTATAATAATGTACAACAAGTTACTAATTTTGTGATTTATTGTTTTTTGTAATTTATTAGAAGTTTGTCATTTATTATTTTTGTAAGTTATTAATTTTGTGATTTATTATTTTTGTAAGTTATTGATTTTGAGATTTATTATTTTTTGTAATTTATTATTCATTGTAATTGTTTATAAGTTTGTAATTTATTATTCTTTGTGATTTATTAATTTTTTGATTTATTTGTTTTGTAATTTATAATGTGTTAGTTTAGAGTATTTGTAATTTCCACTATTTTGTAATTTATAAATTTTGTTGTTTAAATTTATTTTATATTTATCAATTTGTAATTTAATATTTTTTTACAATTTTTTAAGGTTTTTGTATTTTAATTTTTTATATATTACAGTTTATGCATTTTAATTTTTTTTTTAATGAAATTTGGGGTTTTTTTTAATATTTATTTTAAAAATCTTTCACCACGTAACAAAAAAATAACATAAAACAGGAAGAACACTCTTAAACGACACTAAAACATGAAAATTAATTACTAAACTATGTACAAGAATAAGCTATCCACGTTTTATTTATTTATTTATTTTTTTCCCATTCTCTCTCCCTCTCTCTCATTCTAATTTTGTCCTACCTTCTCAAGAAAGCTGGTTTGATGTCTTCATTTCATGAGTTCATAAACGAAAAATTGCATTATGACTGTAATTTTAATTAATATTATCTATTTGTTTCTATTTAAATTTAATGGAAAACAATTTTGAAAGATCTTGAAGAGATTTCGAATTGAAAAATACAGTAGAACCTCTTTAAGTCGAACCTCGTAAACCCCCAAAACTCGAAAAAAAAAATTTGTTCCCTTCCCTTCAAGCCCCAAAACCTCCATTATTCGAAATTTCAACCTTCTATGTTATAATTAGTCAATCCCTACAAGCCATTTTGGTATATATTTTCCCTCCGTAACTCGAGAAAAAAATTGGACCTCTGTATCTCGAACATTAGCAATGTTTGATTTTACAACTCGATCGTTTGAAACTAATTACCTCTATAGCTCTAAGAAAAATAAGTTACCGACTTTAAGGATTTGCCGACAATGCACGTCATTGTTTCTTAAAAAAAATGTATGAGTATACAATAAGTAGAATAACCAATTCTATGAAATATTCTTATTATAATTCTTATTCTTATAATTCTTATTATTGCTATTGATTTCATTTGAACTCTAGCATAGCAAATCTTTTGTTGTCGATTGCAAAAATATCAGAAGTAGTTTGGTTTTACTGCAATACACATCTATTTTAACAACAGTATACAAATAATATTGTTAAAAAACGTAAACTGAAAACTTTGACTCTCGCTGAAAAGTTTGAAGTGCTTGGAGCTGTAAAGAGTTGTCAAAAGAAGAAAGACGTTGCTGAACAATTTGGCCTACCAATGAGTACTCTGTCAACAATAATAAAAAACGAATTGGACATCATGAAAAAAATTGAAAACTGTCAAAGTTTGTCCTGCAAAAGACAACGAATTGCAGAATTTCCCGGCTTGGAGGAGTGCTTACTTAAATGGTTTAAACAGTGTCGGAACCAAAACATCAGTGTCAGTGGACCACTGTTATAGAAAAAGCCGAAATGTACTCTAAATCACGGGGACTGGCTGGGCTAGTAACGGATGCTTAGAAAAGTTCAAAAGAAGACATGAACTTGTTTTCAAGAAAGTTTGTGGAGAGAGTGCAATGTCAACATTGAAATCTGTGACAAACGGAGAAGCGAATTGCAAGGCTTGTTACATGGTTATGAACCTGACAGTATCTTCAATGCTGACAATACGGGACTGGTTTTTAAATGTCTCCTGATAATACGCTAACTTTTAAAAATGATCGATGCCATGGTGGGAATCCCAGCAAGGAACGTTTGACTATTTTGCTCGCAGCAAACATGTCGGGCACAGAAAAACTCTCACCATTAGTCATGGGAAAAGCAAAGAAATCTCGCTGTGCTTCAAGATGTAAATCGCTACCTTTGAAATATGAAGCAAATACAAAAGCATGGATGACTTCTGGAATTTTCAAAATCCAGCTCATAACTATTGACAAGAGAATGTCTAAAGAAAAAAGAAAAATTCAATTATCCTTTGATAATTGTACGGCACATAATGATATTCCACAAATGAAAGCAGTTAAAATCCAATATCTGCCAGTCAATAGCACATCAAAATTACTGCCTACGGATCAAGGCATCAGTAAAAACTTCAAGTCCTTATACCGGAAAGAAGTAGTCAGGAACATGTTGGATAATATGGAAGAAAAAAAGAATTTTCTTATAGATGTATTGCAAGTTGTGAGAATGGCTGACTACCATAAAAAACTGTTATGTACACTGTGGTTTTCCATTGTCATCAACAGAAGTAGCTGAAGAAGTTAGCATCGTGCAGAATGGAATACAGTGGTATCTGAAACAGGAATATGTTTTGAGGACATCGTTACGTGCGATTACAGAGTTATTACTGCTGGCACATTATCTGCTGATGAAATTATCGAAAAAATTCAGAAAACTGAAACTAATGATTTAGATGACATAGAAAATTTCAATAATATAACATGCGCTCCATGGGTTTCCATCAAAGGGGCAAGAACAGCATTAAATGTTTTACGGAATTTCATAGAGCAAATTAGGAACTCGGAAGAAAAAAAGAATTTTCTACTCTTTATAGCTTAGATAATTCTATAGATAAAGAATGATCGAATTGTCTAAAGAAAGGGAAAAAATGACTTTTTTTTAATACATAATATTTTTAATTTTAAGGTTGTTCCGAATTATTTTATTTTTTATTGTAGTACATAATACTACTTTTAAGTTAAAAACAAACATGTTTATTATCTCTGTAACTTGAATTTTTATTTATTTTACCCTTTCTAACTCAAAAATAAGCAACCTCAAACCTAAACCTCTGCAAGTTGAATATTTCCTTCAAAATCCGGCGTAAGGCGAAATCCTCCATAGGTCGAAAACTGTAACCGAGAATTATTTGGCGTCTCTAAAGTTCGACTTACAGAGGTTTTTAATGTACTTTTTACCCTTGAGGCTTTTTTTTTTTTTTTTTTTGCGATTTTCTTGAAGGTTGTTAATATGAACTTTGAGAGATGAAAGGCTTGGCTTGAGAATATTGTCCATACCTCGAAGTTGTTCTGGTATAGGTAAAAACCGCTAGATCGTCAACTGTCGGTAATTTTGTTTTCTGCTTATCTTTGAATTCGCGGAGTAGAATTTGAGGCTGTGGTAATACGTTGTCGGAATATTGTAGCTGCTCTCTGGGTTGGCAAAACAAGCAGATCCTTCAATAATTGATTTTGATGAGTTCTGTTGAAATGTACATGGAGTTTCAGAGATGAAGGTATTTTGTTGATTTTTTTGAAGAGTTCTGATATAGTAGCAGCCAATGACAGCCAAAATAAAGTTACTTGAAACAAATATAAACCATCGAAATTTAGGGAAAAGCATAATATTCATCAAAACCAAACCTAACCACAAGCACCACATGCTCTAAGCTGGATAACTGTCTAGTCGTTCAATAAGTCACTAGAAAAAGTGGACGCAAATATAATAGCATTCGAGACCCACAAATGTAAAATACATTTCTAAATTTTTCTGTGTTGTTGCGGCATCAAACACATAGCCTTTTTTAAACAACAGAAAATTGCTTTAAATTATAGAACTGGTGAGTAGCATTCATTATTCACATTATTA